>JAACJK010000097.1:0-30127 GCA_013368325.1 Ephemerocybe angulata | reverse complement strand
GAATCCCTCGGATGAGTGGTCTGAGTAGATGTGTAAAGAAAGCGGAAGAGGGGAAGAATGGAATGGGATGGGATGAGAGGGGATGGGGAACTCAAGCCCACGCACACCCTGCCTTTATACACTTTCACCCCGCATATCGGAGATCGTGCCAAGCACCAGATCTCGCGCCATGCCAGCACCAGCGTAGCCCAGAACCAGTGGAGTACGTATTTAGACTTTGGGCTCGGTCTTCGGAAAGGCCGCAAGCGCGTACGGCGCGCATTCTCCCTTCTCCCTGCGCCGTTTGTGCTCATTGAAACGAAGAAATTTTCGCTGTTCGGATGGGGATGACAGCCAGCGCCCATCTTAGGTGTCTGATGGCAGGTAAGCGAGGCACTTGGCGTGCGGGTAGGTAGGGAAACGGGTGGTTTGGGCATGCATTTCGGATGTACGGGATGAGGAGGAGTGGGTTGTCTCCGAGATGATGTGTTGAATGGGATCGAGTGTGGGGCCAACTTTGGGGGTAGAAGGTGCATACTCAGTGGTATCTAGTGAGCATTTGGAGCTGTCTTATTGGGGTATGCCTCGCTAGTCTTCAAACACAGTGTTATCTACCTGAAAGCGCATTTGAACAGATGCGCCGTTTCTTGAGATATTTCAACTCGATAACTTGGATGACTATACCCATATCCGCAAAAACAGCTTTATACTTTCTAATCATGCTACATCTTTTATGTACAGGCTTCCTTTATGCTCCAAACAGCCGACATTCGTCCTGCTCGTCCTGTACCTCCCCTGCGCGCCCCCGCACCAATCTCCCCGCAAACCCAACTGCAAATCGGCCCCAAATCTTCCAACAGAACTATTACGTACCATTAGCTAACTCAAGCTAGTTCATACATGTCCGTGTGTAGGATAACGCCTGTTTCGTTGCGTATTCCGCCGAATGGTGCTGCGAGGACGTGGTGCGGAGATCTCACCTTCTCCGAGCCATTTAGGCCTCGCGTATGCTCTGGAGTGAACTATCCACTGGTATGTAGTACAGGTCAGATAATATGGTGAGCGATAGACCACATACGCTGCGCTGACAGTGTGGAATCCGCCTCGATTGCGAGGCGCCAATTTAAGCGCCCGTTCACGCGCGCGCCGCCTTTGCCCAATCGCGTCCGGAAAGCGAGATTTCTTGCTCTAAAAGCGTATATTTCAGTCTATATGTAACTTATACATTATGTAGGCTACTATCGGATGTTCTCACATCTCTCAGACGTTGGGAAAACGCGGCAGTCGCAATAAAGTGGTCCGGAGCTAACCTCTTCAGCTTGGACCTTACGCGACGCCATTGCGTGAGCCGGCACAACGCGCGGGTTGTGGGTAATATACTCTCTGTTGGTCCAGGCTGTACACGGGTACCTTGGCGGCGAAGGTTTGATTGGGACCGTTTGGTTAACGGTTGGTTACGAGACAGGCTCGGATAGCCCGGCGGCGGGCTTACACTCTTTGGCAACCGAGCTCGTATTCTCAGCGACCCGACTGCACACTTCGGCCTGTCTATCAAGTACAGTGGTTACAAGCCTCAAGGCTTCTGGAGGGCTCTCGCTGATACTCGGGCTTTAATGAGAAGATGCCGGATAGGAAAATTCAAATGAAAATCGGCTGCGAGGCTTCTGTCAATATTCACCGCCGCCCATGATCTTCGCGCAATGTACGTACCTTATCATTTGCCCCCAGTGTACATAAACCCTTCCACCCGATGCACTGGACCATTGGTGTGGCTTGGTTGCTGGCTGCCAGTGCAATCGCTGATGCTGTCACAAATTCAGTTAGGATCGGTGAATTGGGATAGGATGGGCGACGTACCGTAGCCTTCGCTCTCTAGCAGAGTTCAGGAGTCCAGACTGGTACTTCAGGGGCTTCCGGAAAGCGAAACTGGGGATAAAACACACACAAATCAGCCTTGCATCTCAGGTAGAATGTGAATGAAGGTATCCTACTCACATGCTGCCTATCCCCCTGAGTTATTGATGGCACCCTGACCGTTGATCTCCCGCCGTCGCCGATTTCCATTAATGTCAGATCTGTGAACACTGATAGAGAGTTATGAGAATGAATTGGGAAGGCGTGGAAAAAAGGATGGCGTACCACGACAAGCCAAGTGGGACTTGGCGTGAGGTTTGGTATTTTTGGAGCTCCCGGAAATGGGGCTGAGACGAGGGCCGAGGCGGGAATAGTGGCCGCTGCTATTAGGTCGTAAGTGTCTGGAAGCGACGTTGGAGGTGGGATTACGTTCCGAGAGCAGCTAGGTGGCATGTTGACGGTCCGGAGAACGATATCCTAAGGATAATGAAGACCAGAAAGAAGATGGTGGAGCTATTGTCGATGTGGGCCCTGGGGGCCCGGGTGTCTGGAGTGTGTGACCTTGGATGACTGTGGCCGTGTCCAACAGCTGTGCACTCGGAGGGCCGTGCTGAGGTGATTCCGTGGCCCGCGTTCGCAGATTCGAGTTGGGAGACGCGTCACGCCTGGGATATGTGGTGGTCGAGCACTGCGTCGTGGTGGGTACGCTGGCCGGGTGTGAGGTTGGGATGGTTCGCACGCAAACTTGAAGTGTAGTGTTAGAGTTCGCAAATTCGATTTTTGGGCGTCCGGGAAACTTGTTGGACGTGCGATCGTCAATGCAGGTCCGACGTGAAATGTTGAGTCGGCCGCATACCTCACTGGGCCGCGTGGGTGTAGGCTCAGAGCTCCGAAATCAGGGGTTTGCACGTCCGGCGAGTGAGAGGTGAAGGCGGCTGTGATGAATAGGCTCCAGTAAGTCCTCATTCTGGTGACGAAATAATGCACGCACATTCCGGAAGCGTATAGCAGCATGTGTTGCCCATGGGGAGTTGCTTGTTGGCCTTGCTTATCCACGACTGACGGACGAAACCCTGGATAATGGAGACTGTGAAGTCACTGGTTTGTTGCTCAAAAAACCAGATGTGGACTTACAAATATAGTGCGGTCTCGAGAGACCTCTGTCCCATCCGTGACTTGGCTTGTAGCAGGCTGAGGCCTGAGCCCTCGAATGTGAACGGTTCATAGGGGCGGTTCGACTCCAAGCAGCGGCGGTCCGGCGGAAGGAAGGAAGGAAGGAAGGGTGTGGATAGCGTATACGTTTCACCCTGCGGCGAGCCCTGCGGCTGTCGACGGGATTACCAATTTACCCAATTGACTTGAGCTTGAAATGGAACCGAAATATATTTTCTGACTCGGAACTCGGGAGACGCTTGGCATACGTACGTACATGGTACAGGGGTGCAAATTGGAACACGCTACGCCCCCGCGCTACTATCCCCCTACTCTGTTCAAAGCTGGCCACCGTATTCATATCTTGAGCCATCGTATTGCGTCAAAATTCTAGGGTAAGACTAGTCAGTTGTATATTCAGACAGCCTGGAGGAAAGGCAAAAAAGCCGGACACATTACCCGTTGTGGAAGCGAGCCGGGACAGATTAATTCAGGGATGCAAGCAACCATATTGAAACCGAAAGGAAATTTCGAGGGTGGAGGGGAGTCCGCTGGATTCCCTAGAGGACACTATTCACCCCAAGTGCCAGTTGGGATGAATATACCTCTGGGGGCCAGAGGATAGGGAACGAGGTAGAGTAATACGAGGAGCAAGGAACAGAGAGCGTAAACACAGCGGGAGGTAGTACGTACAGGGAAGACAGCCGGGATGGCCGGTTGTTAGCACAGGGTCTGGTCCGTGCGCGGACACGAAGGTTATAAAGGACAGCAAATCTCGTTTCCATTCCCCAACGAAGGCTTATTGACGCTCCGAGGGATACTATGACTGAGCTCTGCACGATCTTCAACAGATGTGTATCCTCAGTCATAGTAGGGTTGCACCAGTCTGAAAAGCCTGAATAGATGTTTTTTGAAGTAAATAAGTTAGCTCTTTTTTCAACTTTTAGCCCCAAATGGTAATTGTTCACACTATAAAAGCAATTCCCGACAAACGGCGGCGAGCGCATCACCTACAAACAACGTAAAGCACAAGCATAGGCTCCCAAGAGCGGCGCGAGAGCGGTTATTCGCAGCCAACGAAGCCATGTCCACCCACGTCTCGTTCTCGCACTCCCAATATGAGGCAAAATCACGCATCTAGATTTATCCCGTCAGAAAATCCCTCCAGCAGATAACTCAGTGATGAAGGTAGTTTACCTGGGTTCGCGCACCAACGGATGATCTGCAGGATATTAGGCTCTCCTTCAACGACGTCCAGCCCAGCAGCCAAATCCCACCCTCCTTCAACACTTTGGCCAAAGCATCCGATCCACGAGCGTCCCCGGCTAGCGTTCACCAGCACACCCATTCTTCTCTCTTGCGCAGGAACTCCTCGTTGACGACATGGTACGTCGACGGGCCCCCAGGTGCGAGGACAAACACAACATCACTCTCCGACGCCACGGTATCCAAATCTACCCTTCTAACCGATGTCAACCCCAGACGATCAGCCAGCTCCTTGTCGCTGTCGTCGTTCGAGCCTTGTCTCGTTGAGTGGGGATTGGCACCGTAGACGCAGCGGGTAAAGCCAAAAGGGACGAGTCTAGCCAAGGTGGCTTTGGCTATACGCCCAAAGCCGATGAACCCTGCTGTGCGTTGCCTGGAGGGGCTGGGGGCACTAAGTTGGGGGCCGCAGAAAAGGAATGGAGCCCAGCTAAACTGTGGCCACTGAGCGACGGGTGAGTTTCTAAGCTGGAGAGATGCCAGATATATTAGCCTACATTTCCTTCATTGACGAGTGCAGAAGTCTGCTTCGCGTTGCGCCCTGCCATTAGTGCGAGCATGATGCAGACATCGGCGACTAGAAGGCGGGTGTGAGTATGGCTAAGTACCTGAAAGGCGTGTATTACCTGCTTCAGTCAGGACATCGGGGGTGTATCCCAATGCGATTGATCGCTTGGCGAGCTCCTGGACATCGACATGCTCTGTAGCGACCATGAGATCGGACCCAGCACAGCCAGTACTGCTTACCGTAGCCAACCGACATCGTCGAAACCGCACGCAAACCCGGGCCCGCTGGAAGTAAATGTCACCTCCGAAGCATTGAGAGCCATCTCAACCAGTAACCTACCAGCATCAAGTACCTCCGCATCGATCTACAGCAGTCACCCTCTGATCTGCCCAGACGGATAAGGAATGTCGCCTACCTTATCAGAGACCATGATCACCAACGCAGCAGCCCCTGTCGCGTTCCGCAGGAGCCATTCCCTGTCACAGGCCCGATCTTCTGGCCACACCACAAGCTGCGACAGCCGCAGTTAGCTAAGGTGAAGTATATGTGGCGATCGCGTGCACCGCTTACGTCGATCTCTGTTCGACCTTCGAGGATTGGCATGACATCGGGGCCAAGGTTCCGAGTCACTACGATCTTGTGTTTCAATCTGAAATGTGACTCGGTTGATTGGCGTATTGGAGTCCATCCAGCAGTTAGCACTTACGATGGGCTTTGTGACATGTTCTGAGGCGCTGGTGTTGGGTCGGAATGAGAGAGAGCGGGTGGTAAGGAGATCCCAGTGGCTGCATCAAAAGAATCCAAAAAGAATTCGAATTAGGCAACTCCCAAGACGCCCTCAGAAGCAGCTCACTGTAGTCCCACGATTCCTCGCAATATTATGCCCTTTTCTGCATACCGTGAAGTATATGTCTCTCCATAGGTTCTGCTGCTCGTGTATACAAAGCTGAGGAACGAAAGCCTGCAAGTGCGAAAAGTCCAGCACACAGATGGCAGATAACATTTCCTAAACCGTGAGTGTGGAGTTAGCACGTGGCTGTGCCCCTATGTTATCTGCCATCCGCTCTCCTAGGGCTCGCTCATGAGGAATGGAGGTCTAATCTTCCCAAGGGAAGCTAAACAGATGGTCAAGAACACAATCACAGGACACTGGGATGCACAATGACCCAGTGGTGCCAGCAGGAGTACCTTATTCCCTCGAAACGCGGCGGCGGGCCGCTCGCGATCGCAGTTCCATATCGGGAATGGCGTCGCGCCCACGGTCACTCACGAGAAATCCAAGCGGCTCGTGCAGTGCCCCCAAAAGAGCTCTCATAGTCCCCATTCAACACAATAACTAGCTGCACTCACAATAGATATCTGACTCTAGTCTGACACGTCTTGAATAAACGAGGCGGCATGAATGGTGCTGCCCGCAAGAAACACCCCCGCGTCATTTGGGGACGCGTTTGCTATGGCTTGTTTGTCGTTCACGTGGAGGTGGGTCTCGTCGCCACCGGGCCTGCACCGAGCGACTTGAACCGCAGCGCCATCGACCGCACACCAGCCACCATGGCCTCGAATATACCCGTGCGACTCACCCCCTCGCAAGCCCAAGGCATGTCCCTGCAGCCTGCAGCGCATCAACGCACCTGGCCCCAACCGCTCTGATTGGCTCTCGCGATCAGTCGCGCCCGCTCGATCCTCCCTCTTGTCCGCTTTTCGGGCACTCTTCGATCATCTCGAACGCCTCCAACCCTGCATTTTGGCACGATCCGCCACCACTCGGCCCATGCTCTATCCCTCTCGCGCCCCTCTCGTCCTCCGTCTCCCGTGCATAGATCGCACTCTCCCGTTCTGGGTTGGCCAACCCCATCGACCACTGCGCATCCTACTCCGTGGTCGCAGGTCCTCGGAAACTCTGGCTCTGGCTCGCAACAACACGACGACGCACCGCATCTGTTGCCGCCAGGTTCACAGGTGAGTACACATTCCGTGGATGCGTCAGAGCTGCATTGACATACCACTAGGAAACGCGAAATGTATGCAAGACGTACTCGAATATTCGGGAATCGCGATTCTTTACTGCTGGCGATCTTGAGGTGGGTTGCAGTGCATTCAACTCGATGTCATTGATTCTTAGCCATTCTTCGACTTCAAGGTCTCCGGTCTGCGCTTCCCGAGTCGATGTGACCAACACCGCGACGATAGGAGCGCACACAACACCGCGTTCTCAGCCTCAAAGCCCTGCGAAGGAACATCACGACAGCAAGCGACCGCAGACTGTCACCGCCGAAAACTTGGACCAACGAATCCGCATCCGACAACCCTCTCAATGCATCGCGAACCGGCCACGGATCTGCGCGACACAGGTCAGTAAGCCGACCTCTACGACATCAGGCGACGTGCTCACACCTGAAACTCAAAGTTCACAGGCCGTCGCATTCACCACCCCGCAACAACTTCGATCGCTCAGCAACTTGCAATGGCACGGGCCTGTCGACAACCGAGACGAGCTTTTGGGAGTCGGTCAGCATTCCGGCACACATGTCAATCGCAGCACCCACCTTTTGGCCAAATACCTCATTCGCAACCTCGAAGTCATCGGCAATGGGAATATCGACAGACCGCCGAGAGACGGCAACGGAAGAACCCCGTGTGCCAGTGGCTGTCGCAACAGGGTCTGCAACGAATCGACACCACAACAATACCCCCGATCCGAAAGCAGCGTGCACCAGCCCCTGTTGCGCACAACACAGGTGAGTAAAGTGGACCTCACACACCGAACGACGTGCTCACATTCTCGTAGCCCCGGCTTCAAGTCTGCAAGCCGTCGCACTCACCTTCCCACAACGGCTGCAAATCCGTGACCCAGACGACGACGACGACAGAGGCCAACCGACGACGGAAACGAGAGTCCTCGACGCAGGGGTCCACGACGCTGAAATGCGAAACGCCGGCACTCTCGAGCCAGCCCTGGGTTCGCGACACAAGCAACGCACCCACCTCCCGACCAGAGACTGCATTCCAACCTCGAAATCATCAGCAAGGCGAACATAACCCGGACCTACCAACCGACAACTGGGAGACGTCGACGGGAAGCTGTGCCAGGGGAACGCTCGCTTGTGCGACGATTCAGAAGTCACCATTCGCGTTGTCGTTGAGACAGCTCCCGCCCTCGATGCATTCGAAAGCGACGGCGCATGCGCTGGAGGTGCACGACACAGGTTAGTAAGTTGGGCTACCCAACGGAAGGCATGCTCACGTTTTCGTAGGCTCGACCCTCATAGATCCCAAGCCGCCACCCTCATCGACTTCGATCGCAAGGCTACAAATCACTCAGCGATGCCAATACGGATGGCGATGACACCGGCCAATCGGCGACCAAGACGAGAATCATCGGCGGAGGGCAAAGACGTGAAGATCTGACGCTCCGAGCTGTGATGTTAGCCTAGGTCAGTACCGTTCATATGATCTATCCTGGGTGCAATGTACTCACAATGCTATAGATCTCTGAGTTGACGAAGGAACGGTGCGTGGGCAGCGTCGTTTCGTTGGCGGGCACTGGTCAATAGGCAGACAACTCAGCCATTCGAAATCCGTTACCGTCGCCAATCACTTACCTGCACGTATTGACGCTCGCGAGTGTACTGTGGCGGTCGGTTTGGTTGAAGGGCTGTGGAATCAGGTACAAGGTCAGTCTGACATTCTGTTGTTCAAGGAGTTATCGACACTCACATTTGCGTCGTGGCGTAGCATCGACGAGTCACGACCCATAGGCGGGATGCGAGGCGCATAATGATTCTGGTTGTAGGGGATTGGTGGTGAGTATAGCGTGTTGTGAAAGGGTAGACGGGAGACGATAGATTATCTTACTAACTGTGTCATGGGCACGCGATGGAGGCGTTTGGGTGTGGAGGAAGGAACCGTTGGTAGATCGAGAAGAGAAGTCAGTAAATGGTAGAGCAATGTAATAGTAGTAGCATACCTTTGAATAAACTTTCATTCTTTTCAATCATCGTCGTCGCAGCATATATTCTGTTTACTCAGATTAGACTGTGTGGTGTCTGAGAGGGCGAGAATTGACCTTGGGTGTATGGTATCAAACGGCGTGCAGCGACCTGTCAAGTCTATCATCGTAGATATAAGGACATCGTCAGTTTCGATTTAAAAAGCATAGAGAAGACAATTTACTGACCTGGACATTAGCCATGGTATAGGGGTTCAAGTTGCTGCCAATGCTACGGGGACCGAGGGTGGATGATAAGCTCTAAGCGGCAGCGAGTCAACGTTGTAGTGACTTACCAGCCAGTCAGCGACAACGACGAAGCCAATGCGGGCTAGACGCGCACACAGCACTATCGGAGGATCAGGAATCCCTCGGATGAGTGGTCTGAGTAGATGTGTAAAGAAAGCGGAAGAGGGGAAGAATGGAATGGGATGGGATGAGAGGGATGGGGAACTCAAGCCCACGCACACCCTGCCTTTATACACTTTCACCCCGCATATCGGAGATCGTGCCAAGCACCAGATCTCGCGCCATGCCAGCACCAGCGTAGCCCAGAACCAGTGGAGTACGTATTTAGACTTTGGGCTCGGTCTTCGGAAAGGCCGCAAGCGCGTACGGCGCGCATTCTCCCTTCTCCCTGCGCCGTTTGTGCTCATTGAAACGAAGAAATTTTCGCTGTTCGGATGGGATGACAGCCAGCGCCCATCTTAGGTGTCTGATGGCAGGTAAGCGAGGCACTTGGCGTGCGGGTAGGTAGGGAAACGGGTGGTTTGGGCATGCATTTCGGATGTACGGGTATGAGGAGGAGTGGGTTGTCTCCGAGATGATGTGTTGAATGGGATCGAGTGTGGGGCCAACTTTGGGGGGTAGAAGGTGCATACTCAGTGGTATCTAGTGAGCATTTGGAGCTGTCTTATTGGGGTATGCCTCGCTAGTCTTCAAACACAGTGTTATCTACCTGAAAGCGCATTTGAACAGATGCGCCGTTTCTTGAGATATTTCAACTCGATAACTTGGATGACTATACCCATATCCGCAAAAACAGCTTTATACTTTCTAATCATGCTACATCTTTTATGTACAGGCTTCCTTTATGCTCCAAACAGCCGACATTCGTCCTGCTCGTCCTGTACCTCCCCTGCGCGCCCCGCACCAATCTCCCCGCAAACCCAACTGCAAATCGGCCCCAAATCTTCCAACAGAACTATTACGTACCATTAGCTAACTCAAGCTAGTTCATACATGTCCGTGTGTAGGATAACGCCTGTTTCGTTGCGTATTCCGCCGAATGGTGCTGCGAGGACGTGGTGCGGAGATCTCACCTTCTCCGAGCCATTTAGGCCTCGCGTATGCTCTGGAGTGAACTCTATCCACTGGTATGTAGTACAGGTCAGATAATATGGTGAGCGATAGACCACATACGCTGCGCTGACAGTGTGGAATCCGCCTCGATTGCGAGGCGCCAATTTAAGCGCCCGTTCACGCGCGCGCCGCCTTTGCCCAATCGCGTCCGGAAAGCGAGATTTCTTGCTCTAAAGCGTATATTTCAGTCTATATGTAACTTATACATTATGTAGGCTACTATCGGATGTTCTCACATCTCTCAGACGTTGGGAAAACGCGGCAGTCGCAATAAAGTGGTCCGGAGCTAACCTCTTCAGCTTGGACCTTACGCGACGCCATTGCGTGAGCCGGCACAACGCGCGGGTTGTGGGTAATATACTCTCTGTTGGTCCAGGCTGTACACGGGTACCTTGGCGGCGAAGGTTTGATTGGGACCGTTTGGTTAACGGTTGGTTACGAGACAGGCTCGGATAGCCCGGCGGCGGGCTTACACTCTTTGGCAACCGAGCTCGTATTCTCAGCGACCCGACTGCACACTTCGGCCTGTCTATCAAGTACAGTGGTTACAAGCCTCAAGGCTTCTGGAGGGCTCTCGCTGATACTCGGGCTTTAATGAGAAGATGCCGGATAGGAAAATTCAAATGAAAATCGGCTGCGAGGCTTCTGTCAATATTCACCGCCGCCCATGATCTTCGCGCAATGTACGTACCTTATCATTTGCCCCCAGTGTACATAAACCCTTCCACCCGATGCACTGGACCATTGGTGTGGCTTGGTTGCTGGCTGCCAGTGCAATCGCTGATGCTGTCACAAATTCAGTTAGGATCGGTGAATTGGGATAGGATGGGCGACGTACCGTAGCCTTCGCTCTCTAGCAGAGTTCAGGAGTCCAGACTGGTACTTCAGGGGCTTCCGGAAAGCGAAACTGGGGATAAAACACACACAAATCAGCCTTGCATCTCAGGTAGAATGTGAATGAAGGTATCCTACTCACATGCTGCCTATCCCCTGAGTTATTGATGGCACCCTGACCGTTGATCTCCCGCCGTCGCCGATTTCCATTAATGTCAGATCTGTGAACACTGATAGAGAGTTATGAGAATGAATTGGGAAGGCGTGGAAAAAAGGATGGCGTACCACGACAAGCCAAGTGGGACTTGGCGTGAGGTTTTGGTATTTTTGGAGCTCCGGGAAATGGGGCTGAGACGAGGGCCGAGGCGGGAATAGTGGCCGCTGCTATTAGGTCGTAAGTGTCTGGAAGCGACGTTGGAGGTGGGATTACGTTCCGAGAGCAGCTAGGTGGCATGTTGACGGTCCGGAGAACGATATCCTAAGGATAATGAAGACCAGAAAGAAGATGGTGGAGCTATTGTCGATGTGGGCCCTGGGGGCCCGGGTGTCTGGAGTGTGTGACCTTGGATGACTGTGGCCGTTGTCCAACAGCTGTGCACTCGGAGGGCCGTGCTGAGGTGATTCCGTGGCCCGCGTTCGCAGATTCGAGTTGGGAGACGCGTCACGCCTGGGATATGTGGTGGTCGAGCACTGCGTCGTGGTGGGTACGCTGGCCGGGTGTGAGGTTGGGATGGTTCGCACGCAAACTTGAAGTGTAGTGTTAGAGTTCGCAAATTCGATTTTTGGGCGTCCGGGAAACTTGTTGGACGTGCGATCGTCAATGCAGGTCCGACGTGAAATGTTGAGTCGGCCGCATACCTCACTGGGCCGCGTGGGTGTAGGCTCAGAGCTCCGAAATCAGGGGTTTGCACGTCCGGCGAGTGAGAGGTGAAGGCGGCTGTGATGAATAGGCTCCAGTAAGTCCTCATTCTGGTGACGAAATAATGCACGCACATTCCGGAAGCGTATAGCAGCATGTGTTGCCCATGGGGAGTTGCTTGTTGGCCTTGCTTATCCACGACTGACGGACGAAACCCTGGATAATGGAGACTGTGAAGTCACTGGTTTGTTGCTCAAAAAACCAGATGTGGACTTACAAATATAGTGCGGTCTCGAGAGACCTCTGTCCCATCCGTGACTTGGCTTGTAGCAGGCTGAGGCCTGAGCCCCTCGAATGTGAACGGTTCATAGGGGCGGTTCGACTCCAAGCAGCGGCGGTCCGGCGGAAGGAAGGAAGGAAGGAAGGGTGTGGATAGCGTATACGTTTCACCCTGCGGCGAGCCCTGCGGCTGTCGACGGGATTACCAATTTACCCAATTGACTTGAGCTTGAAATGGAACCGAAATATATTTTCTGACTCGGAACTCGGGAGACGCTTGGCATACGTACGTACATGGTACAGGGGTGCAAATTGGAACACGCTACGCCCCCGCGCTACTATCCCCCTACTCTGTTCAAAGCTGGCCACCGTATTCATATCTTGAGCCATCGTATTGCGTCAAAATTCTAGGGTAAGACTAGTCAGTTGTATATTCAGACAGCCTGGAGGAAAGGCAAAAAAGCCGGACACATTACCCGTTGTGGAAGCGAGCCGGGACAGATTAATTCAGGGATGCAAGCAACCATATTGAAACCGAAAGGAAATTTCGAGGGTGGAGGGGAGTCCGCTGGATTCCCTAGAGGACACTATTCACCCCAAGTGCCAGTTGGGATGAATATACCTCTGGGGCCAGAGGATAGGGAACGAGGTAGAGTAATACGAGGAGCAAGGAACAGAGAGCGTAAACACAGCGGGAGGTAGTACGTACAGGGAAGACAGCCGGGATGGCCGGTTGTTAGCACAGGGTCTGGTCCGTGCGCGGACACGAAGGTATAAAGGACAGCAAATCTCGTTTCCATTCCCCCAACGAAGGGCTTATTGACGCTCCGAGGGATACTATGACTGAGCTCTGCACGATCTTCAACAGATGTGTATCCTCAGTCATAGTAAGGGTTGCACCAGTCTGAAAGCCTGAATAGATGTTTTTTGAAGTAAATAAGTTAGCTCTTTTTTCAACTTTTAGCCCCAAATGGTAATTGTTCACCTATAAAAAGCAATTCCCGACAAACGGCGGCGAGCGCATCACCTACAAACAACGTAAAGCACAAGGCATAGGCTCCCCAAGAGCGGCCGCGAGAGCGTTATTCGCAGCCAACGAAGCCATGTCCACCCACGTCTCGTTCGTCGCACTCCCAATATGAGGCAAAATCACGCATCTAGATTTATCCCGTCAGAAAATCCCTCCAGCAGATAAACTCAGTGATGAAGGTAGTTTACCTGGGTTCGCGCACCAACGGATGATCTGCAGGGATATTAGGCTCTCCTTCAACGACGTCCAGCCCAGCAGCCCAAATCCCACCCTCCTTCAACACTTTGGCCAAAGCATCCGAATCCACGAGCGTCCCCCGGCTAGCGTTCACCAGCACACCCATCTTCTTCATCTTGCGCAGGAACTCCTCGTTGACGACATGGTACGTCGACGGGCCCCCAGGTGCGAGGACAAACACAACATCACTCTCCGACGCCACGGTATCCAAATCTACCCTTCTAACCGATGTCAACCCCAGACGATCAGCCAGCTCCTTGTCGCTGTCGTCGTTCGAGCCTTGTCTCGTTGAGTGGGGATTGGCACCGTAGACGCAGCGGGTAAAGCCAAAAGGGACGAGTCTAGCCAAGGTGGCTTTGGCTATACGCCCAAAGCCGATGAACCCTGCTGTGCGTTGCCTGGAGGGGCTGGGGGCACTAAGTTGGGGGCCGCAGAAAAGGAATGGAGCCCAGCTAAACTGTGGCCACTGAGCGACGGGTGAGTTTCTAAGCTGGAGAGATGCCAGATATATTAGCCTACATTTCCTTCATTGACGAGTGCAGAAGTCTGCTTCGCGTTGCGCCCTGCCATTAGTGCGAGCATGATGCAGACATCGGCGACTAGAAGGCGGGTGTGAGTATGGCTAAGTACCTGAAAGGCGTGTATTACCTGCTTCAGTCAGGACATCGGGGGTGTATCCCAATGCGATTGATCGCTTGGCGAGCTCCTGGACATCGACATGCTCTGTAGCGACCATGAGATCGGACCCAGCACAGCCAGTACTGCTTACCGTAGCCAACCGACATCGTCGAAACCGCACGCAAACCCGGGCCCGCTGGAAGTAAATGTCACCTCCGAAGCATTGAGAGCCATCTCAACCAGTAACCTACCAGCATCAAGTACCTCCGCATCGATCTACAGCAGTCACCCTCTGATCTGCCCAGACGGATAAGGAATGTCGCCTACCTTATCAGAGACCATGATCACCAACGCAGCAGCCCCTGTCGCGTTCCGCAGGAGCCATTCCCTGTCACAGGCCCGATCTTCTGGCCACACCACAAGCTGCGACAGCCGCAGTTAGCTAAGGTGAAGTATATGTGGCGATCGCGTGCACCGCTTACGTCGATCTCTGTTCGACCTTCGAGGATTGGCATGACATCGGGGCCAAGGTTCCGAGTCACTACGATCTTGTGTTTCAATCTGAAATGTGACTCGGTTGATTGGCGTATTGGAGTCCATCCAGCAGTTAGCACTTACGATGGGCTTTGTGACATGTTCTGAGGCGCTGGTGTTGGGTCGGAATGAGAGAGAGCGGGTGGTAAGGAGATCCCAGTGGCTGCATCAAAAGAATCCAAAAAGAATTCGAATTAGGCAACTCCCAAGACGCCCTCAGAAGCAGCTCACTGTAGTCCCACGATTCCTCGCAATATTATGCCCTTTTCTGCATACCGTGAAGTATATGTCTCTCCATAGGTTCTGCTGCTCGTGTATACAAAGCTGAGGAACGAAAGCCTGCAAGTGCGAAAAGTCCAGCACACAGATGGCAGATAACATTTCCTAAACCGTGAGTGTGGAGTTAGCACGTGGCTGTGCCCCTATGTTATCTGCCATCCGCTCTCCTAGGGCTCGCTCATGAGGAATGGAGGTCTAATCTTCCCAAGGGAAGCTAAACAGATGGTCAAGAACACAATCACAGGACACTGGGATGCACAATGACCCAGTGGTGCCAGCAGGAGTACCTTATTCCCTCGAAACGCGGCGGCGGGCCGCTCGCGATCGCAGTTCCATATCGGGAATGGCGTCGCGCCCACGGTCACTCACGAGAAATCCAAGCGGCTCGTGCAGTGCCCCCAAAAGAGCTCTCATAGTCCCCATTTCAACACAATAACTAGCTGCACTCACAATAGATATCTGACTCTAGTCTGACACGTCTTGAATAAACGAGGCGGCATGAATGGTGCTGCCCGCAAGAAACACCCCCGCGTCATTTGGGGACGCGTTTGCTATGGCTTGTTTGTCGTTCACGTGGAGGTGGGTCTCGTCGCCACCGGGCCTGCACCGAGCGACTTGAACCGCAGCGCCATCGACCGCACACCAGCCACCATGGCCTCGAATATACCCGTGCGACTCACCCCCTCGCAAGCCCAAGGCATGTCCCTGCAGCCTGCAGCGCATCAACGCACCTGGCCCCAACCGCTCTGATTGGCTCTCGCGATCAGTCGCGCCCGCTCGATCCTCCCTCTTGTCCGCTTTTCGGGCACTCTTCGATCATCTCGAACGCCTCCAACCCTGCATTTTGGCACGATCCGCCACCACTCGGCCCATGCTCTATCCCTCTCGCGCCCCTCTCGTCCTCCCGTCTCCCGTGCATAGATCGCACTCTCCCGTTCTGGGTTGGCCAACCCCATCGACCACTGCGCATCCTACTCCGTGGGTCGCAGGTCCTCGGAAACTCTGGCTCTGGCTCGCAACAACACGACGACGCACCGCATCTGTTGCCGCCAGGTTCAACAGGTGAGTACACATTCCGTGGATGCGTCAGAGCTGCATTGACATACCACTAGGAAACGCGAAATGTATGCAAGACGTACTCGAATATTCGGGAATCGCGATTCTTTACTGCTGTGCGATCTTGAGGTGGGTTGCAGTTGCATTCAACTCGATGTCATTGATTCTTAGCCATTCTTCGACTTCAAGGTCTCCGGTCTGCGCTTCCCGAGTCGATGTGACCAACACCGCGACGATAGGAGCGCACACAACACCGCGTTCTCAGCCTCAAAGCCCTGCGAAGGAACATCACGACAGCAAGCGACGCAGACTGTCACCGCCGAAAACTTGGACCAACGAATCCGCATCCGACAACCCTCTCAATGCATCGCGAACCGGCCACGGATCTGCGCGACACAGGTCAGTAAGCCGACCTCTACGACATCAGGCGACGTGCTCACACCTGAAACTCAAAGTTCACAGGCCGTCGCATTCACCACCCCGCAACAACTTCGATCGCTCAGCAACTTGCAATGGCACGGGCCTGTCGACAACCGAGACGAGCTTTTGGGAGTCGGTCAGCATTCCGGCACACATGTCAATCGCAGCACCCACCTTTTGGCCAAATACCTCATTCGCAACCTCGAAGTCATCGGCAATGGGAATATCGACAGACCGCCGAGAGACGGCAACGGAAGAACCCCGTGTTGCCAGTGGCTGTCGCAACAGGGTCTGCAACGAATCGACACCACAACAATACCCCCGATCCGAAAGCAGCGTGCACCAGCCCCTGTTGCGCACAACACAGGTGAGTAAAGTGGACCTCACACACCGAACGACGTGCTCACATTCTCGTAGCCCCGGCTTCAAGTCTGCAAGCCGTCGCACTCACCTTCCCACAACGGCTGCAAATCCGTGACCCCAGACGACGACGACGACAGAGGCCAACCGACGACGGAAACGAGAGTCCTCGACGCAGGGGTCCACGACGCTGAAATGCGAAACGCCGGCACTCTCGAGCCAGCCCTGGGTTCGCGACACAAGCAACGCACCCACCTCCCGACCAGAGACTGCATTCCCAACCTCGAAATCATCAGCAAGGCGAACATAACCCGGACCTACCAACCGACAACTGGGAGACGTCGACGGGAAGCTGTGCCAGGGGAACGCTCGCTTGTGCGACGATTCAGAAGTCACCATTCGCGTTGTCGTTGAGACAGCTCCCGCCCTCGATGCATTCGAAAGCGACGGCGCATGCGCTGGAGGTGCACGACACAGGTTAGTAAGTTGGGCTACCCAACGGAAGGCATGCTCACGTTTTCGTAGGCTCGACCCTCATAGATCCCAAGCCGCCACCCTCATCGACTTCGATCGCAAGGCTACAAATCACTCAGCGATGCCAATACGGATGGCGATGACACCGGCCAATCGGCGACCAAGACGAGAATCATCGGCGGAGGGCAAAGACGTGAAGATCTGACGCTCCGAGCTGTGATGTTAGCCTAGGTCAGTACCGTTCATATGATCTATCCTGGGTGCAATGTACTCACAATGCTATAGATCTCTGAGTTGACGAAGGAACGGTGCGTGGGCAGCGTCGTTTCGTTGGCGGGCACTGGTCAATAGGCAGACAACTCAGCCATTCGAAATCCGTTACCGTCGCCAATCACTTACCTGCACGTATTGACGCTCGCGAGTGTACTGTGGCGGTCGGTTTGGTTGAAGGGCTGTGGAATCAGGTACAAGGTCAGTCTGACATTCTGTTGTTCAAGGGAGTTATCGACACTCACATTTGCGTCGTGGCGTAGCATCGACGAGTCACGACCCATAGGCGGGATGCGAGGCGCATAATGATTCTGGTTGTAGGGGATTGGTGGTGAGTATAGCGTGTTGTGAAAGGGTAGACGGGAGACGATAGATTATCTTACTAACTGTGTCATGGGCACGCGATGGAGGGCGTTTGGGTGTGGAGGAAGGAACCGTTGGTAGATCGAGAAGAGAAGTCAGTAAATGGTAGAGCAATGTAATAGTAGTAGCATACCTTTGAATAAACTTTTCATTCTTTTCAATCATCGTCGTCGCAGCATATATTCTGTTTACTCAGATTAGACTGTGTGGTGTCTGAGAGGGCGAGAATTGACCTTGGGTGTATGGTATCAAACGGCGTGCAGCGACCTGTCAAGTCTATCATCGTAGATATAAGGACATCGTCAGTTTCGATTTAAAAAGCATAGAGAAGACAATTTACTGACCTGGACATTAGCCATGGTATAGGGGTTCAAGTTGCTGCCAATGCTACGGGGACCGAGGGTGGATGATAAGCTCTAAGCGGCAGCGAGTCAACGTTGTAGTGACTTACCAGCCAGTCAGCGACAACGACGAAGCCAATGCGGGCTAGACGCGCAACACAGCACTATCGGAGGATCAGGAATCCCTCGGATGAGTGGTCTGAGTAGATGTGTAAAGAAAGCGGAAGAGGGGAAGAATGGAATGGGATGGGATGAGAGGGATGGGGAACTCAAGCCCACGCACACCCTGCCTTTATACACTTTCACCCCGCATATCGGAGATCGTGCCAAGCACCAGATCTCGCGCCATGCCAGCACCAGCGTAGCCCAGAACCAGTGGATACGTATTTAGACTTTGGGCTCGGTCTTCGGAAAGGGCCGCAAGCGCGTACGGCGCGCATTCTCCCTTCTCCCTGCGCCGTTTGTGCTCATTGAAACGAAGAAATTTTCGCTGTTCGGATGGGATGACAGCCAGCGCCCATCTTAGGTGTCTGATGGCAGGTAAGCGAGGCACTTGGCGTGCGGGTAGGTAGGGAAACGGGTGGTTTGGGCATGCATTTCGGATGTACGGGTATGAGGAGGAGTGGGTTGTCTCCGAGATGATGTGTTGAATGGGATCGAGTGTGGGGCCAACTTTGGGGGGTAGAAGGTGCATACTCAGTGGTATCTAGTGAGCATTTGGAGCTGTCTTATTGGGTATGCCTCGCTAGTCTTCAAACACAGTGTTATCTACCTGAAAGCGCATTTGAACAGATGCGCCGTTTCTTGAGATATTTCAACTCGATAACTTGGATGACTATACCCATATCCGCAAAAACAGCTTTATACTTTCTAATCATGCTACATCTTTTATGTACAGGCTTCCTTTATGCTCCAAACAGCCGACATTCGTCCTGCTCGTCCTGTACCTCCCCTGCGCGCCCCCGCACCAATCTCCCCGCAAACCCAACTGCAAATCGGCCCCAAATCTTCCAACAGAACTATTACGTACCATTAGCTAACTCAAGCTAGTTCATACATGTCCCGTGTGTAGGATAACGCCTGTTTCGTTGCGTATTCCGCCGAATGGTGCTGCGAGGACGTGGTGCGGAGATCTCACCTTCTCCGAGCCATTTAGGCCTCGCGTATGCTCTGGAGTGAACTCTATCCACTGGTATGTAGTACAGGTCAGATAATATGGTGAGCGATAGACCACATACGCTGCGCTGACAGTGTGGAATCCGCCTCGATTGCGAGGCGCCAATTTAAGCGCCCGTTCACGCGCGCGCCGCCTTTGCCCAATCGCGTCCGGAAAGCGAGATTTCTTGCTCTAAAAGCGTATATTTCAGTCTATATGTAACTTATACATTATGTAGGCTACTATCGGATGTTCTCACATCTCTCAGACGTTGGGAAAACGCGGCAGTCGCAATAAAGTGGTCCGGAGCTAACCTCTTCAGCTTGGACCTTACGCGACGCCATTGCGTGAGCCGGCACAACGCGCGGGTTGTGGGTAATATACTCTCTGTTGGTCCAGGCTGTACACGGGTACCTGGCGGCGAAGGTTTGATTGGGACCGTTTGGTTAACGGTTGGTTACGAGACAGGCTCGGATAGCCCGGCGGCGGGCTTACACTCTTTGGCAACCGAGCTCGTATTCTCAGCGACCCGACTGCACACTTCGGCCTGTCTATCAAGTACAGTGGTTACAAGCCTCAAGGCTTCTGGAGGGCTCTCGCTGATACTCGGGCTTTAATGAGAAGATGCCGGATAGGAAAATTCAAATGAAAATCGGCTGCGAGGCTTCTGTCAATATTCACCGCCGCCCATGATCTTCGCGCAATGTACGTACCTTATCATTTGCCCCCAGTGTACATAAACCCTTCCACCCGATGCACTGGACCATTGGTGTGGCTTGGTTGCTGGCTGCCAGTGCAATCGCTGATGCTGTCACAAATTCAGTTAGGATCGGTGAATTGGGATAGGATGGGCGACGTACCGTAGCCTTCCGCTCTCTAGCAGAGTTCAGGAGTCCAGACTGGTACTTCAGGGGCTTCCGGGAAAGCGAAACTGGGGATAAAACACACACAAATCAGCCTTGCATCTCAGGTAGAATGTGAATGAAGGTATCCTACTCACATGCTGCCTATCCCCCTGAGTTATTGATGGCACCCTGACCGTTGATCTCCCGCCGTCGCCGATTTCCATTAATGTCAGATCTGTGAACACTGATAGAGAGTTATGAGAATGAATTGGGAAGGCGTGGAAAAAAGGATGGCGTACCACGACAAGCCAAGTGGGACTTGGCGTGAGGTTTTGGTATTTTTGGAGCTCCGGGAAATGGGGCTGAGACGAGGGCCGAGGCGGGAATAGTGGCCGCTGCTATTAGGTCGTAAGGTCTGGAAGCGACGTTGGAGGTGGGATTACGTTCCGAGAGCAGCTAGGTGGCATGTTGACCGGTCCGGAGAACGATATCCTAAGGATAATGAAGACCAGAAAGAAGATGGTGGAGCTATTGTCGATGTGGGCCCTGGGGGCCCGGGTGTCTGGAGTGTGTGACCTTGGATGACTGTGGCCGTTGTCCAACAGCTGTGCACTCGGAGGGCCGTGCTGAGGTGATTCCGTGGCCCGCCGTTCGCAGATTCGAGTTGGGAGACGCGTCACGCCTGGGATATGTGGTGGTCGAGCACTGCGTCGTGGTGGGTACGCTGGCCGGGTGTGAGGTTGGGATGGTTCGCACGCAAACTTGAAGTGTAGTGTTAGAGTTCGCAAATTCGATTTTTGGGGCGTCCGGGAAACTTGTTGGACGTGCGATCGTCAATGCAGGTCCGACGTGAAATGTTGAGTCGGCCGCATACCTCACTGGGCCGCGTGGGTGTAGGCTCAGAGCTCCGAAATCAGGGGTTTGCACGTCCGGCGAGTGAGAGGTGAAGGCGGCTGTGATGAATAGGCTCCAGTAAGTCCTCATTCTGGTGACGAAATAATGCACGCACATTCCGGAAGCGTATAGCAGCATGTGTTGCCCATGGGGAGTTGCTTGTTGGCCTTGCTTATCCACGACTGACGGACGAAACCCTGGATAATGGAGACTGTGAAGTCACTGGTTTGTTGCTCAAAAAACCAGATGTGGACTTACAAATATAGTGCGGTCTCGAGAGACCTCTGTCCCATCCGTGACTTGGCTTGTAGCAGGCTGAGGCCTGAGCCCCTCGAATGTGAACGGTTCATAGGGGCGGTTCGACTCCAAGCAGCGGCGGTCCGGCGGAAGGAAGGAAGGAAGGAAGGGTGTGGATAGCGTATACGTTTCACCCTGCGGCGAGCCCTGCGGCTGTCGACGGGATTACCAATTTACCCAATTGACTTGAGCTTGAAATGGAACCGAAATATATTTTCTGACTCGGAACTCGGGAGACGCTTGGCATACGTACGTACATGGTACAGGGGTGCAAATTGGAACACGCTACGCCCCCGCGCTACTATCCCCCTACTCTGTTCAAAGCTGGCCACCGTATTCATATCTTGAGCCATCGTATTGCGTCAAAATTCTAGGGTAAGACTAGTCAGTTGTATATCAGACAGCCTGGAGGAAAGGCAAAAAGCCGGACACATTACCCGTTGTGGAAGCGAGCCGGGACAGATTAATTCAGGGATGCAAGCAACCATATTGAAACCGAAAGGAAATTTCGAGGGTGGAGGGGAGTCCGCTGGATTCCCTAGAGGACACTATTCCCCAAGTGCCAGTTGGGATGAATATACCTCTGGGGGCCAGAGGATAGGGAACGAGGTAGAGTAATACGAGGAGCAAGGAACAGAGAGCGTAAACACAGCGGGAGGTAGTACGTACAGGGAAGACAGCCGGGATGGCCGGTTGTTAGCACAGGGTCTGGTCCGTGCGCGGACACGAAGGTATAAAGGACAGCAAATCTCGTTTCCATTCCCCCAACGAAGGGCTTATTGACGCTCCGAGGGATACTATGACTGAGCTCTGCACGATCTTCAACAGATGTGTATCCTCAGTCATAGTAAGGGTTGCACCAGTCTGAAAAGCCTGAATAGATGTTTTTTGAAGTAAATAAGTTAGCTCTTTTTTCAACTTTTAGCCCCAAATGGTAATTGTTCACCTATAAAAAGCAATTCCCGACAAACGGCGGCGAGCGCATCACCTACAAACAACGTAAAGCACAAGGCATAGGCTCCCCAAGAGCGGCCGCGAGAGCGTTATTCGCAGCCAACGAAGCCATGTCCACCCACGTCTCGTTCGTCGCACTCCCAATATGAGGCAAAATCACGCATCTAGATTTATCCCGTCAGAAAATCCCTCCAGCAGATAAACTCAGTGATGAAGGTAGTTTACCTGGGTTCGCGCACCAACGGATGATCTGCAGGGATATTAGGCTCTCCTTCAACGACGTCCAGCCCAGCAGCCCAAATCCCACCCTCCTTCAACACTTTGGCCAAAGCATCCGAATCCACGAGCGTCCCCCGGCTAGCGTTCACCAGCACACCCATCTTCTTTCATTGCGCAGGAACTCCTCGTTGACGACATGGTACGTCGACGGGCCCCCAGGTGCGAGGACAAACACAACATCACTCTCCGACGCCACGGTATCCAAATCTACCCTTCTAACCGATGTCAACCCCAGACGATCAGCCAGCTCCTTGTCGCTGTCGTCGTTCGAGCCTTGTCTCGTTGAGTGGGGATTGGCACCGTAGACGCAGCGGGTAAAGCCAAAAGGGACGAGTCTAGCCAAGGTGGCTTTGGCTATACGCCCAAAGCCGATGAACCCTGCTGTGCGTTGCCTGGAGGGGCTGGGGGCACTAAGTTGGGGGCCGCAGAAAAGGAATGGAGCCCAGCTAAACTGTGGCCACTGAGCGACGGGTGAGTTTCTAAGCTGGAGAGATGCCAGATATATTAGCCTACATTTCCTTCATTGACGAGTGCAGAAGTCTGCTTCGCGTTGCGCCCTGCCATTAGTGCGAGCATGATGCAGACATCGGCGACTAGAAGGCGGGTGTGAGTATGGCTAAGTACCTGAAAGGCGTGTATTACCTGCTTCAGTCAGGACATCGGGGTGTATCCCAATGCGATTGATCGCTTGGCGAGCTCCTGGACATCGACATGCTCTGTAGCGACCATGAGATCGGACCCAGCACAGCCAGTACTGCTTACCGTAGCCAACCGACATCGTCGAAACCGCACGCAAACCCGGGCCCGCTGGAAGTAAATGTCACCTCCGAAGCATTGAGAGCCATCTCAACCAGTAACCTACCAGCATCAAGTACCTCCGCATCGATCTACAGCAGTCACCCTCTGATCTGCCCAGACGGATAAGGAATGTCGCCTACCTTATCAGAGACCATGATCACCAACGCAGCAGCCCCTGTCGCGTTCCGCAGGAGCCATTCCCTGTCACAGGCCCGATCTTCTGGCCACACCACAAGCTGCGACAGCCGCAGTTAGCTAAGGTGAAGTATATGTGGCGATCGCGTGCACCGCTTACGTCGATCTCTGTTCGACCTTCGAGGATTGGCATGACATCGGGGCCAAGGTTCCGAGTCACTACGATCTTGTGTTTCAATCTGAAATGTGACTCGGTTGATTGGCGTATTGGAGTCCATCCAGCAGTTAGCACTTACGATGGGCTTTGTGACATGTTCTGAGGCGCTGGTGTTGGGTCGGAATGAGAGAGAGCGGGTGGTAAGGAGATCCCAGTGGCTGCATCAAAAGAATCCAAAAAGAATTCGAATTAGGCAACTCCCAAGACGCCCTCAGAAGCAGCTCACTGTAGTCCCACGATTCCTCGCAATATTATGCCCTTTTCTGCATACCGTGAAGTATATGTCTCTCCATAGGTTCTGCTGCTCGTGTATACAAAGCTGAGGAACGAAAGCCTGCAAGTGCGAAAAGTCCAGCACACAGATGGCAGATAACATTTCCTAAACCGTGAGTGTGGAGTTAGCACGTGGCTGTGCCCCTATGTTATCTGCCATCCGCTCTCCTAGGGCTCGCTCATGAGGAATGGAGGTCTAATCTTCCCAAGGGAAGCTAAACAGATGGTCAAGAACACAATCACAGGACACTGGGATGCACAATGACCCAGTGGTGCCAGCAGGAGTACCTTATTCCCTCGAAACGCGGCGGCGGGCCGCTCGCGATCGCAGTTCCATATCGGGAATGGCGTCGCGCCCACGGTCACTCACGAGAAATCCAAGCGGCTCGTGCAGTGCCCCCAAAAGAGCTCTCATAGTCCCCATTTCAACACAATAACTAGCTGCACTCACAATAGATATCTGACTCTAGTCTGACACGTCTTGAATAAACGAGGCGGCATGAATGGTGCTGCCCGCAAGAAACACCCCGCGTCATTTGGGGACGCGTTTGCTATGGCTTGTTTGTCGTTCACGTGGAGGTGGGTCTCGTCGCCACCGGGCCTGCACCGAGCGACTTGAACCGCAGCGCCATCGACCGCACACCAGCCACCATGGCCTCGAATATACCCGTGCGACTCACCCCTCGCAAGCCCAAGGCATGTCCCTGCAGCCTGCAGCGCATCAACGCACCTGGCCCCAACCGCTCTGATTGGCTCTCGCGATCAGTCGCGCCCGCTCGATCCTCCCTCTTGTCCGCTTTTCGGGCACTCTTCGATCATCTCGAACGCCTCCAACCCTGCATTTTGGCACGATCCGCCACCACTCGGCCCATGCTCTATCCCTCTCGCGCCCCTCTCGTCCTCCCGTCTCCCGTGCATAGATCGCACTCTCCCGTTCTGGGTTGGCCAACCCCATCGACCACTGCGCATCCTACTCCGTGGGTCGCAGGTCCTCGGAAACTCTGGCTCTGGCTCGCAACAACACGACGACGCACCGCATCTGTTGCCGCCAGGTTCAACAGGTGAGTACACATTCCGTGGATGCGTCAGAGCTGCATTGACATACCACTAGGAAACGCGAAATGTATGCAAGACGTACTCGAATATTCGGGAATCGCGATTCTTTACTGCTGTGCGATCTTGAGGTGGGTTGCAGTTGCATTCAACTCGATGTCATTGATTCTTAGCCATTCTTCGACTTCAAGGTCTCCGGTCTGCGCTTCCCGAGTCGATGTGACCAACACCGCGACGATAGGAGCGCACACAACACCGCGTTCTCAGCCTCAAAGCCCTGCGAAGGAACATCACGACAGCAAGCGACGCAGACTGTCACCGCCGAAAACTTGGACCAACGAATCCGCATCCGACAACCCTCTCAATGCATCGCGAACCGGCCACGGATCTGCGCGACACAGGTCAGTAAGCCGACCTCTACGACATCAGGCGACGTGCTCACACCTGAAACTCAAAGTTCACAGGCCGTCGCATTCACCACCCCGCAACAACTTCGATCGCTCAGCAACTTGCAATGGCACGGGCCTGTCGACAACCGAGACGAGCTTTTGGGAGTCGGTCAGCATTCCGGCACACATGTCAATCGCAGCACCCACCTTTTGGCCAAATACCTCATTCGCAACCTCGAAGTCATCGGCAATGGGAATATCGACAGACCGCCGAGAGACGGCAACGGAAGAACCCCGTGTTGCCAGTGGCTGTCGCAACAGGGTCTGCAACGAATCGACACCACAACAATACCCCCGATCCGAAAGCAGCGTGCACCAGCCCCTGTTGCGCACAACACAGGTGAGTAAAGTGGACCTCACACACCGAACGACGTGCTCACATTCTCGTAGCCCCGGCTTCAAGTCTGCAAGCCGTCGCACTCACCTTCCCACAACGGCTGCAAATCCGTGACCCCAGACGACGACGACGACAGAGGCCAACCGACGACGGAAACGAGAGTCCTCGACGCAGGGGTCCACGACGCTGAAATGCGAAACGCCGGCACTCTCGAGCCAGCCCTGGGTTCGCGACACAAGCAACGCACCCACCTCCCGACCAGAGACTGCATTCCCAACCTCGAAATCATCAGCAAGGCGAACATAACCCGGACCTACCAACCGACAACTGGGAGACGTCGACGGGAAGCTGTGCCAGGGGAACGCTCGCTTGTGCGACGATTCAGAAGTCACCATTCGCGTTGTCGTTGAGACAGCTCCCGCCCTCGATGCATTCGAAAGCGACGGCGCATGCGCTGGAGGTGCACGACACAGGTTAGTAAGTTGGGCTACCCAACGGAAGGCATGCTCACGTTTTCGTAGGCTCGACCCTCATAGATCCCAAGCCGCCACCCTCATCGACTTCGATCGCAAGGCTACAAATCACTCAGCGATGCCAATACGGATGGCGATGACACCGGCCAATCGGCGACCAAGACGAGAATCATCGCGGAGGGCAAAGACGTGAAGATCTGACGCTCCGAGCTGTGATGTTAGCCTAGGTCAGTACCGTTCATATGATCTATCCTGGGTGCAATGTACTCACAATGCTATAGATCTCTGAGTTGACGAAGGAACGGTGCGTGGGCAGCGTCGTTTCGTTGGCGGGCACTGGTCAATAGGCAGACAACTCAGCCATTCGAAATCCGTTACCGTCGCCAATCACTTACCTGCACGTATTGACGCTCGCGAGTGTACTGTGGCGGTCGGTTTGGTTGAGGGCTGTGGAATCAGGTACAAGGTCAGTCTGACATTCTGTTGTTCAAGGGAGTTATCGACACTCACATTTGCGTCGTGGCGTAGCATCGACGAGTCACGACCCATAGGCGGGATGCGAGCGCATAATGATTCTGGTTGTAGGGGATTGGTGGTGAGTATAGCGTGTTGTGAAAGGGTAGACGGGAGACGATAGATTATCTTACTAACTGTGTCATGGGCACGCGATGGAGGGCGTTTGGGTGTGGAGGAAGGAACCGTTGGTAGATCGAGAAGAGAAGTCAGTAAATGGTAGAGCAATGTGTATAGTAGTAGCATACCTTTGAATAAACTTTTCATTCTTTTCAATCATCGTCGTCGCAGCATATATTCTGTTTACTCAGATTAGACTGTGTGGTGTCTGAGAGGGCGAGAATTGACCTTGGGTGTATGGTATCAAACGGCGTGCAGCGACCTGTCAAGTCTATCATCGTAGATATAAGGACATCGTCAGTTTCGATTTAAAAAGCATAGAGAAGACAATTTACTGACCTGGACATTAGCCATGGTATAGGGTTCAAGTTGCTGCCAATGCTACGGGGACCGAGGGTGGATGATAAGCTCTAAGCGGCAGCGAGTCAACGTTGTAGTGACTTACCAGCCAGTCAGCGACAACGACGAAGCCAATGCGGGCTAGACGCGCAACACAGCACTATCGGAGGATCAGGAATCCCTCGGATGAGTGGTCTGAGTAGATGTGTAAAGAAAGCGGAAGAGGGGAAGAATGGAATGGGATGGGATGAGAGGGATGGGGAACTCAAGCCCACGCACACCCTGCCTTTATACACTTTCACCCCGCATATCGGAGATCGTGCCAAGCACCAGATCTCGCGCCATGCCAGCACCAGCGTAGCCCAGAACCAGTGGAGTACGTATTTAGACTTTGGGCTCGGTCTTCGGAAAGGCCGCAAGCGCGTACGGCGCGCATTCTCCCTTCTCCCTGCGCCGTTTGTGCTCATTGAAACGAAGAAATTTTCGCTGTTCGGATGGGATGACAGCCAGCGCCCATCTTAGGTGTCTGATGGCAGGTAAGCGAGGCACTTGGCGTGCGGGTAGGTAGGGAAACGGGTGGTTTGGGCATGCATTTCGGATGTACGGGTATGGAGGAGTGGGTTGTCTCCGAGATGATGTGTTGAATGGGATCGAGTGTGGGGCCAACTTTGGGGGGTAGAAGGTGCATACTCAGTGGTATCTAGTGAGCATTTGGAGCTGTCTTATTGGGGTATGCCTCGCTAGTCTTCAAACACAGTGTTATCTACCTGAAAGCGCATTTGAACAGATGCGCCGTTTCTTGAGATATTTCAACTCGATAACTTGGATGACTATACCCATATCCGCAAAAACAGCTTTATACTTTCTAATCATGCTACATCTTTTATGTACAGGCTTCCTTTATGCTCCAAACAGCCGACATTCGTCCTGCTCGTCCTGTACCTCCCCTGCGCGCCCCCGCACCAATCTCCCCGCAAACCCAACTGCAAATCGGCCCCAAATCTTCCAACAGAACTATTACGTACCATTAGCTAACTCAAGCTAGTTCATACATGTCCGTGTGTAGGATAACGCCTGTTCGTTGCGTATTCCGCCGAATGGTGCTGCGAGGACGTGGTGCGGAGATCTCACCTTCTCCGAGCCATTTAGGCCTCGCGTATGCTCTGGAGTGAACTCTATCCACTGGTATGTAGTACAGGTCAGATAATATGGTGAGCGATAGACCACATACGCTGCGCTGACAGTGTGGAATCCGCCTCGATTGCGAGGCGCCAATTTAAGCGCCCGTTCACGCGCGCGCCGCCTTTGCCCAATCGCGTCCGGAAAGCGAGATTTCTTGCTCTAAAAGCGTATATTTCAGTCTATATGTAACTTATACATTATGTAGGCTACTATCGGATGTTCTCACATCTCTCAGACGTTGGGAAAACGCGGCAGTCGCAATAAAGTGGTCCGGAGCTAACCTCTTCAGCTTGGACCTTACGCGACGCCATTGCGTGAGCCGGCACAACGCGCGGGTTGTGGGTAATATACTCTCTGTTGGTCCAGGCTGTACACGGGTACCTTGGCGGCGAAGGTTTGATTGGGACCGTTTGGTTAACGGTTGGTTACGAGACAGGCTCGGATAGCCCGGCGGCGGGCTTACACTCTTTGGCAACCGAGCTCGTATTCTCAGCGACCCGACTGCACACTTCGGCCTGTCTATCAAGTACAGTGGTTACAAGCCTCAAGGCTTCTGGAGGGCTCTCGCTGATACTCGGGCTTTAATGAGAAGATGCCGGATAGGAAAATTCAAATGAAAATCGGCTGCGAGGCTTCTGTCAATATTCACCGCCGCCCATGATCTTCGCGCAATGTACGTACCTTATCATTTGCCCCCAGTGTACATAACCCTTCCACCCGATGCACTGGACCATTGGTGTGGCTTGGTTGCTGGCTGCCAGTGCAATCGCTGATGCTGTCACAAATTCAGTTAGGATCGGTGAATTGGGATAGGATGGGCGACGTACCGTAGCCTTCGCTCTCTAGCAGAGTTCAGGAGTCCAGACTGGTACTTCAGGGGCTTCCGGAAAGCGAAACTGGGGATAAAACACACACAAATCAGCCTTGCATCTCAGGTAGAATGTGAATGAAGGTATCCTACTCACATGCTGCCTATCCCCCTGAGTTATTGATGGCACCCTGACCGTTGATCTCCCGCCGTCGCCGATTTCCATTAATGTCAGATCTGTGAACACTGATAGAGAGTTATGAGAATGAATTGGGAAGGCGTGGAAAAAAGGATGGCGTACCACGACAAGCCAAGTGGGACTTGGCGTGAGGTTTTGGTATTTTTGGAGCTCCGGGAAATGGGGCTGAGACGAGGGCCGAGGCGGGAATAGTGGCCGCTGCTATTAGGTCGTAAGTGTCTGGAAGCGACGTTGGAGGTGGGATTACGTTCCGAGAGCAGCTAGTGGCATGTTGACGGTCCGGAGAACGATATCCTAAGGATAATGAAGACCAGAAAGAAGATGGTGGAGCTATTGTCGATGTGGGCCCTGGGGGCCCGGGTGTCTGGAGTGTGACCTTGGATGACTGTGGCCGTTGTCCAACAGCTGTGCACTCGGAGGGCCGTGCTGAGTGATTCCGTGGCCCGCGTTCGCAGATTCGAGTTGGGAGACGCGTCACGCCTGGGATATGTGGTGGTCGAGCACTGCGTCGTGGTGGGTACGCTGGCCGGGTGTGAGGTTGGGATGGTTCGCACGCAAACTTGAAGTGTAGTGTTAGAGTTCGCAAATTCGATTTTTGGGCGTCCGGGAAACTTGTTGGACGTGCGATCGTCAATGCAGGTCCGACGTGAAATGTTGAGTCGGCCGCATACCTCACTGGGCCGCGTGGGTGTAGGCTCAGAGCTCCGAAATCAGGGGTTTGCACGTCCGGCGAGTGAGAGGTGAAG
>JAACJK010000121.1:0-295046 GCA_013368325.1 Ephemerocybe angulata | reverse complement strand
ATGCTGACCACCAGCAAGACGGCGACGTCCAGATGCTGGCGGTGCTTCCTACACGACCGTGACCGGCGGACACATGGACGCAATGCTAGTAGATGAGCGACGACATGCGGCGCTGATAGAACGACTAGAAAACGTAGACTGGAGCATGCCTCACTGAGGCCCAGGAGGGCGAAACCATTGACACAGATCTCCCAAAACCCCTGCGTTGCAAGCACTTCTTCCAATCGACGCGGCTTTCGGGCATGCAGCATATGATTCATGGAGGCATGACCATAAAAGGAGAGAAATGCATGGATATGGGTGTAGGAGGCATGATCATAAAAGGAGAGAAATGCATGGATATGGGTGTAAAGGACAAGGACGACAACACCGGACCCTTGATCCTTTTCCTATAGCAGGGTAAGTAGTATGCATCATGAAAGACAGATAAACGTCCTCGGCGATCGATGGAACGAATCAGACCTTGACGAATGGAACCTGGAGAAGCCTAAAGAGTATCATCAGCACGAAATCACGCAACAAACTGCACCAATACGCACTTTCCGTTGCCCAGAACCTTGCCATAGACGTGGCTGAGAGTGTCGATAACGGGACAACCTCGGAGTCGGTGATCAAGTCGTTCTCCTCCTGGGCAGGGATAACGCTCCAGGGCTTGTCGACGTTGATGACGGGCACCAGTACGCGTTGCGCGTAAGATGGTAGTGGCGCATACTATCAGCCTTACCGAAGTACCAGGATGGTATTTATCGAAGTCGGTCCTGCAGGGGCGTTAGAAAATGGCTGAATGCGATAGAATTCAGTGCTATGCACCGGATGCCCGAGCTGTGTTGATTCAAAAGTCCATCCAAATCCGCCGAGATCCAACATTTGGGCTCGGGAAACTTGGCGAAGACGGGCAGAATGCGCCTTGCAGCGCTGGGGCATAGATTCGGGCGGACAGACGGCAGTACTGACCTAGGGTGGTGGTGCCCACCTCGGGCCGTCTCCCTCCACCTCCTCTCCAATAGTGTACCGTTCAACGGCGCCCCATTGCTGTTTCGGTTGCTTCACTAGTTTAGGGCCGCGTCAGACAGCCCAACCAGCTTCTTTGCAATGGTGTTGGTTGGAACTTGGTGGTTCGTGGGCAAACCACGACAAACTCGTGAATGACACGGACGGCCCACCCCAAGCTCAACAATGGCGCCCCATTCCTCTTTCGATACGGAATAGTTTATGTGTTCGATCACATTGTGGTCAGCATCCTGCAGATAAACGGCTTCAGCAACATTAATGCAATAAAAAGCAAGTGGAAAAACATCCACCACTATGGTCGATCAAGGGCTTGACGATATGGGGAAACATGGCCGGGGTGTACGAGACTGGCGAATCTCATTCTTATCTCCAAGGACTTCCAGTCTCAAGCCAATTGTACATCTCCAAGCTGACGCATCAACTTGTTCAGTCTGCTTCGAGTAATCCGACTGGAACGTACCTGAAGGTCTCTTTCGGCTCAACGCCCCGCTGCACCACCACCGAACGACTGGACAGATCCAGAGCTCGTCATGGCGAGCCGCTCACTACGTCAAATTGCGAGCGACCTCAGGCTGTCCTGGGAGTGTGTCGCCATCAAGTCACGCCTGCCTTCTCCCAGGTTCAAAATGCTGCCCATCGAGGATCACCTCTCCTTGGCAAGGCTCAGACACCCCCAGAACTGGTACGGTGCATATATATGCCTTCGACATGGATGACCACATATGGCACCAGTTCCTGAACACGCTGTATCAGCTCGCGAACCTCGACACCTTGGTAATCTCACCGAGCTCGTTGTCTTCCTCCTTCCTCTTTCCAACGATGTCGATATGACATCGGCACATGCATACAGTGTTCAGTCGCAACCGAACACCCTGCACACAACCTGCCGACAAACCATGCCTAGTGAATGTAGGGGCAGGTTCCTGCTGCAAAGCCCAAGTCAGGCTATCATTCCTCACCTCAATAGACCCGCTCGCTCAGTCATCGTCCTCTACGACGCACTGACCATCATCAACCGTGGCCCTCGCATGGGGTCGGCTCTCAGCAAAAGCAGAAATGTAGAAAGCAGAGCTCACGCGACGGTCGGTGAGTTCTGTATCAAAGTCGGTGTCCGTTTTACGATATGCGCCGAAGCGTTCACCTTGTCCTGCTGCTCCTCCACTGTCGACTTCTTACTTTCTTTTCGTCCAATTCGTCTTACTTCTGGTCGGCATGTGTCGAACGAAATTGTAGATGGGATGCTCCTTTCAGGGATCCAAACACGATATCGTACTAGTACAGTCTGACTTCAGAGAGACGAAGGGTTCCCGGAATGTATTGGTGCATGACAACTTGAATGCGAAAGCTACATCGGTTACAATGCTTTGATATGCAGTGCCCGGCTGAACTTGCAGAGTGAGTGTTCCAACGTAATTAAGTCCATTCCCATCTCCAAAACCGCCTCTTCCCCAAGGTCTCCTGGATGCGCTCCATGAGCGATGTCAATGCCGTTCCAACAGCAACCACTTTCTCTTCACGTGTATATGGCCAATGGCTTGATATGTAGCCAAGCGCCCGCAATCCTCCCGTCGCACCTGAGTTGAGGTCCACAATCGCCTCGGCAAGCTCTTCGTTTGTGGGCATCGCACACACGCCTGCATAAGCAAGATCGCCCGCCAGAGTCAGGCGCCCCAAGTCTCCGAGCTGCGGAAATAACTGCGTGTTTGGGCCCATCTGCCGACCACCCTTGAAGTATTCCACCGTCTCTGAGAAGGTGGGGTTCGATGAACGAAGCCCGCCCAGTTCACGTTTGAGGCGGCCTCCCAGTACGCGTGGTGGTACTTCAACGCCCGGGCTGTCGGCTGACCATACGCGCGCTTATCACAGAAGAACTGCTCGGACACCTGCTGCCCTTCTACAATATCGTCCACCAGGCCTTGAAGGTCGTCCGAGCTTGCAAAGTACATGCGATGGGTTTTAGAAAAGCGACTGCGGAATGTGATCGCCCTCCAAACGACTGCGCTGAAAAGCCCTGCCTGGGTATCGATGATTCCTTCCCGGTAAGGGCCTAGCTCTGATCGACTGCGGACACGACTAAACGCCTTCTCGCGAATGGGGAGGTAGAAGTCAGAATCTTCCAGGAGGAGTTGGTAGAACTTGGGCTTGGGAACGTCGCTGGGAGGTTGACCAGGGGAAGATGGATTGCGGACATAGCACAACGCCGTTAAGAGCATGTCGACGAACAAGTTCCATCTATCGTCGGACGGTGGCAGTGTAATTTCGGATGTTTCTATATCGCCGCGGTAGAGCTGGACGTACGTATTGTAGAGTTGGCGTTCTTGGGAGTCGGGATCGCATATTGGGTGCTTTTTAAAAGCCTGCATGAACCCTTCCAGCCCTTTCGGATAGACGGCGCGATGTGGGTTGGGACCAAGGATGATGTCGTTGAACTTGAGCTGGCTGATGAGCGTCCATGCGTACCCCATTGTGACAACTTCTTCGCCTAGCGTGCTCACGATTGCATGAAGGAACCAGGCCTGCTTCTCCCTCTTGTCCTGTCGGTCACTGCTCGACCAACCCATCCACCCCATCACAATAGAAGGCACTACGTAGCACACGATGTCCTGGAGCTCCGCCTCTGGCAGATAAGATCTCCTTGCCCACTTGTTATGGAACGCAACAGATGTGACCTTCGCCTCCGTGAAGCCGCAGTCAGTTGCCGAGACCATGATGCTGTCATCGCTACCCATCACGACGATGCGAAGAAGGGCAACAAGCTTGCTCAGCCAGGTGGCGTTTCGACGCAGACTTCTCGCGCGCGATTCCGAGTCTGCTTGCAAAGTCCGGGCCATCTTCGGTAACGTTAACTGCATCCACCTCCACGATTCCAACGTGGCGTGCGCTATATTCCGTCGTAGAACGCGGACGTCGTACTGCTGTTTAAGCAAGTGTCCCTGCACCTGCGACGCACATGTAAGGATTGTGGAGATGTTCGCAAGGTTTTTGACGTCAAGGGGCTGGTGTTCGATGATTGCGCATGCTTTCTCCAGCTTGGATTCGACCTCCGACATACTGTCTTCATCGTTAAACACACTGTCGCGCTCCGAGGCAAGTTCCATAACCTCCCGCTCCAGGTGAAGCACAGATGACTGCTGGAGGAAGGGGTAGAGGTTGCCTATATTCCATATTAGCGGTTGGACAATAAAGACGAGTTGGATAACTCACTTGATGGTTTCCCAGTGGCGTCAAAGCTCTTCCTTACCCCCCTCCTTGACGATGCGACTCCTTTTCCCTTAGCAGACCTCCTTGCGGTAGCCACGGCTTTTCCTTTCCTATTCCGCCCCTGTTTCCTAGGTGCCATTGGGGTGGCAGCACGCGCCGTGGCCGGCGCAATCTCTTCATCTTCACGGTCGGTGTTCGTCGAACGGTCGCTTTCCTCTCCTTGAACGGAGCTCGGTACACGCTGATCCTTGAGGCGGGCTGACCTTCGTACCACATACTCCTTGAAAGACTCGCAGTCGCTGCCACTTTCATTGCTACTCTCCTCCCCCATTACTGAGCTCCGCACTTGCGCAGTCTTGGCACGCTTTGGCCGGCGAACAACCACGACCGTCTCCTCATCCTCTCGCGAGCGTTTCTTCTGTTTTGCAACCTGGTGTGACGGTCCTGCTACAGCATTGCTGTTCCCACCTGGCGATGCTTCGATGACTACGTAGAGGTAGTTAGTATATGTCAGTAATGTGAGCATTGCAGGATCTACGACTTACTGGGGTGCGCTACGCTGTCCAACTTTCGGTTGGCCACAAACCTGGATGGAATCATAGCCACCATTCCATCAACGTGGTCCTCCCATTTCCGAGCAGCGTCCTTCCACGTCGCATGAAATGCTACTGCTCGCTCCTTCCCCACAGGTGGTGCATGCTCCCATACCTCCGCCCTCCCCCGGCTTCCATCTTCCTTTTTAAATGAAAGGAGGGGGAAGAAGCTATCGCTGTCGAAATCTACTTCAACCTCTTCCGGAACTTGGTTGAGAATGTACCGATGAAAGTCGTATGTCAACCTCGCCACGAAGTTCATGTAAGATTGGCGATCCATAAAGGGGAGGGCATCGCGAACCCATAGCGCACGATTGGCACCTGTCTGCATGTTTGTTGTGTAACTAGATTGTGCGTTAGCTCTACAGATACGATGGGTCAGAACATGCACTCACTCAAGGTTCATCATTTCTGGTGTCAGGTGAAGACCCTCCTTCCCTTCTCCTGCTGAGGCTGCGACCCGATAACGACAATCCTGCCCTACCATCTCTTCGGGAGGGTAGCTGATGCCAGCAAAGCGGTACGCCCAAGGCACGTCCGCCGGGGCGTCGTTTGGTGCAAAGGGGCCGGACGCTGCATGCCAGCGATTGCCTTGGAAATTGAAGCCAAGTCCGTTCGCGAGAGAGACGAATACACCTAGCCCAAGTAGATGGAAGTACCCTGGATGCCAACCAGGAGGCAAGTCGCAATGCGTCAGCATGTTGGAGAAGTGCCCTGGGCTGTCATGGCTGTCCGAGTGTGCGCCGCCCACAGTGCCCAGCTGCTCAGAAACTAGTAACGACGTGTGAGCTGGGCTGTTGGAATATCCAAGTCCAATCATAGTACTCACGACGTCCGCCTCTCTTCACTGAGGAGACATTGCACTGGACTGTATAGTACGCGTAGTTTCCAGGATGTCCTATCCGCGGTAGCCCCAATACCTCTGAACGGTTGCGTATCGTGTCTTGCAGGGCTTGGGGAGCGAATTCAAAGTTCGCCATTGCGACAGGGATTATGGCCTATGCACCAGGTTGTCAATCGCTGTACGAGCCCCGTGCAGTTAGATACATACCTTACACAACTCGGCCGCGCATTCCTTGAAAGGCGTCGACTCCCCCGCTTTGAAGTTCGCTTGAGGAGCAACGGTCATCTTCGGACGTTCGACAACCGTAGCCACATTGTAGGATCTATTGGTGGCCTTCCCCACAGGCGTCGCGCCGTTCTCCATGTACACTTTTTCGGGGGTTCTTGTCTCCCTCTCCCCAAGCGCCTTCAGAATCGCATTTTGTAATCTAGCAATTAGACTTGCATCGATTAAGGATCTAGCATGTTCGTCGTTAGGTATTGGTACTTCCGTTCATCAAGCTTCACATACCGTCCAACAACCCATGCAATGACTTTATCTTTGCTGGGATCACTCCCCATCGTCTGATCCCTCCCGAGTAGGTAATCCCCACTTTTTAGTTCGAGTAACCCTAGTATCTTTGTCAGGAAAGCTAAACGTGCAAACATCGGTGACATACCTGCTGCTCTAAGTTCAGGCAATTGTCCCTGCGGTACTTTCAGGCCCTTCTCAAACTGCGCTGCCTCGTTCATCGCGGCGGGGTGTGTGTTGAACGGAATGACAAATGTACGCCCCCCATTGCGGTCGAGGCGAAGCGGATGATTAAATGCTTCATAAATTGCTGGTAGCCGAGGGTTTCGACCGACAAGGGCAAGGCGCTGCTCGCTGTACTGCCTGAGCGTCGATAAATTGCCTGGCATTGGGAAGGGATGAAATGGGGGATGTCAGCTGGTTCCTCGAATCCTTATCTCACAGTCCATTTTTACACTAACCTTTTCGGTACATGATGCCCATAACAAGTCGCCTACAAGTCCAGGGACCATCCGTCTCTCTCCCTCCGTGTACTTTGGGTCATAGTCGGTACTCAGCCACCATGTTGATAGCGAAAGAGACGAAAGTCGTTGGACGACGTTCTCCTCCAAATGATATAGACGCTTCATGGGCGAAAGCTGTCCAGAGGCTTTCTCCTGAATCTCCTCCCCTCCTGATCTGGGTTAAAGGCAGACCGGATCTAACCCAGATGTGGATGTACCCATTCAAGGTCCCTGGTCCAAGCAGCTTGGCCCTCCTGCTCATTCGTTCGCATGGTGATGTCATGGATTGTTTCTCCTCAAGAACACAAACGTCGGGGGCCGCCAGGTAGTATGGCGGGCGAGTCGCTGTCTCGATATGGTGTACAACCTGTCCATGGGAACTAGGAACCACAGCAGGAACCGACGGAAGTCGTTGAAATACTCCCTCGTAAAAAAAGCATCAATGAATGATGCCCTTCCTACTCGCACTGAGGAGGGGCATCGATGAACGATGCCCCTCCTCCTCCCCTCATCATGGTTGCTGTTGAAGACTCAAGCGCTTCTGAGCCTCAGCCGCGCTCGGCCGCTCAGCCCTGGGATTGATGATCAGTCGGACATTCAATGTACCGGAAACTTGCAAGTTCCCACCGGATAGAGCGTTAGGGACAGCGTTCATCGCTATTCCTCCCTGTCATTAAGAGTAACATCCATCGTTATTCTTACTGGCTGTGTGACGTTTATCGTTGCTCGAATCACATATCACATACTGTTCTTCGCTGCTTCTAGATGGACGTGTTTTACCCCAATGCCCAGCCCCCCAGCCTGGCATACACTGCAGCCGTGCCAGACACAATCTTACAGAGCTGTCACTCCGTCGACCTGCTCTACGATAATCCTGTGGTCTCAGGTGGATTCCTATACAACTTTGATGGCGAAACATACTATTCGCCCAATTGCAGGCGGGTGAACCTCGAACTGCCCCCGAAAGTAGAGTCGAGCAACGACGGCGTCATCCAAGGAAGAGACTACGACATACAGCACTTCCAAAAGCCTCAGTGGTGGACCACACCTCATGGATACTTGGCATTCCTCCCCCTCCGGCCAGACCTGTCCTCTCCCCCACTCTATCCTCTTCTTCGCATTCCCAAGGTCCTGTTCGATCCTTCCACCCGCCGGTTCTACCCTAGCCCAGCAGTATGGCATGACTGGAAGGAACTCCAAGCCAAGATCGCCCTTGCGGTTCACCTTCTCATCTTCCGGTCTGGTGCACCCGCTGTTCGTCCGGCCTACCCTTGTGCTCGAGTCGATAACAAGACCTACAAGGGCCCTGGTGGGAAGCACAACTTGAAGGAGGACATTTTTGACGCCCTGTCTTGGTTTTCAGTGTGGTTCGCGTGTCTTGCATACACTATTGCCGTCAGCGAAGCCGTGGATAGGGCGACAAGAAAAGCCGGATATCGCACTGTGCCGAAATGGATGGAGATCCTAGCAAGCGACTATATATCGGAGGTTGGAGGCGCGCCGAAAGCAGAGCAGAATGGGAAGGATGGGCTTGATGGCCGCTTCGTGAGCAGCCTTCCAAACTCATGCCTCGCCTCCTTCGACGACACGGTCGAGAGAGTTGGAACGTTCGTCAGTATCCCAGATGACGACAGGCCAATCAAACACGGCATGGTGTCAATCGATTGGCTTTGCGAGTTTAAGGTTCCTGTGTGGTATCGTTGGGGGCCTCGGGAGATTGCCATCGCCGAGAAGAACCCTTTCTGGAAAAGATACGCGCCGCCTACAGATGCTGTGATCGTCCCCACTGGCACCCCTGGCCCCACGGAGGAGACCGTCTTACCCATAACTTCTGAACCTCCCGTTCCACGCCTGTCGAAAGAACTGTTTCAGCCCTTCCGTCGCCGTGCTGAGCCAGTGGACAAACCTTGGGAAGCATGGTTCAAGGAAAGAGAGGTGCGAAACGCATCGATAATCCCGAACCAATCTCAAGCTGCCCGCAGTCGAAGGTTGAACTGGATGCACAATCCGCCCACCAATCCCAAAAAGACCAAATTTTTCGTCTGGGACAAAAATGAGGATGGCGTATTTCGGCGAAGAAAGGCGAGAGAGGATGACCTGGAGGATCTATTCCAACCTGATGGCACCTTCAGCAGGTCTCAGGCACGGTACGACGCGGTGTCCAACGAATGGGATCTCTGCGAGTTCTTCGCCCCTGCCGACGATGCACGCCTGCAGCATCTTGCAGAGCTCGATGCCGAGTACCGCGGGACTACCGTCCACCAAGAACTAGAGATATGGAAAATACATTATGGGATCATTCCTGAGCCAGATGTCACCCCGACCGCATCGAAGAAGCTGCCCACCGGAGCGGAGCCTGTAGCACGAGCGGCCCAGGAGGATGTGCACATGGTTGCTGAGACGCAGTCCACCACGGAGATCCCCGCCGCTGCGGTCCCCTGCCCAAGCACCGACCCGGACGTGGACGCTTGGGATCCTCTCCCAGAACAGCCTTCTTTCGTGGCCAGCCGATTCTTTGGATATGTAGAGCCACTCGCCCCTCTCTCCATACCATCACCACCTCTCAGTGCCAGTTTTGTGCCCAAGGTCCTTGGATTGGGGAAGACTCACTCGACTCGTGACGTGCTCTGGTCGACGGCCTCCGGTCAGCAACTGATCTCCTTCTTCCATGCCCTCGCTAAAGGAAAGCCTGCAAGCGATCTCTGGGATCTATCGAGATACAACCGAACCCCAGTCGCATCTCTGCCCAGGTTCAAGCAAGTCCAAAGCTCCCTGGCTCAATGCCTTGTCCAAGAGGTAGACTGGAACAACAATAAGGGTCGTATTATTCGCACCGTCCAGGAACCTCGATCCACGTTTTGGTTCCCGACTGACCATGGCCAGAGATGGCGATTGGGTTGTCTGTCGCCTGTTACCGCCTTGACTATCTGCCGCTGGGACAATGACATGGATTTCACTGCTATTGCTTTCTCCTTCATTGGCCTAGGCATTCAATTCCAGACTTGGCAGGAGGTTTCCGATCTCCCAGATGCTGCGCTGACTACCAGGCCCTGCATGCTTTCCCTTCTTTCGTATCGGAACGCCATCGAAACCTTCGGGAGTTCAGACTACGACCACTACCTTCATCAGGTTCCTTTCATTCTTAACGCACGTCCCGGAGCCGCACGAGCTGCAGTGATGAGAGGTGGTATTGTAGGCAGGCTCTGTATCTCACATGTGAGCACTGACGACATCCTTCGTGGTCCCAGCCAGGCTGCTTTGGAAGGTCGTGGCATCGTGCGGAGCGATGGGAATGGGGGATTTCTCGTTGATGATGCTCTACAAGTTGAAGAGGTCGACGCAATATGCGGGCATATCGACCAGTGGAGTAAGTGATTGCTTATTTGCTTCGAATGCTTCAACTAATAATCATCTTCCCTACAGACAGTCAAGATAACCAGATTACCCGTGTGTCATGGTGGCCACCCGCAGACCTTTGGGAGGAGCGATATGGTTTCACCGGTTGGTCGTCGGATGCAGAAGACTTCTATCATGGTCGACTCTCTGAAATTAAGCGTACTTGGAAGCCCCTCCCTCGTAGCGAGTGGAGAAAGCGCCTCAGGCAATCTTCGACTTTTCGGGCCCTTCTCGCTTCGGTCGAAAGGCATGCTCTTGATATCATCGGACACTCTCTTGAAGGCGGATTGTGATGCGTATCTGTATTCTATATTTTCGTTACATAGCCGTTTCTTATACCTTTATAGTATTTACCTGGAGATACGTTGACCATCTGTGGATACCACTTATCATTTGTGCATATTCTTTCTCGTTATCTTGCTACTTGTATGTTATACTTGTCCATCTCCTCTGCTCGGGCTCTTTGAGGCGGCCGAAGCTCGTCTTCCAGTGTACACCTCCGACCGTCAATTTTTGAACTGGCCGAGGATAGCCCGTATCTCTGATACTCACAACACACCTGCGGCACACCGGCATCTATGTAGCAACCTGCTTCTTTGTCCGACCCTTTTCCGCAGCGGTCACGGTTAAACTACGCAAAGATCTAGGATCGGACAATAGTACAAGTACTTCAGTCTTCAACCCTCGACTTGGTTCTTGGAAGGTGCAGGCCTGGCTAACCATTGTTGTGTTCTGACCATTGTAAGTTGGCGCTTTGCTCCCACCGGTCCTTCTCACTGATCCAGGGCGATTTGACCGATGGTCGTAGGATACTGTGCCATGAGCCCGCCCAGGGACGACGCCTGGGAGCAGAAATGCCCCTGCGGAAAGCGCTATTATCAACCAAACGCTTACACCAACCACATCAAGGCTTGCCCGAAGTATCGGTCGAGACTGGGGGCGAATCTTGAGGATGCAAAGGCTCGATACGCGAACAAGGCGAAGCAGAAGAAAGGGAAAGCTGCGATCGAGTCGTGGTATGGCGATCTCGACCTCGACGTAGATCACGGCCTTCCCGAACCCTCTTCCTCAAAGGAACAGGACGTGCAAGAACCAGACCCTGACATTGAAATGGCGGCCCCCGATGACCCAGAACCTCAGCCTCTCATACACCATGACCCTCCAGCCCAGGCCGACGAAAATCCTGAAGAACTAGGTCGTGGCAAACGCATCCGCCAACGTGTGCTGCGTTATGGGGACGACTATGAACTAACATCAACAGTTCCGTTCGACACGCCGATGCAGGTCGCGGAAGTTTTCTTGGATAACCCCCCAAGGGACGTCGAGCCCATCCCAGCACCAGCCCCACTTCCTATCCCTAATACCATCCCAGCTGAGCCACGGGAACTGCGCCTCGACGTTTTGAAGGACGATAAGTGGAAGGAAACCCCGAAGAATGTCTTCGGCCTATACAAACGTTACTGGACTCTTGAGAAGAAGCCTCATGACCCTGACAACTTCATAACGGCAGACGACCTGGACGATAGCCCCACTCACTCAAAGAAACCGCCTTCAGACAAACATCTCACGAACTCGGGACCTCTTAACCCCTTCTACCCATTCCCAAACTTGAGCTCATTCCTACTTGGAGAGTGGTACTGGAGCGATAACCAGGAGAAAAGTCGCGAGTCCTTCCAGAACCTCATCACCATTATCACCAGCGATGAGTTCGACACGTATGACGTCGGCCTTGCGAAATGGGATAGAATAAACACGATCTTGGGTTCGTCATCCCTCGAAGGTGATACCAACCACCTTCAGACCGAGCTCTGGCTGGATGACGGTACTTCATGGCAGTCCGCGGTGATCCCCATCGACGTACCCCTTGGTAAGCCGTTCGGGAAGTCAACTTACCACATCCCTGGATTTCGTTTCCGACCCCTCCTCTCAATTATCCGAGACAAGCTCCAGAATGGAGGTGCAGGCCAAGGCGATTACTTCCACATGCTGCCATCGGACCTGCGATGGAAAACCGAAGACGGGGTTGACGTTAGGGTGTATGGAGATCTCCATCATTCACCAGCTTTCTTAGAGGCATATCGAGAGGTTCAGGTATGCGTCGTTTATACCTCCTCCCACACGGCTGCGTACCCACTCCCTCTTTCACAGCAATTGCCACCGGAGGACACCGAGGACGCGTTGCCCCGTACTGTGATCGGGCTTATGCTCGCCTCCGACGAAACGATGCTCGCTTCCTTCGGCGCTGCAAAACTGTGGCTGGTATATCTGTATTTTGGGAATGACCCCAAATTCCGACGAGGACGACCGTCGCTCAAGCTCTTTGAAGAGATTGCTTATTTCCAAAGTGTAAGTGCATCTAGATGTTGGATTATTCAAGTCGAATGAGTCTGCTGACAGAGACCGTAGATCCCGGACGAGTTTGACGACTGGTATACACGCACGTCTGGGAAAAAGAGTGTTGGTGACCCAGTAATGACGCACGTACGACGGGAAATCTTCCAGGCCCAGTGGAATATCCTGCTTGATGATGAATTTGTACACGCATACGAGCATGGGATTGTTGTGGACTGCTTTGACAAGACTCGTCGTCGTGTGTATCCTCGGATCCTCACCTATTCTGCAGACTACCCAGAGAAGTGCATTTCACTTGCTTGATTTCAGAATACGACAAGTACTTACTCAAACTGTTGTTTACCTAGGACGATGCTTGTTAACATAAGGAACAAAGGCGATCATCCATGCACGAGGTGCCTGATCCACACCGACGACATCTGTGAGATGGGTACCAGGGACGACAGGGACACGCGTACGACTAAGCAGCGAAAGGACGACAATGCACGAAAAAAATTGGTACAAACCGCTCGAAAGCATATCTATCAGGGGAAGCTTGGGGTGAACTCAAAGGCTGTCGAGAAACTTTTGAAACCAACGTCGTTAGTCCCAACCCAGGTACAGCAGAAAGTCGCGTCTTGAATTTTTTTACTTACCATCATCGTCCTAGAACGCATTCTCCGAGCGCCTGTCTAGACTGGGTTTGGACATATACCGCCTTCCAGCTGTAGATATTCTGCATGAGGTCGAAATAGGTGTCTGGAAAAGCCTATTCGTTCAACTCCTTCGTCTCTTGGAAGCATATGACAAATCTAAAACTGGTGTTCTCAACGAAAGGTACGCCTCCCGTCTACCTTGGCGTGGTCAACGTAGATCACCTATTTTCTGCTCAGATTCCGACAAGTTCCAACGTTTGGCAGCGACACGATACGTCGATTTCGAAACAACGTGTCAAGCATGAAGCAGTTTGCAGCGCGAGACTATGAGGACATCCTTCTTGTCAGTTTATTCCATATTCCTCTCGCTCATCATCCTAAACCAAAATCTACATTTCTACTCCAACAGTGCGCCGGCCCCGTCTTTGAAGGTCTACTCCCCGCTGATCATGGCGATCGCGTTCAGGATCTCCTGTTTACCATGGCGCACTGGCTTTCGCTGGCGAAATTGCGGCTTCATACTGACCTAACGGTAGCCGTTCTGGATGTTTGGACGACGGTACTTGGTGATGATTCTCGCACATTTGTAAGGGATACTTGTAGCGCCTTCGCCACACAAGAGTTAAAGCGGGAGTATGAAGCTCGAAAGCGGAAGGCTGCACGTAAGGCGCCCAAAAAGGGCAAGAAGGGTCAGGGGGCTCGTAGCAATTCGTCTTCTGTACCCCAAGGTCACCCAGGGGCCGACCATGCTCCTACTATCGCACAGGCGACAGCACAAGGTCCGCAGGAGCCAAATCGAGGTACGACTTGAGCACTACTATGGAGATCGCCACAGAGTCAAACTGACACCCTCATGTTTCCTAAAGGTTCTGCCACCTTACCTGGCGTCAAAACGACTGGTGCGGCAACAGGTTCTACCACCATACCTACCGTGGACACGACTGGTGCGTTAATAGACCTATTGCTATATTGATTAAGTCGCTCATATAAAGTAAATCTGCCATGGTTTAGTCCCGAACGCAGGCCTCTCCACCACAAGTGGATCATCAGACTCTCGTAAGGGTATTTCCTCGCGGTTGTTTGTCCCTTTTAACGCTGAGTAGGAAACCCAAAGTCGTGGAACATAACCACTCCGAAGTTTCATGCATTGGGATACGTCGCTTCTTACATTCGGAGGTACGGTACCACGGACTCCTATTCCACCCAACAGGTGCGTCTTGGACTCTAGAGCACACCCTCGCGGCAAGCCAGCTTACGTAGAATTGCCCACAGTCCGAGCGCTTCCATCGATTCTCGAAGTCGCGATACAAAAGGACGAATAAGAAGAGTGTCCCTCGCCAACTGTCCCAAATTCAAATGCGCCAGGCCAGGATCAAGAGGCTGCGCAAGAAACTAGCCGGACCGTCTGCGAAAGGTGCAGAGGAGGATCCAAAGGAGTGGAACCTCAAAGACGGGACTCCATTGCGCTATTTTATTGCGAAATCACAGAACGAGCCGGTACACTTAGATCGATTCCTCCGGGTGAACATGGATGATCCAGCTGTAAAAGTGAGTAACATTGCTTCGGCTATTCAACTATACAAGTTTTGCTTAATCCCTATCGAAAGGGCTTTTTGCCCAAGCTCCGACGACACCTCTTCCCTCGACTTATCCAAGATCTTTTGAAAGAGGCCAAGGACAACCCTGATTTCAACCCCAAATCGCTCTCCGCCCTGGAGGCACGATCCTTGTCGTTCTCCGATGAGGATACAAACAGTCTCTTCTTTCACTCTGACCGGATCTACAACCACAGGACCTTTCGAGTGCGCTATACAACATACGACTGTCGTCGAGACTCGGATATAATTACCCCCTCTTCGACCAAACGTGATTTTATGTGCATCCGTGCGCCTGCCTCCAATCCTGGAACCGGAGCCATCGAGGATGAACATCGCCATGTCTATGGCCGTGTTTTGGGAGTATTTCACACCAACGTGATTTACCTTGGACCAGGAAGCGTGGACCAGAAGAAGAGGCGATATGACTTCCTGTGGGTTCGATGGTTCACCCCACGAGCGGTCCAGGCCATGAGTTGGTCGGCCAAGCGCTTGGACCGTGTTTCGTTGGCTCCCCTATCTAACCCAGAATCCTGCGACTTCATCGACCCATCCGATGTCCTTCGTGCAGCGCATATTATCCCCCGCTTTGAGGCAGGCAAGGTCTATGACTCGGAGGCCAACGGTGGAAGAATATTCTCCAAGGCTACGCGCTATCGTGACGATTGGAAGGAATACTACATAAATCGGTACGTTGCCAATTATACGGCCGTCGCGCGGCTCTGACGCTTTTCTGCAGCTTCGCTGATCGTGATATGATGATGCGCTTTCACTGGGGCCTTGCGGTGGGGCATACATATACTAATAGAACAGTCGAGAGCATACCGCCGCCAATTTCTACTCCGGAGCCCATGGAAATTGACCAGGTCGGTAACTTGGCTCCACCGCCCTCCGATGAGCGGAATCTTGTCACTCCTACAGCACTCGCCGACCTAGAGGAGAATACAGACTCCGACGACTCAGATTACGACGCCCTCGGAAAAGCAGACTCTGACGCAACAGGGAGCAGTTCCTCAAACACCGACTCAGAGGACGCTGGAGAAAGGTCGGATTCGGACAGGTCAGATTACTCCGCGATGTACGCAGAATAGTCGTCGAAATGCTATCCCCGGGGTTCATCCGAGTCCACTCTCTCTCATATTCACGTTTCCATCCCGCTAACTCAACGACATATAACCGAGCTTTCGGCTGGTAACCGCTGTGCATCCTAGTTATGTTTCCTCGGGAGAATTGTTTACACAGCGCTGTTGATAACAATTCCCAGGTGCTAAGAGTTCCACAGCGCCAGGCATAAAAGGCGAAAGGTAGTCTTGCACTGATTCTGCAATTGAACGGCCCTTCATCCTTGCAAGGAGTTCACACAGCTAGGATCCCCAGCGCCATGGACCAGACTGATAAGAGCTCAGCATCCGAGCGAGCCCTAGTAGACGAGGCGACTCATGAACCAGTGGTTACTACTCACGTCTCGGTTCGCCAAAGACGTCCGTCTTGCTACGGCTGCAAGTCCGAATGGTGTTGGATATATTGCAAGTTTCTGGTTGATATCTTGTGCAATATCTACCGGGTGAAGAGTAAGCTTCGTCCCTATGCCCATGAACAGTCATTTAACTGACGCCGACTGATCATAATAGGTAAACATCACCGCGATTCGTTGACTCTGTGTCTCCAGGCTCAACCCCATCACCTCCCGTGCCTGTTCTCAGTCTTAGTAAGTACAGCAACTCCACTAGAAGCCTGACGCTAATTTTGCCAAACTGATTTTCCTCCCTATCAGGACGACTACCGTTACGGCAGGACCTGTAACCCACAGTCCCACATTGAAGCCAAACATCGAACGACGAAGGAGCAGTATTACCCTCGGAGTTCACAGTGGCGACCCAACGGCCCACAAGCCATACTGGCAATTCTGGCCAAGAACTGGACCTCGGAAGCCCTGCGACAGGCACCTTTGGTCATATACAATCCGTGAGTATTCAGGCCACCTGGCTCAGGACATTGGAAAGTAGTAAACTAACAGTCAAGTTCACCAGAGCATATTGCTTGACCGCAGCACCTTCAACTTCTCAAAGCGATCTAAAGCGGTCTCGTGCAACTATGGTCATCTCCTCATTTCAAGGAGACGTTCCGGGCTTCAAAACACTCACCAGCCTCCGACGACCTGTGCTTCGTGGTTGTGTCCACGGTTCCTGCCGTAAAGTGGAGAACGAGGACAGCGATCTCGCTTGCGCACCCATCGGTGGCGTTGTCCTGCCAGCGGCGCTTCGCCCGGAGCTATCGCCACATGCCTCGTCACAGCAGAATGCCGCTTAGTCGATCATTTGGTGGATCGATGATCTGACTGGCAGGAGGGCCCAAGACGAGTAGGGGGAAGTGAAGGGAAGTGGGTGTTTCGGCATCTTCTGCAAGCCATATTTGATTGCCGGCTGAGCGTAACTAGTTGAGAACATAGCTGAATTGGAATCCGCGGCAGTCCGGCACGGGCGGCAGTCCGGCACGTCGGCAGTCCGGCAGTCCGGCTTAGCAAGCTCTGGGAAAATCCGGGTTGCACCGCGACCGTCACTGACCGTCACCATCCCTCCTTCCCTCGTCATGTCGAACAGCAAGGGTTTAAGTCTATTGAACATAGGCTCTGTAGTGCCCTTCTACAAACAGCACAGAGCTCCAGAGAGTAGTATGTTACCCAGAATTGGCTAATGGTCATGCAGGTATGTTGTTTTCTTCCTGAAAGTGTTACGGAAAGCTAACCCTACCTAACCCTAGGGTCATCCTTCTGCCAAAAACCTATTGCAAGCTTGCAACGCCTTTTTGGCAGAAGGAGGACCATAACCCAAAGTTGGGGTCAGCTCTCCAGTCGCAGGGGAGTTTGACAGCTTGACAAATTCCTCTGCGACTAGCCTTTCACGTGATGGCCTCCGGTACGCCCTCTTCTGAGCCTCTGTTCCCCGTTGTTGCTGACCACCATGCTAGCAGGTCCATTGCCCCATCGTCTATTGTGCCCAGGCCCCAGCGCTCCCCTCGTCTTGGTCACGTCGTCGTCGCGTCGCGCACATCGCACCACCTAGCGCTTGACCTACACCCACCTGGCCACGTCGTCGCGTCGCGCTTGTTAACTTGGCCCACCTTGGCCACATTGTCGTCGTGTCCTGCCCCTCAACATACACCGACCTTGGCCACGTTCCACGTCGTCATCGTCGTGTCCTGCCCCTCAACCTACACCGACCTTGGCCACCGTCGTCGTGACGTGCTCATCGCACCACCTGGTATCAACCTCCACCGGCCACGTCGTCCTAGCGTCCTGCTCCTCAACATAGACTGACCTTGGCCACCATGCCACGTCGTCGTGACACGCTCGCCCCACAACTTGGCACTCAATATTGACCCCACCTTGGCCACGTCGTCGCGTCCCGCAACCATGTAATGCTGAACATCCACTCACCGTTCTCAGCGCTTTCCGCACTACCTGGAACTCAACATCCACCTACCCTGGCAACGTTGTCGTTGCGTTGCGCACTTCGGACCACCTAGGGCTCATCGTGCATGTCGCACCACCTGGCGCCCCCAACCGTGTACCTGCTGCTTGCCGCGCTTTCAACGCAGGAATTTTTGATGGAATGGTTGAAGGACTGGGAGAAGGGAGTAGCTTGGTCTCGGAAGTGCTGGTAGGGAGGGCTTATGCCATGCGAGTGCGTTTCCATAGTTCTTCACATTCTTGAGCTGGCTTTAGGTCTGTTGTTTGCACTGCAGTACTGTATTTCTTTCCGACGCTTTCAATTGACTACCTTTGATGTGAATAAAGCCCTGCAGCAAGGTTATGTCAGCACATTGATATGAGAAGCAGCCCCTCATCCACGTTGCACATCCTTCCCTCTGCCCCTCACCTATCTTTTCCTGCATCCGAGGTATGGATACCCTGCCAGCATTGAATAACTGGCTTGCCAGTCTGGATCCCCGGGTTCGAGAACGAATTCGGTTCAAAAGCCTTCTCCAGTTCATGGTCCTGGCATCGCGCATTAAAGATGATATTCTCTTACCCCAAGAAAGTCAGCACCCCGTCGACCGTCCCCCCGAATTCCTACCACAAGCAGTGCACTGTTTTCTAGCGAGCGCTTGTGATCTGCCGATGAAGCCACACTCAGTCATTGACGGTCTCTGGGAGTGCGTGCGGGACGTTGTATGGAATGACATGGGTGCTGTGAATGATTCTGCATGCCTTTTAGAAGCTTTCAAAACACATGGTCAGGAGCATGGGGTTGGTACGTGCTCATTAAGCTGCGGGCACTGTCACAGATGCTAACAGTGGGGTTACTGTACTAGGTTATCGCTCTCTTTACCCAACACAGAAGTACTGCACCAATGAAGGCTGTCGTCGCACGGCAGCTGGGCTTGCCCTCGCTAAAGCAGAGCAGCGTCGGGCGTTACTGTTTACGTTGGAGGAAGGTACACTGCCGGTGTGGTCTGTACACCTCTATTGCCAAGGTATGGTTCTCTTTTCTACCGAACAGAGCACTATCTCATGCAACACATAGCTTGCAACATTAATTACCACCACAACTTTTCAGTCAAAGGAGGAATACGGACCTATGCTCGTGCTCTACCCAAGATCCTTCAGATTGGCGAGCACCAGTTTGCGGAAGTGAAGCTTATCAACTCGTGGATTACCTTGATGGTGGTCGGATGGGTTTCTGCTACGAATTGCGCCAAATTCTACAATACAGCAATCTCTCCCAATCGTGGAAGAGACCTAGCCAAGGAGATGGACTGGCAGTTTAAAGGCGAGGTTACCTCAGATCAGGTCTACAATGCATTTACGGCCTTGTCGCTTCTCGAGGATTCTCTGCGGAGAGATACACAGCTTCAGCTTCCCCATACGGGTGACGAGAAGGGTCGATACACCGCAGCCGTCGAGCTCTTGAATGACCGGCGACGTTTTTACCATCCGGAGGTGTACCATAGCTGTGATCTCTGCTCTCGAGAGCATAATGGTATGTCTTATTTTTTAGAGCTGTCAATATGTGCTGACTATATGTAGGGAAGCACGTCCAGGTTGTTGTTATAGACGGGGTGACCATTGGCCGTCCCTGCTGTAACGTCTTCAACTGCAAGGCGCCACTACCATCCGTAAAGAACCGGTACTGCAAGGACCATGAAGTCGAGTTTGGCAACATATGCTGCATCAAGGACTGCAAGTCTGTACGCAGCGACGAGAGGAAAACATGCTCTCTTCCAGAACACCAAGCAGTGGAGGATCTGTACAATGACCGGGGCACCGCTCGCTTTCAACTTCAGCAACAGCTTCAACGCGCATGGGTGTCACACCCAGAGAGCTCACATCCCGATCTAGCTGCAGCATTGGCTGGAGATCCTTTTACAGACGAGCTTGCCGAGGTGACAGTCACAGTTGAAACCTCAGCAGACAGCAAGAAGAAAGCCGCCAAGATTAGAGGACTGTTTGGCCGAAGGCGTACACATAATGAACAGCTGTTCGTCGCACCCTGCGGCATGATTGTTGCTCGAGAGACCTTCTACGGAGCTGAAGGAATTGGGTCTGTCATTGTACGTGCATTGTACGGGCAGCTTTTTTGAATACTCACATATATGATATGTCTTCATTTTAGGACATGATCACCCGTGTTTACCGCATCGAAGGCACAATGCCAGAACACATCTTCTTCGACAACAACTGCACATTGGCGAAGGCAGTTCAGAACAATCCGGTTTTCAAGAAAACAAAGCTTACGGTCGACGTATTTCATTTCAAGAGCAAGCATGCTGTTACCGACAAGTTCTGCCAGCAGAACTGCAACCCTGCAGCACATGAGGAGCTCGACGGTGTTGATGGGAAGGCGTGGTATTTCAACTCTTCCATCGCTGAGCAAACAAATGCATGGTTTGGTGGCTACCATTCACTGTGTCGCGAAATGACGAAGCATCGGTACGACTTCTTCTTGGACGAGATGGTCATTCGGAGGAATACTATTACGTTGGATAAGCTCGAGAAGAAGGGTGTTAATCCCAGGAATACTTACAGGCAGCGAAATGTAGAGTAAAGGACAGCCAATTCAATTAGGCAAAGAAGCGAGATATGTGTTATTAAAATGAGGTATCACAGAGTATATAAAGGTAAGAGCCACTAATAAGTATCGCGGATCCCAATGAAAGGCAGATGAAATGTGGATGGATCATGGACAAATGTGTGCTAACGGTATCGCTGCGAATGAGAGAAGAACAAGGAAAAGCTCAAAAATACCCAGAGTATCGCTAATCAGAAATAACAATTGCACCGTCCTCATCAATGGTATATGAAACACGTGCTTTCTTCTTCTCTCGCTTGACCTTGGGAGAACGAGGCTTGGTGCGATGAGGCGGAGAGTGAGCTATGGCACGGCGAGGAGGAGAGTGTTGAACTGTGGCTTTGCGACGGGGTGGAGATGGAGTAGGAAAGGTGGCTCGGACTGTGCGGCCTTTCCCTTTCTTCAAAGATGGAGCATCCTTCATTACGTTGCTCCATAACCCTTCTACTGTGTAGCCAGCTTTGACCGCCTTGGTCTGGAGGCGATGCGGAAGCTTGTTAAAGCGCTTTGCCTGATCCCAGAAAGTCGACCGTATGTAGCGGCAGCCTGGAAAGTGGCTTTCGAAGATCCTCTCGGCGTCGCCCCGCTTGGGTCGGTTGGCCTTCGCGAGCGCCATCGCTTTGAAACACTTGATTATCTGGCAGGCATAGTAGTCACCAGGGAAGGATTGGACATTGTCATCGATGTCGTAGAAGCCCTCCGAATCAGAGTCGTTGCCAGAAGTTTCAATTGCGCGAGCATCAGTGCTGCCAAGATCAGAGTCGCTCATACCTGATGAGAGTGCATCAAGCATAGGCCCGAAGTCCTCATCACTCTCCGGGGCTTTCTTGATGACAGTACGTGAGGTGGAAGCAGCACCCGAAGTCCCAGGTTCAATCTTGATTTTCACTGGCGACGAGAATGAAGTATCATGAAACTCCTGCTTGATAGAAAGCCGAGAGTTATTTCCAGATGGACCAGCAGCAGAGCGGCTCTGAGACTCATTCCTTGAGCGCGATGGGCCAGCAACAGGGGCTAAGCGAGATGAGCCAGTGATAGAGCGAGAGTTGTGTGTCGACTGAGAGCGGGATGGGCCAGCGATAGAACGAGAGTCGTGTGTCGACTGAGAGCGGGAAGGTTGCGGTGCTGGTGCGGCATCATTTCGAGAGCGCTTGAGCGCAGTGCCTGATGAGGAAAATGCAACTTCGGATGAGCCTCTACTCTCCCTATTGCGGGCCCGGATGTAGGATCGCTCACCAGCCAGATTCTCGCGAAGATGAGGGGCTCGTGGAGCGGGCTGCGAAAGCTGCTCGATGCCTTCACACGTCTCGACAGCTTCTAGCTTGATGAGAATGCGCGAACCTTCGGAGACGCGGATGGCGTGTCCAAGATCAATTCCTGCCCACAACCCTAATCCTCCAGCATCATCGTACAGCTCGAGAGATGGAGGGTTTGGCTGTCCGTCCTTATCGACAACCTGAACACCCAAAGCCTCGAGCATGGCGGTGTCGATGCGGAACCACGGCCATTCAAAATTTCCGAGGCCAGCCTGGAATACGCGGTACTTCGGCTTCCCGTCCACCTTCCAAAGATATACTGGGATGGAATACTTTGCCCGATCAGCACTTTCGTTAATGGTAGACGAGCGCTGTCTCTCTCGTTCTTCGCGCTCCTGATCCTGCCGAACAATGTCCGTGAAGATGGGGGCAATCTGCTGGGCGTAGCGAGGATTGAGCAAAGGGTCGATGTTTGGAGCAACGGGAGGAGGAGGAGCATTGGAGGGGAGAGGAACAGTGTTGGAAGCAGGATCCGGAGTTGCAGGGACTGCTGAATGACCTGCAATCACTCCATGGCGAGTACATCCACCCGCCTGAATGCAATGCTGCTTGCACATTGCCCTTCCACAATCCGCCGTCAATTTGGTCTTTTTGCACGCCGCGACAGCACATGTAAGCTTTCCACCTGTTGTGGCAGGGCGGGCAGCCGAAGGAGCAGGGATGGTGATAGTGAGTACAGTCTGGGGTGTTGGGGTTGCCGTGGGTGGTGGAGGTGTTGTCAAGGCGCGTAAACTGTTTCCAAGAGGGTCTTCCCGCGGCAGACCTGGCGGGGGAGAGCCGTACCAGTGGACGAAGGCACATTTGACCCCCTGCGAGTTAAAGTATGGACACTATGACCCTGGTAAGAATAGAATCGACCTGCAGCCATGCAAAGACGTACCGTGGCGACCGGCCTGCCTTTATTGCCATTCTCGTTGGTCTTGCAGGGATGGTAAGAGATTCTACGGCCACAGTTTGTGCATGAAACTGAAGCATCCGGGGGAACCGTGGCCTGGCGAGATGGGGCTTGTTCTGCCTCCATGGTCCAGGGCGCGAAAGAATCTGGGCGAGCCGCGAGATGATGAGCCAATTGGGCGGCCACAGGTGTTGTGCTAGTACTACTCACCGTGTAATGATACGTAACAATGGCGGGTGATTCAGAGCGCACAACTAGTAGAGAGAAGAGAGAAAGAACACTACGCAAGTGAACGGGGCGAGCCGAAGAATATTTCACACATTATGGTTGCAGGAGAGGCGATCGAGTTCTCGAAATAGAAGGCCGGACGCCCGGACTCCCGCTAGGCCGGACAGCCGGACACCCGCCAGCCGGACAGCCGACCCGGACTGCCGGATATTCCAATATCTGTATATTCTGAACTAGTTAGCTTTGAGTATTTAAGTACGTGCATCTACCGACGACCTTTCAACACCCTTCATCCCCCCTTTCCCTGTCACTTCACAAATCATCCACTGCCAGGACCCATTGCTTCTCTTGAATTATCATGACCAACCAAATGGACTCAGATGCTGAAATGGACGAGCTTTTGGCTCTTAGCCATCTGCGCGAGGCCGAGATAGCGGTCATGTCTACGGATTCTGCTGCGCGCTTCAAACGCAGTTACGAGGATATACTGGGAGGTGCGGTGCGCGTCTCCCGTATCGATAGACATCGCTCCCTGGTCGTTTTTGCGGGGGAGCCCAAGAATCTGGACGAACTGGCCAAAGTGGTTCGGATTCATGTCATTCCTCAGCGCGAACGGCGGGCCTCGCTGGTGGTTGACGCCATCCAAGACTTAACCAAATCGGTTCCGGGACCCGCTCTCCTTCAAGCTGTCGCCCTCTTCGCTACTTCGGCCGCTGTTGGAGCCATAGTCGTATGCATATTATTGGGAACGGGTGCGTATACTCACTCCTCCGACCTCCTCTTGCCGCTCAAGCGCTCACGCCTTCCTATGTCTATGTTTCCCTCAGATCTTAAACCGATTTCAGAGTTGCTATCTATTTTGGCCGCTCTATTCAGCCTTCTCAAGACAAGGCTTCAACTTGGAGTGGCTTGGGTTTACTGTGAGTGCGATTGACATGGCTTCCCGTTCACACAAACACTGATACCGGATGCGATGTATGTCGCCTCACATTCTCCAGGTGTTCGTATCCAGGTGAAATATTGGTTCAATGCCGGTATCCGTTCCTTTGTGGCGAATACTGTCCTCATGCTGGAGAAATTTGGAGGTACCCTCATTCAATCTGGTGCTGATCTAGACGTAAATTGACCTTAATGCTCTTTCTCAGACAACTTCGCGGACGAGTGATTTCAAGCACTCCAACTTCTTCTGAGTTCACGCACTGTCACAGATCATGCAGGACGCTCCTGAGATGGGTTACGAAAGTCCGAAGGGATGGGTGGAGAACCGGACTTGAATTATATCAGCAGAGTAGCAGTCGCACGCGCCGCATGTTCAGTAGTACTAGTAAACCACCAACCAGTTATTATTGGCCTTTCTACTTGTCCAAGTGAATCTTTGCCAAGCGTTGAATCTACCTGTCTGTCGCCGCCTGGATTCGCAACCTAGGTTTCTTGTTGCGGTGGTAAAGGAGCCGGGAGCCCATTTTCACACTATATTGAGAGCATAAAATGCTTCCAATTACCTAGCCTTGGATAGTAGATCCAGATATTGGTCTGAAGGGCTGCCTACCAGACGAAAGTTGCCTATAAAATCACATCGTGAGAGGCGACAGATCGGTATATCTCCCTAAATCCTCCGCTCTGCCAAGTAACTGCTCGCTTAACCTGATATGCACCGGCCGGCGGCAATCATTACTTACCAGCAACTCCGAAGTTAAGCGATATGTCGCTTGCCCAAGCTCGCGGACTGTAATGTGTCCTCGCAAATCGTGATGCACAACCTGCGATCTGACATGTCCTTGAATGACTCACATCACCATCTTCCATACTTATATAAAGAAGCCTCGCTCAGCTGGTGACCTCCACACCGTTTGCCCCCTCCACAGCTTCCCTTTTAGCCCAAATACTCGCGATGTCACGGTCCAGCCCAGCTGCACCGGAGGATCTTGAGAATAAAGCACGCCAATTCAAGCATAGGATTATCAGGTATGGAGTGGCACATGAAGAAGAACCTTGCCAATGCGCAGGGCAGAAGCGCCCCAGCGGACTGACCATGGCTCCCCGTAAACGCCCGTGAGCCAATCTGACTTCGATTCTACCCCACGAAGACGCATTAATGCTCTTTGTGTCGGTTAGAAACCTTCAAACCGATCCCCTTGTTCATCATGGAAGACATTTTGGGCGGGCATATTATGCCTTCACGAACATGCTCGCGCTCATCAACGCAGGCCTCAGCGCCGATGAAGATACCCCTCCCGAAACCCAACAGTAAGCTCCGTCTCCAATCTCACTTAGTACATCTATTGATTGCCCACGTAGAGAGCGACGAGAGTTGAGAGTATACAAGCAACTTTGTAAACTTGTTCCTGGTCTGGAAGAGAGGTTGATGGCTTCGAGCGAGGAAGAGGTAATGGCTATAGCGAATATGGTGAGTGATCTCATCATCGTTATCCCTTTGATGAATCGGGATAGATTTTGTACTGTCGTCAAGCTTCAGAAAGGCTCTTCGACCTCAAGAGCTGACGATACAAAGAGCCTCAAAGGCGCCATTCTCGACTGGATAGTTCCGAATGCTGAGGAGCCCTTGCGGCCCCCATTGTCCCGGAACGTCAAGTCCAACAGGGGTTTCTATCATGAGAGGACAGGTGCTCTCCTCTGCCCCGCAGAACTCGATTGGAACGATGAGGCGTAAGGCTTTTTCTACGCCCTGTTAACCTATTGACCTCCTCCATAGAGTCAAGGAGCAACTGCGAAATAAGGAACTCATTGTCTCAGGTGCCCACTGGCCCAGCTTCGTATACACCAACGAGAAGTTTTATCCGGAGGACGGTTGGAGGGGTTTCCTGAGGAGCGACCTACTCGTTAGGGTGGGTTTTGCTTGATTACTTGCTAGCAGTCTCAGAATTACTAACAGCCCTGCCATGGTTGGGTACCAGGGCTTTAAACATGTCTTTACATCGCCAAGCTCTGTCGACGAAGAGCCCAGGGCCACCCGTTCCGGAAATGCAAGGATTCACGGCATGACCCAGGTCACTCGAGCCTCTATTGCGTACATAGCTACACAGGTATGCTCCCTCCGCTGCTACTGGAGATTACCTCAAACCATGGCCATTAGATGCGATTTGCTCTGAGCTCCGCCTCAATCTTCTCACATACTGACCGAGAAACGGACTCAGAAACATTCTACACGTCACTGATTGAGTTATTAGAAGACCCCGAAGAGCAGGATGAGGTCAGTAAATTGCTTGCATGGTGGAATCAGTGAGTTCAGTTTACAGAATCAGAGGCCTCAGGCTGATTCTGTTTCATCGCCCCGCAGAAAGATATTTCCTTCCTTTTCAAATACGCGCCGCCTAGTCCCAGCCAACAGTGCCCTTTCTGCTATCAAACGGAGAAGGCGGATACTGCAAGAGATCCAAAACAGATCTCGTGGAGATGATGCAGAGTAGTAGTTAGAAACTCGCTATAGCATAACAGGGTAATAGCGTAATATCTTATATACCAGGGCCATCCAATGCATTTATTCTCTCCCAAACGTTAAACCCAAGCGGTGCAATCTCTGCCACCCCGACTCAGGCTGACCGCCTGACCACGTCTGCTACCCCGACCTTGTTTGACAATCTCTGCCACCCCGACCTTGGGTTGACGATCTCTGCCACCCCGACTCGGGTTGACGATCTCTGCCACCCCGACCTCGGGCTGACCATCTTTGCCACCCCGACTCTGGCTGACCATCCCTGCCACCCCGACTCTGGCTGACGATCCCTGCCACCCCGACTCTGGCTGACGATCTCTGCCACCCCGACTCTGGCTGACCATCCCTGCCACCCCGACTCTGGCTGACCATCCCTGCCACCCCGACTCTGGCTGACGATCTCTGCCACCCCGACTCTGGCTGACCATCCCTGCCACCCCGACTCTGGCTGACCATCCCTGCCACCCCGACTCTGGCTGACGATCTCTGCCACCCCGACCTTGGGTTGACCATCTCTGCCACCCCGACCTTGGGTTGACCATCTCTGCCACCCCGACTCTGGCTGACCATCTCTGCCACCCCGACCTCGGGTTGACCATCTCTGCCACCCCGACCTTGGGTTGACCATCTCTGCCACCCCGACTCTGGCTGACCATCTCTGCCACCCCGACCTCGGGTTGACCATCTCTGCAAGTGTGGGCTGTCTTGAGCTTGATCCAGCAATGTTATGTGGGAAGATAATCAGCCGAAGAAAGGTTTCGATTACCTTGCCTTGCGAGAATTAGAAGATAGTTAGACTTGGCGCATTTCACAAACTGTAGCTGCCCATGTAAAGCCTGGTGTATCTTGTGGATCTCACCGCTCAGACGGGAGGAGGCCAACTCGACCAAGACTGACGCGGAATGGTAATATGCTTGTCGACCCAGCAATGAATCGGGCGGTAAGATAATGGACCGAAAATAGGTTCTGAGTGACCCTGGGTTGCGAGAGAGCATCGTGCAGCCAGTCTTTGCGCAAGTCACAAACTCCACCTGCCGTTGTAAAGCGCGATGGATGTTGCCAATCTGACCAGTTAGATAAGGAAACATCAATTTGGGTAGGCTCGATGCGAGGTGGTAACATAACTCAGTACTTCGCACAGTGACAAAGCGCCCAATAAAGGTAAATGCGATCGTATCTCTGTCAGTCATGGAATTGCGGCAAGGGTGGGGGTGCAGGTCGTGTGTAAACTGATAGAGGTCGGTTGTCGTAAACCCAAGTAATGCAGACCTGTTGGGACCTCCAATGTATACCCACCCATATATGGAGTAATCAAGGCTATTGCCATTCTGGAATACATTACATGGTTGGTATAGGGCTACAACGATATACATATTCAAAGAAAATATTATCGTTTCCTCATGGAAACCCTGATGGCGGCCTGTTTGTCGGTTAACGGGAGTGGAGAGTTCAATGCGTTGGCGTACACATCTACCACTTCTCGTCTGCGACGTGCACCGTCGCCCGTTGGCGAATGATGGCTATGTGACTGTGAATGCTACACAGCCAACCCATGTGTTCCATACATACATGACACAGCCAATGGATACCAACAGATCACCGGGAGGGAGGTACAGGCATGCTGGCAGGCGTACTTATGCCATAGGTCGGTAGATATTCACCGTCTGAAATACTCCATGCTCCATTCAAACCAAAGATGCCCATACCATCGCACACTATAATGAGGAAATCAGGAGACAACTCAACACAGAGTGACCTAGCACTTGCATCTCCTAAGGTCACAACAGTCGAGCACTCAGTACTCACTTCCAACCACTGCACCATGCTGTCACCCGAGCAATGACCACCGACATCTCCAACAGCCCAAACAAGAAGATATCGTCCGCAAAGGAATCCGCCCGATACAACGAGTTCGACCGCCCGAGGCGTCGCAACAAGCACGAAGAGAGCAAAAGCGTTCCGACTCTAACACAGATGGAGCTGAGCCCAATCAAGAAGGGATAGCGACAGCCGTAGCAAGCGATGGCGCATTCGATAACGAAAATTATGCGTCAAGCCAGAACAACATTTCGAGCAGAAGTTGTGCGAAGCAGTCAGGACGATGGGCAGTCGAACACTCAGAAGGGAAGGAGAAAGCTAGGCGCAAAGCTGAGGGAGAGGAAGAGATCAGGAGGAAACCGGTCATCGCGACTTGATCGGCGATCAAATCGACGGGAAAGGGTTATGTAAGCCTAGGTACCAAATAGGCAGTTACCTTCCTGTTATAGAAGTCTCGGAAATGGCGCAGAATCGATTTGGGTGGTACGTCTACAAAACCTTCCCACTTTTTCAAAGTGTCCAGGAATACAGATAACACGAGCTCTTTTGCTTTGTAGGGGTTTCCTGGACTCCAATCTATTCATTCCTTTCATCAAGATGGTCCTGAATGCGATTGTGTCCTTACCTGGAATTACGATGAGCTCAAGCTAAGTTGAAGAAGTTAAGAGTAGCTATCTGTTCTCGATCAATAGTATAGGACAGGTGGTAATGTAATGCAAGCCTTATATAGGAGGTGCACGTTCAAGGAGTGTGGATTTAAAATCGGAAAAGGGTCCTCGAGAGATATAGCCCTACTTGGCTAGACCGAGAAATTGTTCAGAACTGGGGCCGCGGGCAAGGTTGGTTGGGCGGCAACGACATGCACCTGAGCTCGACATTCAGCGCATCAGCAACGGCATGTAGCATTGGGAGGTTAGATAAAGAGTTAAACGTACTGTGCGTTATCGGGCCAGAGGTAACAGCATGTAGTACCGGGGAAACAGGGATCTTTGAGCGGGCCTGCAAAGCCGGCGCCTGGTATGTGATTGTATTGTTAGCACCCAGGTCCCAATCACACGGGGTACGAGTCGTGACTTGCATAGTTGACCTCTTGGGATAAAGCTTTCCGGGCATTGGCCGCCTGAGAGCTCGGGGTCGAGCTCTGTACAGCTGGGGAGAAACATCAGCGAGTCGTAGACATTATCTAAAGCTTGACTCGACGTACAGGGAACGGTCGGGGGAGACTCTGCAACATGTACTACCTTCTGAGCCTGAAGAGAGAATGGGTTTAGAACGTGCATGTGCGAGTATAAAGGAGAAAAGCCTCCTACATGTACCCTGGATGTTTAATACCTGGGTTAGTAGGACGGTATGATGCAGAAGAAATGCTCTGCCACGTACCTTGGCAGGACCTGCGTCCCCCGCACCTATCGAGAACAATTTTAGAGACTTCCCTGGGGAGAGGCAAAAGCAAGGTCGTACATAAGCCACCAACGGGGATAATTGTGGCACTGATTGGGGTGGCTGCGCTGTGGACTGCAATAGGCGTACAGGCGGCGACAAACGCGAGGAGGAGTGTGGTGATCACGTCGGTGTGCATTCTTGTTAGTTGGAGGAGGTTCAGGATATTTTGGGCAAGGGAAGTAGAAAGGAGGCGGAAGATATTATAGGAGCTTAGATGCTTTGAAGAGCTGGTGGAGAGATACTTTATAGCTCAGCGAGTGTATACTAAATCGAGCAATTTAGTCGTTCCAACCGGGATGGAAACCCACCTCACATGAGCTCTAATAACTGAAATGTGGCGGAACATGGAAATCGGCGGGTGTCTGGACTTGATCAGAACCTTGGGCACACACTAAAGCTGCATTACCACCTAGTCAGGAGTTCTACTCGACGAATGTATGGTGTGAAGTTGAGTTTGACTGACATGCGCCTGCTATTATAGTTGATTTATTGGGGTCCGAGCCTATACTCTCTTCCTGAAAGAAAGGCGAGGCACCAGAATAAAGGTAGACCTTCCGGATGTACGCTTCCGTAGACTGCCACCTACTCTCACTCGACGTGATCGACGGTCTGACTGGTGGCAATGCTTCGTCCCCAGTACAACCGTTGTCAAGTGTGTAACGTATGCGCGACGAGGCATACCAGGAGCTACTAGAAAGCCATTCGTGAATCCTTAACATTGCTGGAACACGGAGTCACGAAAATCAGAGCCAACGGACGATCCTTCCGCTTCGCAGCATCCCGAGATGCGTCACTATTCACGTAGCCCGCTTGATTCGCTCCACAAGCCATGCATGTTGCAATACCATCTGAATCGCCAAGCGTGTTAGAGTCTAAGCCGCACCGTAACAAACTGGACGCAAAATACGATGGGCCCCTACCTCTACAATGTTCCTAATTACCCTATACTATTAAAAGAGTACTTGAACAAGGTTCGTCCTCACAGCTTCAAACTCGCCGGTGCCGGAAGTTGCAACGGAAACCTTAAAATTCGAAAGGGGCAGTGCCATCGTTACCTAGATGGTTTGGACACCCTTCAGTAGTACGGCATGTCAGATGAAGGTCTCGCATTCATATCTAAGGGCTTGAAGTTCAAGCACCATTGTTTCCTTGTACAATGAAACATTGCCCAAAGCCAAATGTGCGATGTCCGGCGGCTGTGGGGGAATTGACGCGTGCCCATATATGGACATGGCTTTCCCATGCTCTGCTGGGGTAGAATTTGAGGCCACGCGGGCGAATTAAACTTGCCCCTCTACCTCGACGATACTCCTTATAGTCTCCTAGAATCCTCATAAACTGGCCAGCACTCTGTCCGGACGCTTCTCTGGCTCTCTCGACCCTCGAGTACGACATAAACGCCATGGCGACTCGCGACACCAGGTCAATCAGCAACATAGTTGGGTCGAAGGTATGTCGCAGTGATATCGGCGTTGTGGCAGCTGTGAAATGTGAAATTATAGCGTAGTGGCAGCGTCAGTGGCCAATTCTCGCCGTCGGAAGCACAGTCACCCACTTCCGCAACATCGCCGGCTTCGTATGCCTCTAGTTCGCCTACAGAGCCGTCGACGCCGCCAACTTCGAGGACGACAAGGTCACGAACGCGAGACGACTCTGGGAGAGTGCCTCTGCACAGGAGAGGTCGCTCTAAAACCTACGAAACTTTCGAGGATATTTTCGCAGAGGAGGGGCTTGAACCAACGCGTATCGCCACGCCTGATGTAGAGGCTGGAGATGCGAAGTCTGGGGAGAAACACAGTGGCATGGGTGCGGTGGTCGATTTCTTCAGCCAGTTTCTACCAACTACGAACAACGTAAGCCCCGACGAAGTGCAGACAGACTCTTCGGCACCGTCATTTCCGCCCACGCCGAGTACCACGACCGATAGTTACGAGGAGTCGACCCCGCGGCCATCGCGAATTGCGAACCGGAGTCGAGACAACACCTACCAGGGGTACGCGCTGCCGGATCGCCCATCGCAAATGACGCTGCGAGAACCCAGCTCAGCATTGCGACAGCCGAGGCCACATTACCCAGAAGGCCATGTCGTTCACCCTAGGCCATCACGCGCCAAATTGCACCTCCGGCATATCGCATCCAATGCTAGTATGGCTCCTTCTCGCCCAAGCTCGACCCCTGCGCAGATTCGGCCGTCCTTCTCGATTAGGAGGCGCACGCGGGACGAGGACGATGATCCGAGTATCTTTCTCACACAGAGGGGTGCTGGGGATGGCGAGGAGGACCATATGAACTACCAGCCGCCCCTACCACCTTCTTGGCTCGAGTCTGTGGCCAGGGCGGTTCTCTTTGGGGGACACATTGGAGGACCTTCCAACCCAGAAGCTGGACCATCTCAACCGCCGCCACAACCGCCGCAGAAGCGACCTACTGCCCCGCATCCCCTCCGAGCGTCACGGAGCACGCTATCGCAGAAGAACCCATCCTCGAGCCGAACGAGAACCGGGCTGTCGGATCAGACGAATGTGCCACTCGCACCGCCTCCTCTGTTTGCCATGCTGGAGCGAGGGAGGGCTGGAAGGAGTGAAAGTGAGGTTACTCGAACCAGGGTGACTTGTCGCAGTGCGCCTGGTAGTCGAGCAACTTCGCCGCGGCGAGGGGAGAATGGGAGAGGGAGAGGAGAGCGACGCCGGAATGGAAAGAAGCTCGACTCTGACCGTGTGCCGAGCCTTGCTAGGACTCAGACAGAAGATGATGCGTGGAACAACGGGCAGGGACGTCCGTCAACTGCGAATGATGTGAGGAATCACTACCTGAATGGCGCGTCTCGCATGGAGGCAGAGGTCCCTGACGCGCATGTCAGCAGCGAGGAGGAGGATGAGCCCGAGGGCGAGTTGGATCTGGCGCAGATGCTTGTTCATCCGAGGAGACAGGACTCGATAAGGAGCTTGAGGAAGCATCTCAATGGGGCTGGGGAGGGAAGGTCTTCGCGCGGCCTGTCGAGTGCCCGAACGGCTCGGTCGCCTCTGAATGATGACGAGCATTGGCCAGACTATGGGACTGGGTGGACAACAAGGGAAAACGGAGAGAGTGTGGTTAATGAAGAGGAAGGGGAGGCAGAGCTCTTCGAGCGTTTTGTGGCCGCCAGCCGACTTCATGAGGCTGGCCCAAGTCGGGGAGAGATTCCGAACGCCTGGGGAGCCACACGATGAACTACACCCCCGGCAAGTGCAAGCAACAACTTCAACATATGTATTTCTATTTCGGCATCATCGACATTCTCATTCAAATATTCAAGATCCAACGACCATTCATTCTACGACGACGAAGCAGCGAACAGCAATAGCAACCCACGCTTCAAGATATCTTACACACTCATTTTTTCTTTGTATTGAAGGATCTTTCCCCCTCTTTTTAATCTCCTATCCCGCTCTTTATTCCTAATCTATCCATCTTTTTAGGTTCTCATATTCTCTAGATCGTTTCGCCTCTTCTTTTCTTGGGTTGGGAATCTCTGGCGACACGGTACACCCCTGTAATCTACTTTAGTCTCTTCCCCTTCTTTTCTTGGTGGATTCGTGGAAACCGTCATCATATTTCAGCTAACATTCACGACTTGTAGTTCTATTCGGTCATTTACATCTTTACCTCCTTTACACAGACTATCACTACTGGAAATTTACCTCTCCTCCTCCCTAATGTCCCCCCAACCCGTTATGCATTTATGCACCATCCTTTAGCCTGCTACTAGTAATCGTGGAATTCGAGCCCGCGTAGTTATAGCTCGTTATAATCGCAACACTTTAAACGTCAGCTTCATTGCCACTGAAATGCAAGCCAGGTTCTCGAAGCCTCGAATGTGCTCCTGAGTCCTCAAATATCAAGCGCTTGGGTTTGCTGTTTCTGGCTCTCTGGTGAGGACTGCGCTAAGCCTCATGATGCTGTGATGTCCCTGTCTGTCAAGGGTCCAGTGGTCTAGTGGTTATGATTTCTGTCTCACACCTCGAGTGTTCACAGAAGGTCCCCGGTTCGACCCCGGGCTGAACCAACTTTTTGAACTTTTTACCTCACAATCGCGGCAACCCAGTCAGCTACCAAATGGCGAGCAACAAGGAAGCAAGATGCAAACTGCGGCACGCCGTTACCCGCACAGTTGCGCCTCGCCGCTCGCGACTCCAAACGAGTACTTTGCCCTCGAAATTCTGTCCGTGCCCTCACTCTTTCCCTGGATTCTGTATTACCCTCTTTCTTCCTCCCTGAACTCATAATCGACCAAATTACATACTCCTCAAAAGAATGTAAATTTATTCGTTATTACATATTTGCTCTGTATCTGCCATCTCGGTTCCGCTCTTACAACACCCCTTTCACTACTCCGAGCGCCCGGGAACAAACGAGATCAACGCGTAACTGGTGTTCGACGACGTTAGTTCCCCTGTTCGTAGATAGAGGAGGATGATGGGCATGACCACTCACCGTCCGTCGACACGCCATTTCTCCGACTCTTCATCCCCGTCAAGCCTTTCTACGACATCCTTAGGCACGCCCACGGCGACATCGGCCTTGTTCGTGCGCAAGCTGAGCAGAGGGAAGGCTCCAGCGAGTGGTCCTAAAGCTTCGTCGAAGGGCGTCCAGGCAGGCCATTTAATGTCGCCCGTCAATCTGGGGGGAACTTTGAATGAGGTAGGACGAGGAGGAACGTGTTGTTACTTACTTGCGATAGCTGAACAGATTATGGGTGTAAAAGAGAAGTGTTATTGAATACCCGCAAGGACATGCAAGTGAGGGGGCAACGTACTTTAAGTCTCCCTAAGATAAGATTAAGGTCGGCAAATACTGAAAGAAACACAGAGCTGCTCCCACCTTGAAGATAACTAGTCCGCTCTCCTTCAAATATTTTACTAGTTCAGGATCCAAAATCTCCATATCCCAATACGGGTACGGCGTTGTCCAGAAGTTCGCTTTCTTGCCCCTCTCTTCCCCACCACCGAGAGGGGTCTCAAGGGGTACACTCAACTTGAAGACGCCGGTCTCCACGTACGACTTCCAACGATTTACCATAGATTTGAGGTGCTCGAGGGACTCTGGGGATGAGTCGCCTTCGGGGAAGTTGGAGGGGTCGGAGAGGACGGAGAGAGTCTCGGTGAAGTCAACAGGGAGAACGTCAGAAACAAACCAAGGAATCAACTTCGGGCTATGCGCGGTTGGTCGTAAGGATGTGGAGGCCGGAGGATATGTGTGATACTTACTGGAAGACGACTGAGCTGACGTGCGGTGTGTACGTTACCAGGAAATCCGCGAAAACGAGGTCGGTGAAGAGCTCGAATCCGGCTGTATGGCGATGAGGACGAGGAGGAGCTTAAGCACGGATCGCAATGCAAAGGAGCGGTGTGCCTCACCGTTGTCTAGAACGAAGTCAACCCTGGCATCTTTGAGACCCTTCAGGTGTTCCCAGACGGTCTTTTGGTCGTCCTTCAGGATGAACTTCGACCTGGCTTCCTGGGCGTCTTTCTCTACCGTCTGAAGGTTCTTGATGTCTTCCTCCGTCATATGCGTGAGCAGTGAAAGGTCGGTTGCGTTTCCCCAGAGACACATCTGCACCATTTCGGTGAATAGAATCTGAAGCTTAGAGGGGTTTGCGATGAGCTCGTCTTTCCTCTTCTCGAGGTCATGGATGGTAGTAGCAATCTCTATGATGATGTTAGCTGTGCCCAGCAAAGAGTATCCACCTGACATACTGTAGATGGAGGCCCCAGATTGTTTAAAGGTCTTGATCTTGGACGAATGGAAGGGATCGTAATCGTTCCACTGCTTCGTTACGACAAAGTAGGACCTAAGCAATCGATACAAGTAGCATCTATGTTAAAGCATCGGAGGCCAGTTCACGTTGCGAGCAGAATAGCGGCAACACTCACTCAGCAAACAGCCATGGCGCTGTAAACCACGTATTCCTGTTATCCTCACCCAGCTTCGCCAGTTCCTGGTTATACACATCCCTATTACCATCTCCATCGTCTTCGATCTCGTCCATGACCCGATCCCTCGCCATCTCGTACTTGAGTTTGCTGATCTTCGCCACAATCTCGTTACCCTCTTTAACCTTCTCATCGAGCAGAGCTTTCTTGTCCGAAGCAGAATCATCTAGAGCCTGAGATTCTAGAACGAGGAAGTGGCATGCATTATGCAGCTCGTCTACGATGCTTGTGATGATAATTGGCCATCGTCGGATGACAGTATCGTATCTGAGCCGCGTTAATCAGAAGGTGTGCGAAACGATAGCTGCTCGCATCTTACGAGAATCTGTGGTCGATGTCAGTCAAGGAGTCGTTCCGCGAGCATTAAGCATACCCTGATTTATCAAGGGGGTCATAAGGTGGGTATGGGGCTGAAAAGGTCATGACAAAGGTTGTGGTTGAGAGGCAAGCCGTGCACCCGCGTCCGGCGGGCGCTTATTTTTGGAAATACCTCGGGTCACCTGTCACCGGTCACCGATGCCGTGCATGCCACCGCGAATCTTTTCCATGAACCACCACCAGCAACTTCCACATCTCCCTTTCGAGTTATGGCTCCGCATCTTTGACAACGCGTGCCAAGACGACGGCACGACTTCGAGATCGCTCTCCGAAACGAACCGGTATCTACGTGAAGTTTCTCGGTTCCACCGCTACCACAGCGTCGTGGTCACGGGCTGGCGACAACTTCTGGCCTTCGAGGAGCACATGAGCTCCGTCCCAGAGGAGCTTCGGGGCATTCGGAATCTCTACGTCGATATTGAGGAGCTGTATTCCGTGGCATACCCCCCGGAGAGCTGGGGTCCAGAGGTCCAGGATCCCGATCTCGATGCAGGGCCGCGTCCTCCAGATCTTGATTGGGGTGCGTATTTCCAAGCCACAGGTCGAGCTCTGACAAGCGGAGATGAAGGAGACGGAGGCGACTCAGAATACGAAAGCGAAAGCGAAAGCGATGATGGATCCGATGCCTGGTCAGGAGTAGCCACATATGAACACGCGGAGCTTTCAGATGGGGAGGAGGAAGATCTCGTTCTCGACCTAGCTGCACTTCTAGAGGAAAAAGCTCAGGAAGAAGATTCCCCAAAACAAACCATTATCACTGGACAGGACCTCTCCCACCTGGGATCGACAAACACCCCGCTTGCCCAGCTCGAGTTCAAAGTATACAGCGCTCTCCGGCGCTTGCTTGAATCCACCGGGCACTGGATGAGGATCCTCACACTATGCTGGGTCCCCTTCTCTAGCTTCCATCTCGAGGCCATACTACCCTCCCTGCCTAAGCTCAAGTACCTCGCCATGGTCAAAGGAACTTTGGACAACTATAACCCCCCATGGAATATGGCGCGATGCAGTGCCACGCTGGAGAAAGCAACCCCCACCCCCATTCTGTTTCCTATGCTCGAAGAGCTGCATATGCACGGGCCAGGGCAAAACTGGGATGGGGACGATACATTCCATGGTCTATTCAGCAGTTCGCTACGGATAATCTCTGCACCCTTGGTCACCATCGAGTATGTCCCTATTCTCGATATCTGATGGTTCATAAGCTAACCGACCCACAGGTGTCTGCCAGAGCTCCCCAAAAGTGTTGAAGTAGTAAACGTCGCCATCAGTAACATCGAGACGCCGGACTGGTGCCCATATCATGGCGAGGTCATACCAGTAGATGATGTCCGCCTCCATCTCTACCCCAACACCCCACCCAATTGGTACAATATGGTCAATGCCGAGGACCATGTATACCGCCGTGCCCATCTGCCAGACGATGAGAAGCTAGGATACAAAGATGCGTGGCTCTGGCTCGTGTTGGGGTTAGACTCAGAATCCGACGAGGAGTCGATCGGTGCGGATAGCAACTGAGTTCCACTAAAGTAGATTAACCCCCATTCTAGTGTGTTTTTGCAACATCTTGTATATGTTCCCAAAGTATTTCTGCGATATCCTCATCTCCACTGGCCCGGACGCCTGGTATCACGTCACTTTTACTCCCAGTTCTCCTGGATCCTGGAGCACCATCACTGAGCAGAGCGTGCCACATGTACTCAGCGCACTCTTCTTTGGAAACCATGAGTAGAGTAAGGATCTTCCAGAGGGTACGTACGAGGACCGAAGGAGACGATGAGCCGAGGCTTGTGTTGCTTTAACCGTCAAGTATACATAAAGTCGAAGCTGTCCATTGAGTGCAAATGGAAGGTGAGTTACGCTTCAGGTCCATGTACTCATGGCCATTGACAGGATTGCTGCCAATTCTCTACCCCGGTTTGACAAAGAAACAAAGAAACACAATTCTTTGCCCCAAACTCCACCAAGCCCTCTTCCTCTCTTCAGCAACTCGATACCTGCTACCCCTCATGCAACGAAGGCTTTTGTGGGTCTCCTTGGTTAAAACGTAATAGAAAGCCCCTAAGTTCTAACACAATTCCTGGATTGGGCCCCGGGCGGCAAACAAATTTCGGCTAAAAGTTGAACCAAATTTGGACCCTTTGACTCGTTGCCCGTCATTTCCAGTTCGAAAACACGTCAAAGGAACGCGTCCAAGCTTTCTTCCCAACCACCATGAAGCCCTGTCGCAATATTCTAGCGTCTGGGACGTGTCCAATCCCCCACTGCAGGTTTGACCACACAGTCCTCTCATGCGAGCCCTGCGGATTCATCGCATACGACCCTGGGCACTTCGACTGGCATATGACGACCAAATCCCATTTCGCGACGGTGTCTGGACGAAACAGGAGTGTCCACTGCTCGTTATGCGACGCGAACATGGCTGCGAGAGATTGGGAACCCCATGTTCGGGGGAGGCGTCACAGGTCGACCGCTACGATTGCTGGCGTATCACCCAGCATCGAGCCGGAGGAGGGGGTGGCTCCTGGAACGGACGAGTACTGCCCCATTTGCAAGCTCTTTGTCAAATCTTGGCTGTGGGCTAGACATACCCAAGGCCCGACGCATCTTAGGAAGGAAAAGTTCCTCCAGTATCGCTCGGTGCTGGACGAGGCCGAGCGGGACAAAAACGGGATTTGCATTGAGGGAGATGGAGAGTTTGGTATCGTGCCACCGGCGGAGGCTGAGAAAGGCCTCGAGGCAGACATATTTTTGAAGTCGACGGAGCCACTTGGGAATTCGGTGCTGGTGGCCGCAAAGTTAGCATCGAGCCAGGGAGGGAGACCCCATAATTCAGGGTGAGGACCGTTCATTGATCGTAACATGACGTGTATTCTGACCAGGAGCGTAGGTTTTCTATCGTAGCTGCGACCTATGGGCAACGTATCTATCTAGGACGGCATGTGCTCGTGGTGGTCGCTTTCGAACAGAAATACATTGGCCGGTACGAAGACCGTCTCGAGTTGGTCTTTGAAGACCGGCAACTGCAAAAGCAATTCTATATCACCCGACCACTACGAGCCATCGTTGGCGACAAGGCTGACCACGAAGCCCTCAAACCTGTCGCGCCTTACGTTCCCCGTCAGCAGACGAACCGAATCCCAGAGACCACGGTCGTCGAAGGCGTCGCGCCTCCATCCACTCAGTCCATCAAATATGTATCGAAGCTCCCTCTGGCGACCATCCCTCCCAATCTGCTTGCTATTCTGCGGGATACGAAGTCGATAGCGAAGCAGCTGGAGGAAATCAAGAAGTTATTCGTCCCCAGAGATTTCAATAGCGATACGTATGCTCGCTTTTTCAAGAACCTGCTTTGGATTGAAGAGCATCGCTCTGAGTGCGTCACCACTTTTCTCCCTTAAGGCCATGGCTAATAGTATCGTTCCTAGGGCCGATCTCGAGCGCTACGACATGACTGACGCACCGCTATCCCAATGGAACCAATACTACTAGTAGGTCGCATTAAACCTGTCCTCTGAACCTTTTTTGACAATCCCGTAGCCTTGCCATCCCCGGTCTCGCAGAGAAGCGTCCCAGCGTTCTTGTCGGTACGTCGTTTCCTTTACATGTTCTTTGTGCCCTTCTGATCAAAACCAGGGGATCGAATCCTCGTACAGGCGTCCAACACCCCGAACCCTGGCCAGTGGTTCGAAGGGCACGTCCACGTCGTTCGCCAGACCGAAGTCGGCTTGCGGTTCCACTATAACTTCGACAGGCTGGCGTGGTCCGAGGGCAGAAGGTACAACGTTCGCTTCAAACTGAGCAGAATCATTCTGCGCAGGATGCACCAGGCGATGGACTCGGCGTACGCAGAGGATAGGGTGCTGTTTCCCGAATGGAAGCATGTTCCAAGGGGTTTGAGAGCAGAAGATGAGGAAGACAGAGAGGATAGGCTCGAGGACGAGTGGAGAACGCTCCACTGCTACAATCCGCTGATCAAGGATAATACAAGGCAAGCTGACGCTGTGAACGCGATCATCAGGCAGCCTCCCGGTAGTGCGCCTTTTGTCCTGTTCGGCCCGTGCGTCATTCCTCCAAATTCCACCTCCAAGAGACAAACTGACGGCTACCATTCTTCAGGCCGGGCACGGGCAAAACGATCACAATCGTCGAAACTATCCAGCAGGTCCTCCTCCGAGACCCCAGCGCACGGATTCTCGCCTGCGCACCCAGCAATTCCGCCGCCGACATCCTCGCCTCGCGTCTTGCCAAGACCCTTCCGGCCTCCCAACTCTTCCGCATGTACGCGCCATCACGGTCCAAAGCCCAAGTCCCGGATAGTCTCCTTAGCTACACGTACGAAACCCTTAGCGGAGGGCACCTTACGGGGGTCATGGCGTTCTCCGTCCCTCCCATCGCGAAGCTCAAGTCATTCAGAGTCGTGGTAGCGACATGCGTCTCAGCGAGCATGCTGGCGGGGGTCGGTGTGCCAAGGGGATGGTACACCCATATCTTCGTTGACGAGGCTGGCCAGGCGACGGAACCTGAGGTGTTTATTCCGGTTAAGACCCTTGCTGATGTATATTCCAATGTGGTGTTGAGTGGGGACCCGAGGCAGCTGGGCCCGATTGTAAGGAGCGGGGTGGCGAGGAAGTTGGGCCTGGAGAAGAGTTGGCTTGAGAGATTAATGGAGAGGAAATGTTACGACGTGCGAGAGGGGCACGCAATTACGTGAGTCGACCAGCAGTGTACAATCGTTGCAAAGTCTTATAGCCCCCACAGCGTTGTGAAGCTCACCAAGAACTTCCGTTCGCATCCTGCGATTCTCAAGTTCCCCAACGACAACTTCTACGCCGGGGAACTTGTGCCTACCGCACCGAAGACGACCATGAACAGCCACCTAACATCAACTCTACTTCCTCGCGCTGCTGCTCAGCGCCAGTTCCCTGTCGTTTTCCACTCTGTACTCGGAAAGGACGACCGGGAAGCATCGAGTCCGTCGTTCTTTAACATTGACGAGGTATTACAGGTGAAGGCATATGTGAGAGATCTCAAGGACGATAGGCGGGTCAGAACGAGTGAGTCGCTACCTGCATCTCTTTTGGCGAGCGCATGAATTACTTACAATATTCCTTAAACTTTGCAGCCGACAGTGATATCGGAATCATTGCGCCTTACCACGCCCAATGCATGAGACTGCGTACTGCGCTGAGACCTGTCGCAGACGGAGTGAAAGTCGGCTCTGTCGAGGAGTTCCAGGGCCAGGAGCGCAAAGTCATCATCATGTCGACTGTCCGGAGTAGCAAAGACTTCGTCGACTATGACCTTCGGCACACCCTTGGCTTCGTGGCCAACCCGCGCCGTTTCAATGGTAATCATCTTCTTTCCTTTTGACGTCTACTACTTCTCTTGAACTCACCGATCCTCAAATTTAGTTGCGGTCACCCGTGCGCAAGCCCTTCTCGTCATCGTCGGGAACCCGCACGTCCTCGGCCTTGACCCGCTCTGGCGTTCCTTCCTCAACTATATCCACCACAACGGTGGCTGGGCCGGTCCTGATATTCCTTGGGATCCTGAGGAGCCTGTCAATACATCCGGCGACTCAACGACTCAACCTCAACGATCGAGGTACGACAGGAGTGTGAGGCGCCAGGCGGAGATCGATATGAATGAGTTTACAAAGAGGATGGAAGAAATGACGCTGAGTGGGACGGTCGCGGCGAAGAGGGAGGAGGGAGCTGTTGCCGATGCGCCGAACGGGGAAGGTGAAGATTTGGATTTGGACGCGAACATTGACCGCCCTTGGACGAGGGGCGAGTAGAGAAACGAGCCCGCATCATCGATAAGGCGTTTCTTTTCTACTTACTGGCCCTCCCCTCAGTGGAAATTGTGATAGAGATCACGGCTGCTGCTTTTTTTGACGACATACCTTATGCCTTGCTAATATTCTTGATGAGCACTCCAACTGAATTCCTTAGTTAACCTACTATCGTACATCCTCACTCGCATTTTGCTATCGTTGCTCACATTATATTCTTGTTGTCGATTTCTTACTTCCCCGCCGCTATCGATCTCTACTTAGTTATATTCACAATACTCTCCAGTAATGACCTATGTGATCAAGAGGCTCACTCTCCTTTGTAAGACACCTCTTTCTTTCTGCGACCAGTAAGCCAATTTGCCGTAGTCTTACTTTCAACATTTATCCTAGCTCTAGCAACTCACTGTGCAAGCTAATCCAACGACGCTTTTAGGCGCCCAGATTTTAGTGAGTTATCGCCTAATACCTAATACCCTCCAAGCATCCAATACTTAGCAGACTCATCGCACTACCCAGGAAGCTACCGCCCCTCGTCTACCACCAAGCTCCCAACCCCGAACCGAACCATTCCCAACATCTCCATGTGCTCCGGTTCTTTGAACCCTCCTTCGACACTAATAGTAGGTGGGGTGCTTCGATCAAAGGACGAAAATACACCATGGGTATGTTCGAGGGCTAGGCTGGGCAGGAACAAATCCGAGGATGGAGATTCTCTGAGATTCTGGGAGAAGGACTTCCAAACAATAGGCGAAGAAGACCTCAGAAATATTGGCAGCGACCTACGAGTACCTGCTTTGAAACTCCGGCGGCATCTCATCCCACCTCACGTCTGAATGCCGTTTGACGTGAGCTCAGTTGAGCGTTACGTCGTTGTTGAGTGCTAGGGTACACAAGATCTACCACCGCCCACAAGATGCTGTTAAACCGAGCGTCGAGTCAACTTTGAGTAATCTAGCTAATAATCCATGGTTTCCCGACCCACAGACATGAAATGCAGGCGCTTAACTGTGATACGCGCCTTCATGCTCCTCAGAGAAGCTCAAGCCTTTTCCAAACTCTCGACTTCTCTCCAACCCAGCGCTGATATCATAGACACATACGCCAAGCACCCACATGCTCTCGATGCTAATCACCCCCTTCGAAGGGGCCTTCGCGTTCTAGAAAGCCACACACCCCTACAGCACAGATCAAGCAACACCAACACAGTGCAAAGAAGCACAGTTAAGCACTTCTCTTCCGTGCAAGGAGGGAGCAAGCGACACAATCACCCGGGCAGCATACCCACACCAAAACAGGCCATTCCATTGTCAAATCCCAGAACGGCGCCGGGCCCAAGTGCCTGGAAAACAGAAGCGCAGCTGAGTTACACCGACGGCGACAATCTGCCTCAATCTGCGCCTGACGCTGACTCAAGCCCAGTCTTCTGATCAGGGCAGCCCCAGCTTCGAATTCTCAATTCTCAATTCTGTGGGTGCCTTTAATACAGTCTATGAACGCATATGTGCCCCTTCGTACTCACACCAGCCGCGAGGAGAGGTGCACCCCACGGGCGAAGGTGCCTCGCATTAGAAGGTGATGGAAGTGATGACACCCACTCCTTCTAATTGCATGTGTGCGAGTTCTGCACTGGGTGTCCTGTCTTCGAGTTGTCATAATCAGCTACGATGAAGATAGAAAGGGGCGTGGACACACCCATTAATGGATAGTGGATCATCGATCATCAACGCGACCGTCGGTCCAAGTACGATCCCATGACCATGATCTCCAAAGGAGGTGAGGTTTGGCAGAGTACTGGATATTGAACACGAAAAAGGCGCGATATGAAAGCGGAAACAGAATGTAATTCTCTATAGAGGGAAGTAGATGCAAGTCGGTCCAGTGGAAGATACGTACAAAGTACATGTGGATTCGAGATTAGAGCGAGAGAGAGGACGAGAGGGAAAGCTACAAAAGTATGAGAGAAACCGCGGATAAATGAGTCGTAACATGGCCAAGATGGTATGATGGAAATGGCTGTCATATAGGTACGTGGAAGGCAATTCGTGACCGAGCATGAGGGGTAAAGAAGACAAAGCGGATGGGAGGGGTATGTCAAAAGTAGAAAGACGCTGACAACGCGTCGCGACAACAAACGCGTGTAAAGCCTCGAGGCTGAACGAGAGAAGAAGAAGACCGCCGGTCATTCCCTCGTTCACCAGGGAGACCTTGTCGAAGGCACCGAAATAACAGTGCACAGGAAGAAAGCAAACGAAAGCCGCATTGTGAGTGAAATAGGCCAAAAGATAAAGAACGAGGTAGTGATATACCAGAACGCGAAGGCACAGACAGGAGTGGAAGGGATATAAAATCAAAACGTAACGGCTAGAAAGGTCAAAAATAGCCCCAGAGAGGGGTGTCTCGTCGGAAACGGCCAAACCAACGGGGAAATAGGGTACGAGCAACTCATGTGCAAGGTTCCAGAAGGAGCCATGGAAAAGGCGAACGGCGGGGATTTGAGGAAGCTCCGGACCTGCGATTTTGGGTATGTTGACGCAGGGCCCGGTAGGCAGAGTGCAATGGTTCGAAAGGGCGGGCGGGCGTGTTCTGTGTATCAACCGGACGCGTCGACACCACGCCCGCCCGCACGGATATGGACCTCACCCAATCCAGGGCAAGGCAACTCGGTATCTGCCTCACAACACCGCCTCGGCTAAGTCCTGAAGGCTGAGTACGATGAGTGCTAAGCGCACAACCAGCTTGAAGAGCAGAGGCAATTCCACACCCAGCGAGTCGCTCGTCCAAACGCGCCTTCCACGCGAATTTTTAAACCACCGCGATCTCCACAAAAGCACCGAGTCGAAACGGTCCTTCGGGTCGGGTAAAACAGCGACTCCGAGTCGACAGCAGGCGAGGCGTCGTCGTAACAGACGGACGACAGTCGAGAGACGAAGGGGTCGGCCACAATACGTATGTAAACATTGTGAAGCACGGAGGACCTAGGTCCAGGGAGATCCATTCACCCCACTCGCACAGGGGGCTGGAGTGAAGTGAGGGGCGAGGGGACGGTCGGACGGACGGACGGAAGAGGGTGCCAATGTGGTGGGAGAAAAAGAGCCAATTTCCAGAATGCAATGGAAGGAAGGGTGGGCCGCGTTCGCAGGCGGCGAGCCCCGGCCAGGGGGCAAGCCCAAGCCACCCTTGTGGGTAATTTTCGCTTTTTGGAAGCGTGCCAGGTGATATTCAGGGCGGCCGTAGTCAGGAGTTGTGGTTGCACCTGGCTGGCGTGGGGTGTGCAGACAGACAGAATTAGACATGACAGACATAGGAAGGAAGGATGTTGGAGTTGGCCAGGGAAGGAGGAAGTGTATGACGCCGTCGATGTCGTCGAAGAAGAGCGAGAAGCAATGCAGGTTGAGGGGGGAGTTCGGATCGGTGGAGCGGCTGGTGCGGTTTTGCGAAGCGAAGATCATAGGAGCTTTGACTGCTTGAGATGCTGCCGAATGACCATGTCTCTCACTGCACAGCACGAACTCGTCAGCACACGCCTTCCCAGTATGTAAGCCTATCACACGAACCGCTAGCGATAATCCCAGCTGTAGTAGCTGCATCCGTCACACTTGTGCAAAACACGTAGAATTTGCGGGGATTCGGCGAATATTCCCTGTGGATCGCCGCGAACTTGCCTCGGAGGTCTTGATTCAATTGCCGTGAGTAACATACTCCAAAGAGAGTGCAGGCGGATCGAAAAGGTACATACATTTGCTGACTCCGTCCAAGGTGTTTTCTCGGTCTCCATACGTCCGGACATACTTCGTCAACCTGCAAACAGGAAGCACCGACACAAAAGAGCGGTTGGGTTGAGGATGAGACGTCAAAGGGCAGTGCATAGATAAGGAAGAGACGCACCGAACCCCGTCGTTAAGCTTCTTTTCCAATATGTCGCACTTATTCAGAAATAGCACGAGATCCACATTCGCGAGGAGCTTATTCGAACAGACTGCTTTCCAGAGCAGAACTGAATCCTCCTGTGATTGCCAGGAAGTGCCTGCGATGAGATATCGGATCAAGCAGGCGCTAAAGGCCACCTACCAAGCGATTGACAGTTTTGTCCTCAGTGAGGACCTGATCAAAGGCAGATATTGGAGCAAGGAAGATGATGGCGTCGACATCGTCGAAAAACGGTGCCCATGTCGCTAGAGTGGGAAATAAGAAGTGAGATGAGAAGGGTGCGCATGAAGGTTAACTAGAAGATACTCACGTCTCTGTTGTTTCCAAGTGAAAGACCGGATAGGAAGTAGATCGGTCAGCGACAAGGCAGGACTAAAAAACAGAGAGACTGAGAGGTGGGAGGAAGCGTAGTACTTACCTGGCTCCGACTACCGCCCACGTCGACGATACGCCACTCCGTTCCACTGTCCCGACCAGCGGAGACCTCCATTTCGAATTTGTATTCCGACACTCCGACGGTTTTTAATCGGGCTTTAAGGACGTCGTCTAAGGTGAAGAAACGTCAGTTTACGGGATTAGCCTCAAGTGTGGATGATTATTACCATCCGAGGGCATGTACTTGAGAGCCGTCACCCGGTCAAGATCGTCTAGGAAGCTGTAACAGTATCGTTAACACAATATCCGAAACGGAATACCTGGAAAACGACAGAAAATGGAGCAAGAGAGATATGAACACGTACAATCCAGATTCTTGCTCAAGCTTGATCTTCTTTCGCTTGAGAATCTCTTTGACTACGGGATCTTGCCACAGTTGAACGATCTCCTTCTTCAACATGTGTAAGACTTCCTGGGGTTCATCCTGGGTCTCGAGTCCAGTGTTCCCTGCGCTCATAGGGCGCTGGCCATTCGGCCCACTGCTTCCCTCGCTGCCACCGAAGCCAGGGTAGTTCACACGCGCTCTCGAGAGAGCACCCTTCCACCCTGGCCCAGGGCGGATGAAGATCTCCTGACTCCGGTACGTCTGGGGCCCTGCAGCCACCTGGGCACTCGAAATGTAAGGGTTCCCAGGCGCCGCGAGGTGCGTTGCCTCCTCCTCGTTGGGAGGCACCAACTTGGCGATCAGCATCTGCTCAATGTGTTTCAGCGGCTGCAACTTTTGCTTCAACGTCTCAAGGTGCGCGTTGAGCATGAGGAGCGTCGAGTTCGAGTTGTGCAGCGAGCGCGGGCTCCCATGGTGATACTGGAAGTCAGAGTCAGAGTCGACCTCCGAGTCTGGGTTGGAGGGGGCCCGATAGTGGCCGGGGTGACGAGAGCCGGACGCATGGCTATTCTGGTAATTGGAGCCCTGGCGATGGCGGGCGCGCGGGGGCGACTGCTGGTGGTACCGGTGCTGCCCTCGGGGAGGAGATCCAAACTGGATGTCTCCGTCGCTGTTATCAGCAGGCAACGACCTGCCAACTTCCCCCGGGCTGTGACTACCGCTGCCACTTCCGTTGGCGTAGTAATACTCTGAGTGCGGTAGAGGGGGTGGTTGCTGCGACGTGGATGGCAACGGAGGAGGTCGCGATATGCTACGGGCACGCGACCGCGGTGACGAGAACGGGGAGTTTGTTGGGGAAACGGGGGATTCCAGTGCCTCGATGATAATGCGAATCGAGCGGACGATGTTTAGCTGTATCACGGCTCTCCACAGTATCCTTTCCTCTCTGAACGCCGTAGGGGTATACAGACGCTGAAACTCTGTACATAGCTTCAATAAAGACGAACCCCAGAGGCAAAAACACGTAAATCTCACGTCGAAGGGTGGTAGATTTGCCTGTGGGTGAAAGTATGAGGCTCCGAGGTCCCCTGAGTGCCCTGAACACGCACCCGACTCGCTCTGGCCTAGCAATAAGAGCCTCACAATGCGTTTCTTTCTCCGTGCCTGTCGCTCCGCCTTGATACTGGCAGATCGCCAGGCTTATACGCTTTGCTTCTGCTTCGCGGTCGAGCCTTATCTGGCGCTGGTCTGTGGTCTCGTCTGGCGGCGGCCTGAGGACCTCGTCGAGCGGGTCGTCGCTGTCTCGTCGGCCAGCAGGAACGGGCATGGCGGCGGAGGAGGATGTGGAGGATGGAGGAAGGAAGGAAGAGAGCGGGTGGATTCAGGCACAGCACATTGAGCGTTACTGAACTTGTAGTCGCCTTCGAAGAATCAAAAGCCAAACTGACTTCGTCCCTATCCCCCGAATTCGCCCCTAATCTTGCCTCATTCGGCCCTGATGCGGCGAAATGCCCCGCTTTTGGGTCGGAAACCGCGATGAACCGGTCCAAAATGGTTTATTTGGGTTTGGGTCGGAAGCCTCCAGATATATATAGGAGTCTCAGTCACTTCGGCAGCAATAGCTGTTCCCAGGCACCGAGGAACAATCACAATCACGATCTCCTTCCGCCGCCGGTCGCCCACTGCCCGGTCTCTTGCTCCCTCTGAAATTAGGCTGATCAGGCCCTACGTCTGCAGCAAATCGCTTGCTGCTCTCACTGCGACCTGCGTCTCGATATCTGCCGCCCAGCCAGAGGCCATTGAATCAGAATCAGAAGGCCTTGTGGTGCTCTCCATAAACAGCAAGAGGACCATGCTGCCGCCCATGAATTACGCAATTTTTTTCGACGCTTTCCTGAAGAACACTTTCACGAGCGCATGTCGCCGAGTATGCACACACGCTATCGATCTCAGTTATACAGAATACCATGCAATAATCTCTTGAAAGAAGTTCGGCCAACTAGAGTTTTTCTCCCGGCACCGGAGGCGTTTATCAAGCGACGGCCGGCTTCTGGTTCCGCTCCGAATAAGCGCCTGGCAAGCTCGGACCTTCACACTCGGTATTTACAGTCCTCTCGACACGAGCATCTTGGCGGTTTCACAAAACAACGCCGACGAAGCTGCGGGAATGCTCTACCGACTCGTCAAAGTTTCCTCGCCCGCAGGTGTCGGACTTCGGACCTTTATCGCCATCTACAGTGTCTCGAATTATGGCAGACACACCGAACATATGGCGATGGTATCGGAAATTAACATTCCAGTAACGCAGAGTGCCCTTTCTCCAGACAATCCTCTCTCCGTCTTCATGATGTCAGTGGCCCAGTTCGAGATTTCTTGTCACCGGGTCCTGTGTGTAATCACCATGCAGCTCGGAGCATGGAGGTATGAAACCTCCTTGATAATGTCGTTAACTATCGGGGAAAATGTAGTTCCAAACCCAGCAAACGGGAAAAGGAACCAAGAATTGCTTCACCATCTTCCGGTGAAAACATTTCGAGGACATCGGTGTGTCCATATGCATTGTACACGGCGACCCTCAAACCCCGATGCGGCAGACAAATCTCATGCCACAGGCATTCCACTACCTGCGCCATCTACACGTACGAGCTGGGAGGGAAAATGACCATGTATCTAATCAATCAAAGCGAGTGTCGAGATTCGCTGATTGCCCATGAACCGCGGATTGCTGTGTTACTAGCAACGAGGCCTACCCCGTCCCAGAGCTTACCTAGATATCACGGAGTACTGAGACCAACAAATACCAGATACCGAACAACTTAAAGGCCCTTTACAAGCAGACTTCACGTACGCACGGCTCTTATCATACCGGTTACGCATTAAGCGCCCGCGCGGCAATCTTGGCCTTACTTAACCCACGCCCCAAGCAAGCCGGAATCCCGGCATGCCGCCAGACCGCAGTAATCCAGGTGCTACAGTATTAGTGATTCACCACGATCTATCAGTGCGCCCTAACGTACCACCACTGCCGCACCACCCAGGCGCAGGACAGTTCGCCGCGAGAGGTTATAATACAGCGGCCTCGTCACTACTGTGAGGTAACTTACGAACTCCCAGACTTGGTTGGTCTCGGGTATATATAGCACATGACTCTATAGTAGATCTGGCTTCATCTCCTGGAATACGGTGCAGACCTAGAATTAAGTCGAGAGGCTGCGTATCGATGCTAAAGATATCATCCCCTTGAATTCAAACTTGTTATATCAAACAACCGTTTCGCGGGCCTTTTCAATCTGCTTGAAGCACCCCAAAGCCAATAACCCCGGCCCCAACTAAGCTCAAGTCGTCCGTCCCCTCTCGCCCAGCTCTCGCCTCTTCCAAGTTCTATCTGCGCAAGCAGATATTCAAGTTAATCCTATTAATTTGAAGTCAAATATAGCAGCAATACAAACCCCCAGGCACACTGGCCACCCCTAGTACAGCCACGGTGATCTCCCAACCGGCATGCACAGTAGGCGCGCCACCAGGTAGATGCCGCTTTAAACGGTGCAATCGGCATGCCCTGATCATCGCCAGCCAGAGCCAGGCAGCCCGGCTCGGGTGCCCCCCCAAGATTTGAGGGTCGAAATTGAAATAGTGATTGAACCGCGTTATCCAACCAGGAGCTGGGAGCTACTATTAATACACAGCTGAGGGGTATGGAGTGTTATTCCCCAGTTTGATAACGTGTTCTTGAAGGCAGGCGGAAGATATTCGATGCCGCACTGTAGACGAGGTCCGAGTCTGCAGAACCCTGCAGACTCGGAGCGCTATTCATCCCGAGCAGCTGATTCTATAGCTGATTCTCCCTCCCCAAAAGACTCGTTAAATCCATCGTTTTGTTCTCCCAAATCGGACGATTTGAAATACCCTCGTCGCGAAGGCAAGCTGACGACGATTGCAGGCGCTCAGCGACAACACGTTGATCAACAACACATGCGCGGGTAATAGTATATCCCCCGCCACGGCCTCGGCCCTCGACCGACCTGATCGTCGGGCAGTATGTAGCACATACGCGCGCGCACGCACGCCCTACCCACACGATTTCAACGGAGGGATGAGGCCGTGAGGTTTCAACTTGAACCCGGTCGTGCGCACACGGCTGAGTCAAGCCCCAAGTCCCCCCTGGTTCACCAACACGCACTTTCGTGTCCAAAAAAGAGGATAACTAGATGTACGGGTAAATTCAGCAAACCAGCTCAATGTTCCCTCTGCCCGAGCAGGCTCGTCGACTCTGCACACGCCACAAAGTGAACAATTCATCCTGCTCGCCTCAGCCTGCCTGTGGGCCTAGGCTTCCTCCCGAAGACCACTCACACTTGACTCTTGACCACTTTGATTTCAAGTTCCACCACCTCGAGGCAAGACATATCACCACACATCTCATCATGCTTGACGTCTCCCCTCCGTACCTGGCAACTAATCTGACAACTGACAAACAGCACGATCAGAATACAGCCCGAAAACATACCTAGAGCAGCCACTTGGCAGCCACCGTTTATTAAAAAGTGTGGCTGAGGCACATCAAACCTGGCCAGAGTGGTGTGCTGGGCTATGTTAGTCTATGTATGGTTATATAGGCTTTGACAAGGCTATGGATCTTCGGGTAGATATGATAACGCACCGTCATAATTCATGAACGAACGGCCTAATGTTGAACATTCACGACTTCGTTCGAGCTCACCTCCTTGAGACGAGCTGCCTATGTCATTTTATTCCATGATCCGGGTCGTCCAAGATATCTATCCAGGACAAATAGGCCTGCCTTTCACAGAAAGTCAGAATGTTAACCTCCAGTTCAGGTTTCATTATCGAATGAATGCCCCAAACAAAGGCACATCGGCGCAGCAACAAGCGCCCATTCAATTCCCATTCAGTCATTTCCTGCAATATCGCAAACTTGAAGGAGGTTGCGTCTATCTACCACCCGGCGCCCGTCAGCCCAGCCTCACTCTCGCACACGCCGGAGCAGCCAGCCAGGCGAACCGAGCCACTCACAGATAGGGCACACCACCTCTCCAATGAGGATCCCTTCAAACACAGCGAAACGCCCTCCCAGCAAGGCCGATCCAGAACGCCGGACACGCCCTGCCAATCCCAGCTTAATCCACGCCCAAGTTCCACTCCATCCCTCCCCGCCCTGCGCCAATCGCGAAGATCCCCGTGCCCGACCCACCACCCCGACACCCGAGACCGAGCCCTCTGTATGATTCTCGTTAACGGCAATCCCCTGCCTGCCGTAAGGCGTCCGTCCACCTCGCGGTGCCGACCATTGCACATCCATCATCCTTGGCCTTGACACCACCCCCTTGCCCGGCAAAAGCCAGCGAAGCCTCTGACGCCTGTGGCACGTCCAGTGTGATCGCACTCGCCCATATAGCTTGGTCGGAAACGTGTTACCAGGAACGGCAAAGTCAAGGCACCAAAGAACCTTTAGAGCCTTGATTTGATTTGAGTCGAGTCGACTTTTTGGTCCCATGATCGTCCGTCCCCGTTCGTCCGTTCGGTTTTCGTCATAGAGATAAGCTGGACTGATGCTGAGGTGATGTGCGCCGCTGAGCTCAACGCTCAACGAACTTGGTGACGTGCCCTGCAGTTTTCCACAGACTACGGATCCGCACAATCATCATGCCCTCTGTACGCACGCTCACCCATCCTCGTGTTTTCTACAACGACACCGACGATCCTCTCTCCTCGCCCTGACCTTGCGGATCTCTGACACTTTTGTAACAGGTCCTCTCTGCGTCTTTCGCGATCTGCAAATCGCGCAAGTATAAACCATCAGTAAAAATTCAAAAGTGGTTTTGTGCGCCACAGAGGTGAAGCGTAGGTAGATCGCGGAGGCACTGACCTCCCGAAAGCGAGCATCGTCCCACGTATCACACTGCACGTAGTCCAGGTCGTCTCTGGGGATCCACCACTCCAGAAAGAGGAAGAATATACATTCTACGACGAGGATGATCGTCCATATCGGACCTGCGAATCGGCCGAGTCCCATCGTCCTGAATAAAAAGGAAATAGTCTGAGGTACTGGGTGATGGTGCCGGGACTAGAGATGGCCCCAGGCAACCAACATGGCACATACCTTCTCATCCTTTCCACCAAGTCCATCTGCGGGCTCTTCATGACTGCCTCGTACACCTTTTCCGTGCGCTGCGCGACGTGATCCCAGTGGTAAAAAGTCCTGACGCGCTCGTGTGCAACGAAAGGGTCGTGTTTCCCCGCTGAAACTAGCTCGACCGCTTCCGAGATGGCCCTCAACACATCTGGTCAGGAATATAAGCACGTTTCAGTGTTAGACATGAGAACCAAGGAGACTTAGGGCTAATATGACTGACCATCCTCGTCAGGCTCCGCAAAGCTAATCATATCCGGGGGTAAAATCTCGGGCACACCACCGACGCGCGTCGAAACCACATAGAGTCCTGCACACGCCGCTTCGAGCATAGCGATGCCGAACGACTCTGTGAGTGACGTGTTCATAAAGATACTCCCTCTCGAAAGAACCTGTCGAACCAACCCGAATAGTTCAACTCTATTCTGTTACTTAGAGGGTAGAGCCACGCACGGAGCAGACGTCGTTGGGTTTAACAGCCCCAAGCAACTCAATGCGGTCCTGTAATCGATGTTTCTCCCTCATTTGAAGGAGGTCAATGAGCTTTGGACCGTCCCCTCCCACGACAAAGTTGACATTAGGAAATCGCGCGCAGATGCGAGGGGCGGTCGCAACGAGGAGGTCGATGCCTTTTCGATATGCCAAACGTGATATGACGACGATTGTGACTGCGAATAAAGGCCGCTTCAGCGATAGCACTTGGATTCTGTGCAACAGCACCCCTGGTGTGGAGACGTACGAATTTCTGAAGGTGGTGGGGAAGAAGGTTTGAAGCGGTCCGCGACGAGGGAGTTGGGTATCACGTAGACGTTGTTCCGCATCTTGAGTTTCGTTGGGTCGTCCGGGTCTGGATCGAACATTTGCCCCCGCAGAACTGTATTTTCCCGCCTAAGCAGGATTATTTAGCTTTATGAAGGAGGATAAGGTATAAGGATTTTGTGCAGAATGCTCTACGTACCCTGTGTGCGAGACACAGATCACGGCGTCAACGTTCCGTAGATTCCCAACCTGCAGCTTGTTCGTCAAGATACTCGCAGCATCGTCGAAACCGAATAGACTGTGGTCTGTGAAGACACTGCGAACACCCATCAAGTGTGAGTGCATGACTGCCTCGTGTCCTATTGAGGACAGACTTGCGTGTGCGTGAACTATGTGGATATGTTCCCGGAGGAGGATCGTCCTCAGGTAGGGTAGCGAAGTGAGGAAGTTGGGCAGAGTCGCTGACGATGCAATGGGAACAAAGGGTATATAGTAGACTTTCAAGGAGGGTAGCAGCCAACGTATTCCGGCGCGGCCTTTTGGGTGACTGTGGGTTATAACGATTACCTAGAAGCTGGATGAGCATCTGGTACCGTGTTCGCTTTGACTTGCGGACGAACTTTATGCCCCCGTTTTATTAGATTAGCACTCAGAGAGTATATATGATTCTCTACCCCTCCAACCGCAGGGTGAAAGAAGTCGGAAACCATGCTGGCGATGTCAATTACATCGTCCTCTGAATTAGAATCTGCCAGCGACTCACGCAATGTTCAGCCTTTCCATGGTCACGGATCCGACTCGGTGGGTAACTTCTATAAGGGTGACGGTATAGTAGAGATATCCATGAAACAATTCCTCCCGCCGCCTCTTGCGTCTTGTTTCTGGCGCTAGCGCCCGTGGAGGTTCGAGTCGAAGGCAGGAAGCCGGCAACGAGCGCCAACTCACAGGATTACAAAAAGTCCCTGAATTGAAATCCGCGGCTCACGACTCACGACAACCCAAATGAGTCGTGCCCTTCGGCAAATGCCGGCGCCGCCTGATACCTTCTTTCGCTCCTGTAGCATGTATACTGAGAGTATCTCACATTTAATAGGTATAAACACATCCTATATTCTTCCTAAATGGTCATTTTCAAAATTTTGGGGTGCAGGGCAGTCTAGAGCAAGTGCAATTCACCCCTCAGCTGTATTTGGGGAGTTACCCTTTCGTTCAGCCCAGGAGCCAGACTTTTTTCCCGATTATGATATACTTATGAGCTATGAGACGTGCCATTCAAGTGCCACCCTTATATTCCGAACAGAATATAGCTCTAGAAGGAGAATTGAAGGTGCAAATGCGACCTTCTGAGCAAGTAAAGCCCGAATTAGGGACACTTTCTCCCACGTATCCGACTGAGTGGGTTGAATACATCAACCACAATCGTACTGTCCCCCTGGGCGTCTCAAAAGCCACTTAGCAGTGTATATAGAGAGGTATACTATACAACGCAGGTTGAATCAGAATATGCTGGGATTACCGTCCCCCTTCGGAGCGCTGGCGGTTTCCATTTGGCTTTGTCAGCATGCAATGCGAGCTCCAACGCACGCCTGGAAGTCTATGTACATAGAAACCCTATATACGTGTGTCCGTATACCATCTCTACTGACTGAGAGTTATACCTGAGCTTAGGAAAGTCCAGAGGGAAAGATACGCCCAGGCATAAATACATTCCATCACCCAGGCTCGAACACTCGACGTCTAGCACATTCACGACTCACGACCCAAATGAGTCGTGAGTCGTGAGTCGTGAGTCGCGGATTTCGTTTCGAGGGTGTCCTCCAGGATTAGGCCCCTATCTCAATCCGGAAACGTCCTCCCACGCTATCCTCACGTGTAATCGACGCGTAACTCATTTCTGGCGCCTCCTTGACCCCGACCTCCACCTCTTCCTCAACACCGACGACGACGACGACGACGACATGCCTGTCGCAACGCGCGCACCCATTGCTCCTGGAGGCATCAAATCCTACTATCAGGCCAAGATTGAGGCCGCCGAGATCCTCATCAACCAGAAGACACAGAATCTGAGACGGCTGGAGGCACAACGGAATGCTTTGAACGCACGGGGTAAGCTGTTTAGAAATGCATAATAGATGTAAAGCTAAACTTGGGATGACATGCAGTAAGACTCCTTCGAGAGGAGTTGCAGCTCCTGCACGAGCCTGGAAGCTATGTCGGAGAAGTCATTAAGGTCATGGGCAAGAGCAAGGTGCTCGTGAAGGTGCAGCCTGAAGGGAAATACAGTGCGTACCGATTGAGGCTTCAGGCTGAAATGGGTTAGACTTACACAACTTGAACTCATCCCACAGTCGTCGATATCGACTCTGAAATCGACATCAACGCTCTCAAACCCACACTGCGCGTTGCCCTGCGCTCCGACTCATATACCATCCACAGGATCCTACCCAACAAGGTCGACCCGCTCGTCTCCCTCATGATGGTCGAAAAGGTCCCCGACAGCACATACGAAATGGTCGGAGGTCTCGACAAGCAAATCAAGGAGATCAAAGAGGTCATCGAACTCCCCGTGAAGCACCCCGAACTCTTCGAAGCGCTCGGTATCGCACAGCCGAAGGGTGTCCTCCTGTACGGCCCTCCCGGAACTGGAAAGACGCTCCTCGCGCGTGCCGTCGCGCACCACACGGACTGCAAGTTCATCAGGGTCAGCGGTAGCGAGTTGGTGCAGAAGTACATTGGAGAGGGAAGCAGGATGGTTCGCGAGCTCTTCGTGATGGCGCGAGAGCATGCGCCGAGTATCATCTTCATGGATGAGATTGATTCCATTGGTAGCTCGCGAGGCGATAGCGGGAGTGGGGGAGGCGACTCGGAGGTGCAGAGGACGATGTTGGAGCTGCTTAACCAGCTTGACGGCTTCGAGCCGTCGAAGAACATCAAGGTTATCATGGCCACGAATCGAATTGACATTCTGGACTCTGCGCTCCTGCGACCAGGGCGTATTGACAGGAAGATTGAGTTCCCTCCCCCAGGTCCCGAGGCTCGTGTATCCATTCTCCGCATCCATTCTAGAAAGGCGAGTACATGTTTACTTCACATTGTTCAATTAGCTAAACATTTCCTCAGATGTCACTTCAACGAGGTATCAACCTCCGTGCTCTGGCTGAGAAGATGGGCCAGTGCTCCGGTGCCGAAGTTCGCGGTATCTGCACAGAAGCTGGTACGCTTTAAGTTTCTCGTCGTTTCTTAGAGCCAGAAGCTGATACGTGACCTTAATTTTCCAGGAATGTACGCTCTCCGAGAACGTCGACAGCACGTAACGCAGGAAGACTTCGAGTTCGCTGTGGCCAAGGTCATGAAGAAGAACCAGGACAGCAACACGTCTGTCAACAAGCTCTTCTCATAGGTAGATTTTTGGGGTTGTTGTATCATATTTCATACTTTCTTTCTAATGGTGAGCGCTGTAAATGAGTCTCGCAATGCTTGCTTCGTTTGAAGACTTAGGCTGGTTTTACGGGTGCAAACTCGTTCGAGTCCTTGTACTTCTTTTGCCGCTCACTTCACGACCGAAGTCTGTGCCTCTGCCCATCGCAAGTTTTATAAGGACTCAAGCAAAGTCACAACATAATATGATCGCATATAAACGGGCCTACAGAAAACAGAAAATCGGCAAGAACGTGTCCCATAAACGAGTACTATCAACACAAACTCGAACTACCCCATGATACTTGCCCTCCTGGTCTGGCGTCGCTCTCCAGTGAGCTGCCTGAGGGGACCAGCATCTACCCCTCCCTCCGTCTTTGTCAGCTTCTCGATCCTATCTTCAATTGCTTTTGCCTGGTCTGCGAAGCTTGTCTTGTCAGGTTCGGTGGGGCAAACGTTCGACGCCTTCAAGTAATACTCGCGGGCCATCTCGAGGTCCGCAACGTTGGTATTCTTCGCCTTGTCGAGGTAAATCGCGCCGATATTGTTGGCGATGTAACTGCCGGGGGTCTTGTTGTACGCCTTGATCAACATGTCGATGGCTGTCTGGAAACCTTCCTGCTCGTCGGTGCTTTTGGATTGCAGCCATATCGCGCCGGCCATCTTGACCAGCAAGTCGGATTCAGAGTCTTCTGGCACCACGACTTCCGCTCGCCTATAGAGATCTACGGCGTGGTCCAGATCTTCCCTGCGAAGGTTCCCTTTCTCATAGGAGAGAATATCTGCCAGGTCGACAATGACCTGCCACTTGGTCTCGTCGCCGTCTGGGGTCTCAGCGAGCTCATCCAATGCTTCGCGCGCACGATCGATCGCCTGGGCCTTTAGCTCGTCAGGCACGGGCGTATCCCGGTGGGTATCCAGGAGCACCCACACGCAACGCACGTACTTCGTCAGGAGTTGAAGATGGTCTTCCGGTGCTGGCAGAGCTAAGGCGAAGTCACACTCGGCGATCGCGCCTTGCAGGTAAGCCTTGTCCCCTCCATCGAGATAAAGGGTCTTGTATATCTCGTACATTCCTTTGGCAATCTTCAAGCGCTCCACATCACCCGCTGGGGTGTTGGGGCAAATGTCCCTCGCTGCGCGAAGGGCATCGAGCGCCTTTTCGTAGTGAGTGACCTCCTTGCGCCCAATATGCAGCTCGGCGATGACCAGGAACCACACCACGCTCTCCTCCGGAGTGGGGCCGTATTTCAGGGCGGCATCGTTGTAGTTGGCTACGCAGCGATCGAAGTGGCTCGGATCCAAGGAGATCTTGTAAAGATCCTCGTAGCGTTGACCTGTTGTTTCTGTGATGAACTGGCATTGCTCGGGGAGAAGGTCCTGAACGACTTCGGTGAAGTACTCCTCGATAAGGGCCAGGTCCTGCTGCGAAGGCTTATTGTTCTCCAATAGAGCGAAGAGTAAGTCGACGAGGATGGTCCTGCGTAAGGGTGTCCTGCTACCTGCAAGGAGAACTGCTCGGTTGTAGAAGTCGATGGCTTCTGTAAGTTGCCGTTTATCTTCCCTATCCTTCGCGCCTTGGTATTGGCCCCAGGCGGCAGCTCCTTTTCTATGCAAATCTTCTGCTGTTTCTTCGGGTTTTCCAAAGCAGTTGCCCATGATTATGGTGATTGCAGCTGCGACGACAAAGACGGCGGTGATCTATAATTGATATACGTCTGATTAGGCGCCGTGGGCAAAGAGATCGCTTCAACGCACCTTTGCCGTGGTACCCGCCTTGGATTGAGCGATGAACTCCAGTGTAACCTGTTCTAGTGGATGGGTCTTTGCGGGGCTTTGGAAGTGAGTTTACGGTGGGAGTAATCGAGCCACCAATACAAGACTCACCTTGGCGAAACCTGAGAGTGCGGGGAAGACTTTGCAGATAGCTGACGTGTTGGTCGTTAAAAGCCAGAAGACCCCACTGACACCCCTTATATATTCAGCCACAGCACAGGTACGCTATAAGGTTTCAAGCTCGGGCGTCATTGGTTTCGCATATGGACAAAATACCCTATTACAGCACTTCAATTTAACCTGGTTGGCTACATGTCACCGGGACCCCTGAGAGGTGGGTGCTCCGAAATATCCCTCGTCGTCCTATCTGGCAGCACGATTTCCCTCTTTCTCGATAGCTGTGCATGATGTGCATAATAGATGACCATTCAGCCACCTTCCTGTGCAGCGATTGAAATCCAGCTCGAACGTGCAGTGTGCCCTCGAGGCTGCCTCGCGTTGGGATTCGGCGCTTATCGATGTCTCTTTATTCGGCTGGAAGTTGGATAAGAGTAAGTTGTCCTGGAGCATTTCTGCCCTTATTTTACTAAGCCCAGGCTACAAGGTAATAGAGTTGGAAGAGGCTGAGGTGGGTCAAGATTACTTAGAAGTTACTTCAGGGTGGATTAGCGCCTGTTGATGGCGGAAATTGAAATCGTTATCTCCTCCTTGAGCCTCATGGATCAGCTGTGCACCGAATTCGGGGTGCATCCCAAGCGATTCAGGCTGTCCCACTTCCACACTGGCACTCCCTTGTCCACGTTCTCCCGTCTCACTGTACACCGCTGCAGTGTGAGACAAGGGACAACTAACGATGCTGCCTTGCTTATACATGCGCTGCAATGAGGGCTATAGAACACTTAGAAAGAGAAAGTATCCCCACACGTGGCACACGAAGACTCGGACGTCGGCGGCCAAGCACGGGCGTAGTAATACAGCTTAACCAAGTTGCGGGGCTGGACCAAGGCTGGACGAGACTCCTCCAATTCGAAGGGGATCCAGGAAGTGTTAGTGAGCCGCTGAGATTTTGGTCCCCCATGTTTGTCTTCCTTGCCTTACATTGCATAGCTATGCGCTGGAGCATGCATAATCCATAAGTCAAGCCAGGGCACCCAACCCCCAAATTAAAGATAGCGCACACTCCAGAGCAAATTCATTTTTCACTTCACAGCTCAGGAGAGAATAAGGGCAAAACCCTGAGTGCCTTGTTTATCCATAGTATCAATGTTTCGAGCCCAGGGCTGTTTCCAGCAATTCCAACGCCACCCTCGCGGATCCAAACGACGCGATATACCCGGACCCTGCATGCCTAGCGACCTCACAATCAGCAACAAATCACTTACTCCAAGACGAAATCAGACTCACCCGTAGTTGTATACCACAGGAATCCTCTTGTCTGTAAGCGGAACCTTGACATTCCCAGCCTCGAGCCTCAAACCGCCCTTCCTACCGGGGCGGAACCCACACCCCTCCTCCACCACAAACGGCAGGATATCCTCAACAGTAGGCGCCGCATCCGCACCCGCACTGCGTAGATGAGGGGGAACGAGCTCAGGCGAGAGCTTCAGTGCGCGCTCCAATATCGAGCGCGTCGTCTCCGCGCGGGGGGTGGCGTTCCAGTCGTCCGGCTCCAGTGTGCCCCCAAGGATTACGAGGCCCGTGCGCCGGGGGATCATGTACGTCCACATCATCGCGTCAAGATCGCTCAGAGTCTTGCCATGTTTAATCCACGGCGCCTGAACCAGCACCGTCTGGCCGCGGATCGGGTACACATCCGCGTCCTCCACGCCGCCCAGGTAGCGCGCGCCGAGGCCCACACACACGACGATCGCCGCTGGAGGCGCGGGGCGCACGAAGCCCACCTTCGTAAAGTCAGACTGGCGCTCGGAGGCGGGCAGGAACGCGTGCACGCCGCTCTCCGCGATCTGCGCGATGTGCTGCACGGACCCACGCAGGACGCGCCCGCCCTTGGATAGGAAGCGCGCGAGGAGGTAGTTCAAATACGAGGGGACGTCGATCGTAATGGTGTTGAAGGCCTCGCCTGAGACAGCTTCGACAGGGATTTCGTTTGGGGAGAGAGAGCGGAACTAAGTATGCGAAGATCGAGTCTGGAGTTTGGGCAAAGGACAGGAGGAGCGCACCTCCGGCATGTGCTCCAGAGGACTGGGCGACTCTCGCTGGTTGGTAAAGTATTCGGCCTGTTCAAGTTGCATGAAGCACCCCTCCGCCTCCGATTTGCTCAGCTCCCACATCTCGGCGAACGTCTCCTTATCCAGTGCTGAACGAAGCTCAGCAGAGCGCCAGATACCGACAGCGGCAACGTACCGTGTCGAGGATCGTCCACCTTTGCAAAGCTGACATGGTGTGCACCCTGTCGCTTGATGTCGAATCAAGTGCGCAATGTGTATAGATAGTAGGGTCACTGACCGCCCACTGGCTCGCGTACTTGATGGTCTTTGGGTCTGTAGGCAGCACTTCCGCAAGGATCGACACCTTGTACCGCCCCGTCTCTTGGATCTTAAGAGCAGTGGTCAAGCCGATAACCCCTATCCGTTCGTCAGCGAGCTGCAAGCACCCCTGTGGGCCGACATACCAGCTCCAAGGACGACAATCTCCTTCTTCTCAGACGCCATGGTGGTTAGAGTCAAGCGCGATAGCAATAAAGACCAAGCGAATCTTCGGATCCGAAGGCAGGGGGCAAAGGGCGCTTACTCGGCGAGAAGCCGATACCACATGCTAACATCTAAACTGGTGCAATTATAATTTTGCCTACTCAGACTTGTCCGTGGAATCAGAATCACTATCCTCAGCCCCTTTCTTTGCCACCTTCGACGGGCACCCGGCTCCCTTCGCCATCCGCTTCGCCCTCGCGTAAATACCCACTTCCTTATCTCTGATAAAGTTCACGAGGACCATCGGCCACGATGGGTGGCTGGGGATGTTGTCGTAGAACTCCGGTGCCAGCGCACGGAGGGCAGGAAGCCGCGTCCATGCTACGCTTGGGAAGTCATGGTGCTCGTTGTGGTACCCGACGTTGTACGCGAGGATGTTGAGCGGGCCGTAGTAGCTGTACGTTTCCTGCTCGAGGCCATCCCATAGGTAATGCTCCGCGATAAAGTGCCCTGCGCATGGGTGCAGGCTTCCCGCGAAGAAGCTGCTCATGATGAAGTAGATGAGGGGGCGCACGCCGAAGGTCTTGACGAGAACGTAGTCGAAGATGACCTGCGCGAGGATGTTGAGGCCGTGCCACTTGGTAAGCGTTTGCGCGCGGACAAACGTGGGTCGGAGGGCGTAGAAGAGAATTTGGAACGTCCTGGCGAGGTGTCAGGAATAGTAGCAGAGAGATAATGTACCACTCACGCGAAGAAGACTTTGCCAAACACATTGTTCAACACCAGCAGCTCCAGCCTCGTCGGCAAGTCCGTGTCGACCCCATCCTGCCCCTGGAACTTGTGGTGCTCAATGTGGTACCCCTTGAATGCTGCGGAGTACGGGATTCCGATGGGAAGGTTCGCAAATATCGCCAGCAGCTTGTTCAGCGCTATCCTTTTGAACGCGAGGTTGTGGGTAATTTCGTGGATGGCGAGGAACAGGTTGTGGTTTGCAGTACCCCCTATGACATACGCTGCGAGAATAAACCAGGGCGACCACGGAGACGTGTGCCGTAGAGACAGCGCCGTCGCAATCTGGAGTGACACAACGAAGAGGACGACCCATTTCGTCAACGGTTCGTGGCCCATGAGTTTTGTGACCTGTATTTACGTGTCAGGGATGTCCATGATGCAGAACTCCAGGGGCGTACCTCAGGGTGTGCCTTCATTATCGCCATCCTTCTAGTCCTGTGCGGTTCCTCAGTCATAACCCACAGAAAGTCCTTCGGGTCCATGGGTTTTGCCTGGTATGCGTGGACATTTGGGTTCTCGCCTTCCTTCGGAGCGAAAACTCGTCGTGGAGCTCGGCCTCTGCCCTCGTCGAGCGAATCTGCGCCTCCGAACAAGCTAAAGTCTGACATTCAACTCTTCAGTCTTCCTCCTTCGACGTGTCAAGAATCTGGGACGCACCTGTAGTCATGGCCGCGGTGGTTGTGGTGGTCAACGGACAACCTGCAAAGCTCGTCGTTCGAGACTGTGAACAGACTTTACACTTCTCCGCGAAAATTGAGGCGGCTTCCGCTCGATCAGGCAACCCATCGCTCCCATCGCTCCATGCCGAGCGGCGATGGGAACCGAGAGTTCGGGTGATGACCTCACCGCCCTGGGCCCTGGGGGTATTGGGTCCGGGCCTGCCTCCGCCTATCGCCGGTGTAATCTAATCTTATCTAGCTTAGTAATACATCACGTGAATGATCCGCGCGCGCGATTTGGGAAGGCCGGCAACTAATTAATTTTTGTGTGAACGCCGTTGCCCTATACCGCGTCGAGACGCGTCGTCTGCCACTCCTTTCCTTTCTCCTGCCTGCGTCCCACCTCCGATTACCGCCAAACTCAAGAACTAGAACGATCGGAACATGGAGGAGAGCCTCGTGCAAAGAGATATGGAGGGACGGGTAGGGGGGACTTCGGGTTGACGGAGTTGCCATGGTGTGGCAATGGGTATGTATTGCTGCTCGCGATCGCACCTTCGCAGGTGCGTATCAGATTTTGTGGACCCTGAATTCTATTTACACCTGCTTCAAGGTGATGGTCGGCTAGAGGGTGAAAGGATGACACGGTGCCTGTGCGCGGAATCGACGATTTTGGTGGGCATTCTTGTTCTTCTTTACCCCTGTGACTCCTTTTTGTTTCGCTTTGTTGGGCCTTTTTTTTTTCAAGGCCCACATCTGACAGTTGTGGCTTTCTTCCTTTTCTTCACCGTTGTTGCACCCCGCCCCGGCTCTGAAGCCAGACCAGGCATCGTACACGGACATTGGGGTGCACAACGCGCGCGATTACCATGACCTTTTCCCCCTCTTCAACTTCCTCCACTTTCACACCACACTTATCGATCTGCCTGAATGCTCACAGCGAAACGCGTGGCCCGTTTTGCGCGAGGACACCTGCTTGGAGCGGACGACCATAGGGATCTAACCCAGAGGTCCCAGGCCGTCGGCTTCAGCCAGATTCCCTCGCGCACTCGGTTCTCCGTCTGCACTCTTGATTGCAGAGTGAGCGTTCACCACATTCCTCTGCCCCTTTACTTCCGCCGAATGAGAAACTGACTATCACTCTTTCTAGGGTTTGCTTTCGCGCATTTCGATGCCATGCAGCCTGCATCATGCGCCCGGCGTTGCGGACACCCCCAGGCTCTCAGCTCTCATATTACCAGGTGAGTCCACATCTAAAGTCTATAGATTAAGCAATTACTAAATACTGACCTACTTCTAAGTTTCTAAGTAGTGTCCATGTCCGAGTCGCTTGACTCGTCGCTCGATTCGTCGCCCCCGGCGTTGCTAACCGAAGGGCAGGGCATAGGGCCAATCTTTCTCTTTGCTCGAACCTTTGCAGTGCCCAATGCCTGATGGGAAATCCGGATAGCCTCGTATAGCGGCGTTATGCCCCGGGTATGCGACGGATAGGCATTTAAAAATGCGCTTTCGTCGCGCCCGTATCTAAGAAGATGAGAAAGAGTTGAATGACTGATGGCTGGCATGGGTAGACCATGAAACACGTACGTCTCGATAAATTCAAGTGCTATGGTTTTGCGTACATGATAGGCTTGTGCCTGCTTCGTCTCGTGCAGCCAATCCATGTCCCAATCACGGAGGGGGATGGGGCAGCGATTGGGTTGAGCCTCCTCCCAATCCTTCACTACCAGCTTCCAACCGTGTGGCAGCTTCGCTTTCCCTCTGGGCATCTTCGGCAAAACATGCTTCTCACCACGGAGAACGGGAGTCGTGGTGCGACTTGATTGCACTTCGGCTATGGCTGCGCTTTGCCATCGTAAGTCGTGCGCTGGTAGTGGGAGCTCGTTGGAATCGGCAACTGGGAACGACGGGTACATTTGTGCTTGCGGCGGCTGAGTTGGGATCTGACCCAGAGGGAGTCCATAGCTGGATGGGGGAGCTGGCCAGTAGCTGGGACTCGGATGAGAGGATTGCGATGAGTGGTACGGGTGTGCAGGCGGGTACGAGTATGGCGAATACCTGGAATAGATTGACTTTGGAGGTGCACTGGGGTAAGCGGTAGGTTGATGAAAGTCGACGGACAAGTGGTGGGGAGGTGCAGGTGGGCGGGCATGCTGTCGGTCATGCGCTGAGTTCTGGGGAGTGTAGGGTACCGATTGATTGCTGGGCGTGTAAGGCCCTGTGGAGACCGGTGCTGGCGCATACGCTGGGTGGACAGGCGTAACTGTAGCCGCTGTCTGATATCCAGGCGCTACGCTCGGGTGTTCTTTCGGTGTTACAATCCGGTTCATAACCTTCTCTGTCAGGTTATCAAATTGTGCTCTCAACAGGGTGTTGCAGTGCTCGTAAAGCTTCCTGCCGTCGTCGGCAGTGAAGGGTCGCAACGACCGATCCTCCCCCATGTGCGCGTTGTTGGCCGACTCATCGACCGGGCAAAGTGCATCCCTGTGATCCTCTTCGTACGTATGCAGTTCATCTAGCAGGTAGCGAATTAATGTATCACCCTAAGCAATTAAGACATGTTAGCTCCGAGCTCGCTGTAGCACAACTGTACATTAGAATAGAATCAGACTCACTGATTCACCCTCAGCCCAGCCACCCCACCAACGAATTCTGGACATCGTCCATCGCTTTCCTATCGGTGCATACATGAATCGGTACTGGGCACCACCCCGCCGAAAGCAGTGAGTTGTGTATTTGTGAGCCTGCGAGAGTCCGGCAGCGGTAGCGTAGGCTGTGATTAGCTTCTGCACGGCCTGGCGTGTAATCGGAGTGCTGGGGTCTGCTGTAAGCTTGTCGAAGTTGATAGTTGGAAACATATAGTCTTCCGGGTTGAGCGGGCGGCGCAGGACATGGTCCTCGTAGAATTCTTTCCACCGTGATATGTGGCGGTATAGATCGATTGCTGGGGTTTCTGGATGCTCGTAGATATTATAAAAGTGCCCTGTATGTTGGAAATAAGCCTCGGAATCTCATATATTCAATTAGAACAACATACCCTCAAGTCCAACCTCGCCTGTCTCCATCTTATGCTGCCAGTTCTTGCGATGGCGAACATTGATGGAATACCGAGGAAAGGTTTGGCCGTTAGCACATTCTTTAGGCTCTGCTTTGAAGTCAAAATGCTTGAACTGGAGCTGGCACGTCTCAGAGTTTCTGTGATAGAATGGAATGAGCTAATAGTTGGACTGTGGATGTAAAAGAAGCACACACCGTGTCCATATCACAAAGCCTAACGATGCCAAAGCCATGAAGTACAGACTTTCTGCTGTCTTTGATAGTGACATTGGCGGCGCCATCGACGGCTTCGTCCCTGAGGTTGACTCGGGGGTACTTCCAAGTCCTTGGATGTAACCGTAGATCGTCTGCATATCCTTATAGGACATTGCGCGTGAGTGCTTCCTATCCGGCGTCTTGCTTGTGTTACGCTTTTTGACTGCTGATACCATGTCCTTCACTTTTGCACTCCTTCCTGGATTTCCTTTCCATTCGCCCGTGGCACTATCACGCTCCCACTTTCCGCGGTACTTGTCTCCCCTAACCAATGTGCCACTAGTCAGTCAATGATGTCGAGAACAATTTACTGCAGAGCTGTACTCACATCAGGTCGTATGTATTGATCACCGATGCGACGATGCTATCAGCCACCCCAATCTGACATCCCTCCTCAAAGCATTTGTGCCAAATAAACATTGTGACTGCACTGGGCGTGCATCCCTTTGGAAACCCTACAAGTGCGAGCGGGAATTCAGGATCCATCAATGTCGAAAGACCTGGCTTGGCGGGAATAGAGTCATCACTAGGCCGGCCAGTATCCTCCGTGTTTTGCGGGGCACCAGTGCTCGAGCTGTCATTCCCTTCAGGAAAGTCCGGCGCATTATCGTCAATATCATTTTCGGGGTGGGGTGCTTTCACCTGTTCTTTCTCCCAAGCCTTTTCTTTCTTCCGCTCCTGATGCACAACGGCCTTCACATACGCAACGAGCTGATCCCAGTACAGGTCATATTTTTGGAGAGTGGTGGCCGCCTTGGAATGGTTCTTTGTTGCTTCTTGAGCCTGGTGCTCAACCTCGCCATACGAGAGAGCTGTGCCTGCGCGCTTCTTTTGGCGGCCGGATTCAGCACTGCACACGGGTGGCGCTGCTTTCTTCTTTTCGGTCGTTCCCTTGGATGTTTGAGCGCGTGGCATTCCAGATACTGGGACTGGAGATGAGCAAATGGGAGACGGGAGATGATGATAATTGGAGGGAACCCTTGGACAGTGAATAACATTCTGGGGCAGCCCGATCGATCATGTCTCGGTACTCGACGGGTAGATTTAGACTATGGACAGTGCACCTGCAGTGCTGCTTGAGCAGGCCGGCAATTCACAGATTCAGGGTTGAAAAGAGATTAGCACTAAAAGTACAATATATATCATTACATGCACAATAAAAAGATGGATGATACAAATGAAAACTGCAATTGAATGTGTCCTACCACGGCCGTAAAACCCGAGCCCCGCTGGGAACAGATTTTCTCATCAAGCAGACTCTTCTGCATCCGTGCAGATATCGAGCACGGTTCTGCCCAGCCTTGCATCGTAAACTTCGGTGACACGGACCTAGGTTATTGAATAGGTCAGAAACCAGGAGGAGACAAATAGTGGGAAGAAGACTATACCGTGGAGTCACTCCTCTCGTGGGGGCCGGAGGTGCGAGGAGGGCTGGCGCTTGCGCGCACCACAACAGCGGGAGCTCGCTTAGCACTGCGCTGTGATGGAGCGCGGCGGCGCATTTCTCCATCTCGGAAGTACTGCACGACGAGCTCCGGATAGACGTAATTGACAATCTTACCTGGAATCCAAAGGGTGGCAGTAGTCCTAAACTTTGCAAAAGATCCAATGTCACAACACATGACCTCCTCGTAAGCCTGGACAGCAGGGACATTTACACTCTGAATCCAGATCTCCAGTCCGCAGTACTTGAACACCTCTGAAGCTCCTGGATGCGATGTTGTAACAATCTTCAGGATGCACCGGATAGCCTTACCGCCAAGCCCATTTGATTTAGAGTAGTAGTCGGTGTCTGACATATGCGATGTAATGCCATTTCGCTTCATCTAGTTCAACGGATCCGAAGAAGGACAATCAAGATTTTGGACAAGCCAGATATGGATGCGCAAACATACCTCCAGAATCTGACGCATGCAATGGCCCGGCCACGCAGAGGACTTGAGCATCTCATAGGTTCTTGGCCACCTCCATTCAAGAATATCGCAAGCAGCACGAACCAAGCGTTCCGTATCGGGTAAGTTGAGGTCCCGCTTTAGAAGATGCTCAGCCGCCGAGTTTGGACCAGTATCTGTGATGGGATTGCTGTATTGGCGAACAATCCCAAGGTCAGGGAACGTTTCGGGAATATTAGCCGCAGCCGAGAACCGCCTGGTGTGGAGATTGGGATTGGTGATGAGCTCAGAGCGAAGTCGACGACGGAATCGGGCCAGAGCATCAGATGCTTTGCCGACAGTGCCAGCCTCGGTACTGATTGCGGCATTGAGCAGCTGTGGAAGCTCTGTAGACTGAGCGAGCATATACGCTGTGTCGAAGCCACATCCCTGAAGCCCAGTCTACAAGGAAAGTTGCTCAGGGTGCCTTACACCTCAGAAATAAACAGCAGCATACCGTATCATAGTCTCCCCCAGCAACAACTGCTAGGAAGAGAATTCCCATACGGGAGAGTGCGCCGGCATCCTGGTCCTTGAGCGCATCAGAGGTATACACCTCAATATGATCGTGATTCTCCTTCATCTGGGGCCTGCGCAAATCATGTTAAGATCTCTACAGCTTTAGCGGGAATAAGATCTACTCACCGCCTAATAACGCGGACAGCACCAAAAAGGAATATGTCGCTGTCGGACGTGAAGGCAAAGTCTACAATGCCGGCTTGATTCATATGAGCCAGTTGTGCCTCTGCTTCCCCAGGAGCCTAAATCAGTCGAAACTGGGTCAATAAACAATTGAAATGAGCTCATATGGTACATACAGTTGACCAGTGGAAGCCAAAGGCATCCAGGAGAGCACGAAATCCCCCAGTCAGATAGTGCTCTTGACCGCGGCCCTGCCCTACAGCTCGGTTCCGCTTTCTAACAGGGCGTGCACCCCCATCAAACACGACATGGACAATGCACGGTGCCCGGATGAATTGCTCAAGGAACTTCATCAGGGTACTGTACTCCACATTCCGCCCAATGCGGGCCAGTGAACCCCCCTTCTTGCGAGCACGAATGGCGGCACCTTGTGCCTCAAACATCAGCGGGCTACACAGATCACTCGAGTTAGCTTGATGTACTGCTTTCCAAGCTATTGGTACTCACCTCGCATCAACACCGATCACAGGAAGGCTCTCCCCATTGCTAGTTCGCTCCACGGCTTCCGATGTCAAAAACTCAGCAAACGACCGGTGATGCGCAGCGGGAGCGATAGCCTAAATGGACCAGTGACTCCAAGGTTAGTTGCATCCCAATCCGGCAGTGTAACCTACCCACCTGCCAAAGACCGTTGATGCCCATGCTTGTAAGTTCGTCGTTCAGTGTAAGGTAGAAATACTGTAAGAGGCGGTGAGAATGGTCGTAGTGGTTTCAATTAAACGTCTGACATTGAGCTGGTGAGACTGTTTGGCGCTGGCCATGAGACCCAAACAGATTACGCAAGCACATGTTAAGCGCCGGTGGGCACACACCACACAAAGTGTATTGGAAGTCAACGAGGACTATTGCAATACATGAAAAACCTAAGAAAGCTTGTAGAAACAGCAAGAAGCTTAAATTTCTCTTCAATTGAATCAAAATTTAAGCCAAAATTATGATCCTTGGACCTTGAGCTCCGAAGGCAAGCCAAATGTACGGCAAGTTAACAACTCGGAGCACCCTCATGCGCAATGATGACACTGAAGCGAAAGTGAAGACTAGCGCGTACTGCTCGCTTCAGGCTTGCCCAGCCTGCCGAGACCATCAATCAAAACTAAAAATGAGATACTCAAAATTTGCCACCGAGATGAGATCAGGTGAAAAGCCCACAACGCATCGGTAACGGTGATGCATCATGGATGGGATGCGGTAAAGGGTCCATGGCGGAATTGGGGCAGGATGTCTGTCATGAAGGGTGTCCAAGGCATCCGGGATTGGGCGCCTATTCACTCACTCCTCAAAGCCTTACCGTATCCGTCCAAAAAGTGATCCCGTTTTCTTATCAAAACAGATCACCTTACCTAAGCTTGCTATTGAATACTGATTTGACCTCGATAGGAAGGGTGTGGTATGAGGCGCATGCCCTGCCTCGAAGCTCAGCCGGTCAATGGAATGGAATAAACCCCTAAAGACTTACACACTGAACTATGATATCATTGGATTCCGCAGACTTTTGAGCTTTGCGGAATCTGCATACGTCATGAACACTCCGAAAAACGACGTGCTACTGGTAGATTTCGGACCTGGTAGGTTAGGAACACCAAGGTAAAAAGAGTGGCATTAGCAGGAATTGAACTGACTACCTCATGATCAAACTTAGGCGGAACCTCTTGCCGCTGCACCACAAGGGCTTATACACAAGTAGGGCGCGGCCTGGACTTAAGGCCGAGCCGCGGCTAAGATCAATTCTGCGAGTACTCTGAGCATGCTGCACCGGGACCCTCTGGAAATTCGGATGCCCAAATTCCTAGCATGACTGATGAATAACGCTGAGCACGGCCAGTGATGACCTTCCGGAAATTTGGACATCCAAATTTCCGGTCGCAAGCTTTGACGCGCGCGGCGCACCTGCAATAATGTTCTAAGGCCACCAGTTCCGATACACCTCTGGTAAAATTCAAATCAAGGGTCTAATTTTCATTTGGAAGTCTAACTAATGTATGATACAGATAGATATGATATGTATAAAGGTACTAACACTGCTTTTAGAGCTTAGCCAAGTCCACGCAGTCTACAACCTAATGGTAAAGGAAGAGTCAGGCAGCAGCGCGTCCTGATGTATCTGATGGGTGGCTGTGTTGTACATACCTTGGCGCTGGGCGCGACTAGTAGCCTATATCATGTACTACCTTGTTCATTGGTCACGCCAGTCTATCCTCACCTTTGGGACTCAGTTGAAATGGCCATATAGCTATGGAGCTGCACTTGGGTTGAATGCTATGGTATGTCGGGACTCGGTACCTTAATGACTTTGCATTTGGTGTTGCTGACACGTTCGAGCTGATGGTAAGTACCGAAAGCGGAGAAATCAGGCGCGCGAGATCTCGTTCGATGGCTCGACGCTCCTGCCAGCCATCACGCTTGCGTACGACACCCTCAGATCCAAATTGTACGTCCCCAGATCCTGGGTCTTGAAAGTTTACAGGATTTTAGACATGCCGATAAATCTAACCGATTCTAGGTACTTCGTTAAGCTGCTCCGTCAAAGCTCTCAACCTAGAGCTTTTGGCACGTTAATCAAGTCTCAGGGGACTTTATAAATTGGGGCCGGAGGCAGTGAAAGTGCCATGCCAAGGCCAAAGAAATAGAACATTCGATTTCGCCAATTATCTAATCAGATTCAATAGGCTCGGCAGAGTCCAGTGCCAGCCCTTGGCCAGCCCAGCAGAATAACCCAGATCCTCCTCTCAACAGTCCAGAAGCACAACCTGGCGGTTTATCTTATTTAAAGTACAGATGGGGAGGAGAGTCACGTAGAGGACCTTCAACCGCGTGGTTCATCCTTCATATAGATCTATGTGCAAGTGCCCAACCTCACACACGACAACAGTAGCTGTCATTACAGATTGCCCTTTCAAATCTTCGGTTTCCCCTTGAAAAGCTGCATGGTTTCTATGTCCGGCGACACCCCGTTGAGCTCCATGATACGCAAGAGTTGGTCGCCAACATCCCGGCCTTGATGTCTCCGTAGACTACGAATCAATGCATTGAAAACTGTGACTTCCTTAGAGCGTAGGTGGATCCGATGCAGGACAGAGGCGGGGTCCGAGAAGGCCTGCGGGTGCAACTCCTTGAACATGCCAAGTGGAGTGACGGCGGGATCGCAGATTCCGGCAACAAGTTCGATTGCGAGACCAGGACGGTGGGCCTCGCAGCACGCTGACACAATGAAGGCTAGGACTAAAGTGGATGGGGAGTGTTCCAAGAAGGTCATGCTGTGCAGTAGCAAGACAGCACCATCGACGTTCTGCTTGGTAGCGCAATATCTCGCGAAGATGTTGAACGTTAGCTCAGTCGGTAAGAGAAGTTCGGGGAGAAGGGAGAGTGGGGCGGGAGTCGAATTTGGCTGGGCGAAGATTGCGGTTGACCTTTCACTAAGATCCAAGGCTGCCTTGAACAGGACAAGGGTTTCTGGGATGAAGAAAGGGAGGAGGTGAAATACATCTTCGATCCTTTCGCAAAGGAGATATCTCTCCATCATGGCGTTTAGGACACCCACTTGGGATTCCGCTGTTTCGACACTTGGCAGCATGGCTAGAATTTTGCTCTCGATGCGACGGAGGACATGGGTTTCGCGAGGAACCTTGTAGAGCTCATCGACTAGGTTGGCGTAAGAATATCCGCTGTCGCCCACCAATTCGATGATATGTTCCGCTCGAGGGACGTCACCACTCTCCAATGCAGCGAGAAATAGGCCCCGATATATGCTGATGGTAGGTTTGTAGCCTATCGAGGCGAAATCGCCGAGTATCGTTTCTTGGACCTGTGTATTTCCAAGTTTGATGGAAGCAAGCGCAGACCACCCGAGCCAGCACGGGTCAGGCTTGCATTTCGACATTGCCTCTTCAGCCACCTCTCGAAGCAGGGACCAAGCCTTTCTGGATGAAAGACCTCTGCAAATTTGGAGGAAGGCGTCCTCGAGCTCCAGGTCCATTGCTTCGGCAAGTCGCACTGATTCGATGCTGTACTGATAGTGTCGGGATTCTGCAAATTTGTGAAGAATTTTCAATTCGCTGAAGGTGGGTGTGGAGAAGTAATGAGCAAGTTGTGGATTCCGTCGAATAGCCGATACTGCACTGGTGCTGTCCTCGTCCCTTCGGTAGGCCTCCAGGATGTCGCGCAGCGCTTCAACGGAATCAAAGCCCAGACGCGCTGAGACGTTGGAAGATGAGCGAGCCTGAATTCCCGTCGTGTGCATAGGACTTCCTGTTCCTGGCTGGGAGGAGCTCCGGGAGGACTGGGGGCGAGCTGTGGGCAGCGATTGTGGGTTCTCCGTTCTTGATCTCCGCTTCAGAAGCGCCGGTGTAGTAGTGCTTGAGTGCCACTGTAAGTTTCGTGGTCGAATCCATGAAGTACTTCTTTCCGCATCCTTCCTTGAAGCCCCCAGGTCATTGTCGTGTTCGTCGAGATTCCGGTCTCTGGGTATGCGTGTTGGAGCCTTGGGACCACTAGGACCCGTCTCCCCATGGTCCAGTGCACCTGCTCCGGCGAAGTTGCTTATTGGAGTCGACTTTAAGGAGCTCCCTGAGGAGATAGAGCATTGGATAGGTTGTCGCTCGGACCTGGCGCGCCGAGGAACCAAAGTACGAAATGACTTGAGCATTGGTTGAGCTGAACGAGTACTAGTGTAGTCGGCGCAGGTTTTGAGGAGTTTCGTCCGACCAAAGGTCAATGGCTCTGATATCGACTGAACGCCTCTACAGGGCACAGGTGTATGGTGACACGGTAGAAGTTGGGTGGAGGAGTAAGAGTTTGGTAAGACTCAGAGTTCGGAATCGTTGCGAATGATTGGAGGCAGGGCTAGGTAGATTAGATTAGATCATCTTATCTTCAACATCCCTCCATTTCGAACAAGTTTCCCCCTTGCTTCCTGCCAGCCATACCAGCAAAGGGTTAGTACATTCCTTAATACTCAGTTCCAGAAGGCATTGATATCTCGAGCTGAAACATCACCTACAGGGAGCTGTCCAAGCCCTCTGATTACTGTGTCGGTCGTTAGCGCTGGCAGCCCTGAACGTGAGCACACGCCCTGGATGTACGTCGTGCGGCGAACATGCGCCCATACTCAGCGCTGCCTTTGTCACCGAAGTCCTGGCCATGGGTAGACTCTAATTGACTTTCCCGAGGACACATGGGCAGAAGTGTCGGTTGCCAGTCAAACGAGGCTTGGATCGAAGCTCATGTCGAGCGGATCGATCGCGCACGCACTACTTCCGTGCAGAATTTACGTCCCACCCGTCTCTCTATAAAGCATGCGTATGGGCGTGGTTTGACTTTCTATTCGTTCGATTTCCCGCCATGTCCAGCTCGCGCAACTGCCCCAATATCCTTGTCACTGGGACGTGCCCAGAAGGCACATCCTGTCGTCACAACCATACCATTCGCTCATGCGAGCCGTGCGGCTACGTTGCACCGACTCCATACGAGTACCAGATGCATCTCAAGTCCAGGAGACATCGCACCTACGCAAACTCTGCTCAACCGTCCCCCCAGACATATCACTGCACTGTGTGCGAGAAGAACCTCCCTTCCGCCAACTGGGAGAGCCACATCTCAGGCATGAATCACGCTGCCATCGCCCAGCGTCGAGGCGTTGATATCGCCGTGGATCCATGCCCCGGCGTGAGCAATGACGCGCACACCTACTGCCCTCTCTGTCGAATTGCGCTTCCACGAGCTCAATGGGATATGCATGTCAACGGGGTGAAGCACAAGAGGAAAGAGGTGTTTATGGCTTATCGGAGCGTTTTAGACGAGGCCGAAAAAGACAAGAACGGCATCACCATCGAGGGCATCATAGATTTGGGCTTCATCGACCCCCCGACTGGTATTTGGCAGGGGCGGGTCGCCACGCTGACTCTCAAGTCTGGCCAGGCCGATGGAAAGTCTATCTTGGTGAAGGCTGACCTGGCCTCCATGCAGGGTAGCCGAAAGGTCCAGTCAGGGTACGTCCGTCGTCCAAGACTCATAGCATCGATCTCTGGTTAACGACCCACCCACAGCTTCTCCATTGTCACCGCTACGCTCGGAACCACAATCGCTCTTTCTTCCTCAGCGACCGTCTCTTTCAAGTTCAATGAACGCTTCATTGGTCGTTTTGAAGACCGTCTGGAGCTTACATTCCAAGACACACAACTCAACAAGACGTTTATCATATCGCGCCCCTTGAGCGCAATCATCGGGAATGAGGCCGACCACGAAGCTCTGAAGCCCGTCTCCCCATACATCGATCCTCGCCTTCGCTCCGGTGGACGCGCTGTCCGCTCTCCAGTGTCCACAGTAATCGAAGGCGTGGCCCCGCCCTCTGCGAATGCCGTTAACTATGTCCTTCCCCTTCCCCGAGCAGCGATGCCTAAGCATCTTTTGGATCTTCTTTCTGTGGCAGAGCAGGGCGGGTCTCTGAAGCAACTAAATGGCGATGTCAGGAAGATCTTCATGCCGAATGTGCTCAATAGTGCGACGTACGCCAGGCACTTCAAGTGTCTTTTATGGGCAGAGGAATTCCGCACCGAGTGAGTCGAGCATTTGGGCTTCAAGAATCTGAAAACGTCTAAATTTACTTGTCATTTTAGAGCCGACTTGGCGAGATATGACATGGTTAATGCCACCCTTTCAAAGCATAACCGTTATTACTAGTAAGTAAATTGCACATCTTTTCCATCCATCTTGACGGCTTGCCAATTTTCGACCCAACTCAGCCTTGGCATTCCTGGATTGGCTGAAAAACGACCTAGCGTCCTTGTCGGTGAGCTCGCATCCTGAGAAGGCCGTATGTTTTTTACTTACTCGTCGTTACATAGGCGACCGGATGCTTGTTCAGCGTCAAGACGCGCCTTCCGGACAGTGGTTCGAAGGCCACGTCCACGTAGTTCGGCAAAGCGAAGTGGGCCTTTGCTTCCACTCGTCCTTCAGCGCTTGGTCCCCATCTCAGAAATACAATGTTCGCTTCAAACTAAACCGCATTGTTCTGAGGCGTCAACACCAGGCCTTAGACTCTGCGTTCGAAGAGGATAGAATCTTCTTCCCTCTACAGAAACACCTTTCCCATACGACTTCACTTGGAGCAAGTCAGAACCCAGGACTGGCGTACTATAATCCGTTGATTGGGTCCAATGAGCGACAATCCTTGGCCGTGAAAAGCATTGCGAGCTTGCCTGCAGGATCAGCCCCTTTTATTGTTTTTGGCCCGTAAGTCCTCCAACGCCTTTCACTTCAGCGTGAAGAACGTACTCATCGAGAACCGCAGCCCTGGTACCGGAAAGACTGTAACCATCGTCGAAGCTATCCGCCAAATTCTCTGGGCCAACCCTTCCGCCCGCATCCTCGCCTGTGCCCCCAGCAACTCTGCGGCGGACCTCATCGCCGAGCGTCTCGCGAGCTCGCTTTCCCCACAGTACCTCTTTCGTATGTACGCGCCCTCACGCTCGAAGGAAACTGTGCCCGACGCCCTTACCGACTACGCGTACCTCGCGTCTCAGTCATTTGGCGCCATCGAGAAGCAGTGCTTTGGTGTTCCACCTCTCGACCAGCTTCAGGCCTACAAGGTGGTCGTCTCGACGTGCGTGGCGGCCAGTATGTTGGCGGGGGTCGGAGTGCAGAGAGGGCACTTCCAGTGGGTGTTTGTAGACGAGGCTGGGCAGGCGACTGAGCCGGAGGTCTGCGTCCCTGTCAAGACTCTCGCTGACGGGCGCATGAACGTGGTGCTCGGCGGCGATCCGAAGCAGCTTGGTCCGATCGTACGGAGCGCGGTAGCGAGGGCTCTGGGGCTGGAGAAGAGCTGGCTTGAGAGGTTGATGGAGCGGGAGGAGGCGTATGACGTCCAGGAGCAGACGGGGGTCGTGAAGTTGACGCAGAACTTTAGGTCGCACCCTGCGATTTTGAAGTTCCCGAACGAGAGGTTCTATGGGGGGATCTGGTCCCGTGCGCGGATGCGGCGACGACGAATGCGTATTTGGGCGCACCGATCCTTCCTAAGGGCGACTTTCCGGTGGTATTCCACGCAGTGCTGGGGAGGGACGATAGGGAGGTGTCGAGCCCGTCGTTCTTCAATGTGGATGAGGTGCTGCAAGTGAAGTCGTATGTGCAGCAGCTGAAGGACGGCAGGGGAAAGCTGAGAACGAGTGAGTGCTTTCGAGTTGCATTTCTTTGGAGGTGTTTCTGATATTCCTAATAAGACGATGGCGATGTTGGCGTCATTGCGCCATACCATGCTCAGTGCTTAAAGTTGAGGACGGCATTGAGGTCTGTGGCGGATGGTATCAAGGTCGGGTCTGTGGAGGAATTTCAAGGCCAAGTCTGTATCCATTGTCGGCTCTTTCAGGGTACCAAACTAAATCATCGCACTAGGAACGGAAAGTGATCATCATTTCGACCGTCCGTAGTAGCAAGGAATTCGTCACATACGACCTCAAACATACTCTCGGTTTCGTCGCCAACCCACGGCGCTTCAATGGTAAGTACATTTCACTTCGCACTCACTTCGTTGAACGTGGCGGCAACTCACCCGCGCCCATACAGTGTCCATCACCCGAGCAAAGGCCCTTCTTATCATTGTCGGGAACCCGCACGTTCTCGGGCTCGACCCCCTCTGGCGGTCGTTCCTCAACTACATCCACCTGAATGGCGGCTGGGTAGGACCGGACATCCCGTGGGACCCCAAGGAGACTGTCGACGACGCAGGTGGGGACGAGTACGGGGCACGCGTGAGGAGGGAGGCCGAGGTAGACATGAACGAGCTGGCAAGGAGGATGGAAGGGGAGGTTGGCACGGGAGAAGAAGGGGAGGGTGAAGGAGACGTCAACGTTGATAGGCCGTGGAGGGACGTTGAGTGATAGGCTGCCACTGATAGCTCTGTTCTGTGCATGGTGCCCTCACGAGGCGCCCTTTCTAGCTATACCCCACATGAATGTAAACAGCGGCGATATCTTGATCAAGGCCTAACTTAAACTTAGAAGCTTTCAGGTTCACCTTATCATGCTGAACAACGAAAAATATACCTTTGATAGGTTGAATGAACCATCAATCGATGGGCGCTTAACTTAGTGATCACCACGGGTTGACCCCGGGTCACGGCGCAGCAACCCGCACCCGCACCCGGGCCAACCCTACCCGCGAAACCGCGGGTTTACCCGCCAAAACGAACCCAAAAACAGCCAAATCGGACGAGATTTGGCTGAGATATGGTTCATTTATGTCCTAGCACATAAATGGGCCATATCTTGGCCAGTTCTCGTCCGATCTGGACGTTCTTGGGCTTGTTTTGTAGGGGACGGGTTGGGGAATGCCCACCCGCACCCGCACCCCACGGGGTACAACCCGCGAACCCGTGCGGGTCGCGCGACCCGTGGTGATCACTAGAGCCTTAACTCGAGTCGGCACTTTGCTCATCAAATATCTACCTCGAAGCTGGGGAAGTCATATGTCTACTTGCTCGTTAATCGCCTGTAATAAGTGCCCGTGCAGTCTCTAGTCGCTTCCCTCAGACTTTGTATGAGGATAGCGATAGCCAGCTTGACAGGTACGCCGAGTATATGGGCGCTTATCCGTTTCTACCTGAGCTCGGTCGGCAGCTGGTAAGAAACTGGATAGCGATGGATCCCTAGAGATAAAATTTGCAGGTCTCTCAAAGTCTTGTTGGCTGGTACTCTTTTGGATTGTGTGAGGATGCACGGCTCAAAACAGTAAGGGTGCATACGCTGGGTAATGGAGTCTATGCGGAACGATTAGTGAGGAATGAACGAACATCTTACTGAATCTGGAAGGCCGGGATACCCTTCGCGGGATCAACGGTCACATTTCGCCGTATACCTTGCGAGTGTAATAAGACCCATTCCTCGCTCTTGAGATCTCCTGCAGTTCGGTCAATGGTCAAAGTTATCACCGATGAACTCTTAAACCACGCAGCTAACTCGCTACGGCCCGAGGAGACGCTGGTAAAAACGCGAACTTGCAGCTTCATTGTGTAAGCCCATGGCAATAGCCGACAGCCATGGATCTCGGTTAACCAGTTGACTGCGCCCTACTGCGCCAAAGAGCGCAGCAGATATGTACGTACTCGAGGGATTAGGGTGGCGTCAATTTAGGTGAGCGCCATACCCCATTTCGAAATACAATACAGATGTTTTTGCCTCCCTGCGCTAAATTTGTGCTTTCTTGGTCATAGGAAAGTACCAAGGATTTGTTACACCCGACCAAATTATGAGGAATTGGGCAGCCTTGGGGACGATCATAGCCGAATATCTTCTAATATACCTCAAGCGGATACATCCGCAGGTATTGATCTAGAAGAGGTGGCGTGGAACCTAGGACACCCGAGGAACCCTTCAAATGCATCGTGCTTGCAGAACTCTCAATTCTTTGGCTCGTGCTCAGTGTGAAGGACCTAATATTATCTAAACCTGGAAAGCCCGAGAGACCCTTCTCATTGCGTGCATGGCCATCGTTCGCCGTTGTGACTAAAATCACACATCGCTCAAGTCGCTGCCTGGAAAAGGTGTGGAGTACACTGAGGGGGAAATACTTATAAAGGTGCGTCACTTAGTGGGTGATACAGTATCCCAAGAACAGATCCACTCAGCGCCTTTCAAGCTATATAAACACGATGCAGTTTCACTCCAACTTCAAGCTCATGGCAGCCCTTTCGGCTATCGCGACGGCAGCCTTGGCGGCACCGGCGACTGAGCCACTGTCGATTAACACACCCGTGTACGCGCTTCTGCCCACCAATTATTACCAACGAACATCTGCTGATTCGTTTCTGAAATCCAGTTCTGTCGTGAGCTGCGGTAGCTCTGTACTGAGCTATACTGGGGGTGTTCGTGAGTGATTGTCGTATCTCTACCGTCAGCTGGGAGAAAAGAGGCCATACTAACCTTATCCATCTACTCCCTACAGTGCCTTACATCCTCGTGTGTACTTTCACTTCTTCAGCTATTAATGTCTTCGCTCATCTCTAGCCAGTTCGCTGTCAAAGCAGGAACTCCCACCCCCGAGTTGTTTTTCATCGCTGGTCCGACCACTGACACTAGTGCCACTTGGTCACCTGTCGCATACCCTGCTGGGGAACAGGCCTTCTATCAAGTTGAGGATAGCGTCGGAACCAAAGCGGTCACCGCTACCTTCACCGTTTTGCCTGGCGGTAAGTAGTCTACCTCCATATAAGTGCTGGAACACATGCTGACTTATTACCAAAAACAGAAGACGAGAGCTGCCTTGAGGATTAGAGATGGGCGAAGTGGAACTCAATTTTGTCAGCTTCGGTAGTCGTAGTCCTGCATGTCAATGTTGAGCGTTGGACTCCAGGATCGTTAGGATTGCACAATAATGCGCCCATCTATGTTTCATGTATCCGAGCTTACCCTGAGAACTCAGACCCTCAGGTGCCAGAGCTTCTTGAGTATAGGCAGCGGCAAAGTGTAGGTATATACATAGGAGATATAACATGACATGATCGCGGACCCTGGGGCTCGATGGCTTGATCTTCCTTTTCACGTTGAGAGTGAACTTGTGCAACTGAAGTTTTGGGGGGCCTCCAAACGCCGGGGGTAGGCAATGGAGATTAATACAGTTTCAAGATGGTGGTAGAAGAGCAAGGGTAGTTAGAATCCTAGGACCACCCTGTTTGGGAGTTTATTCCCACAGTTGGTCCGCTATCAGAACGCGAGGATCAAGTTACCGGCCCTCTACCAGAACCTACCTTCTACCACAACCTTCCTCTGTCATTCTTTAAACAATGGCCCTCTGGGCAGACCTGGACACCGTCACAGTGCAACCAAGTTGGAGAATACGGAATGCATTGTATCTAATTCTGCATGTGCATAAATTTAGCTCGCTCGCTGACGCACACCTTCGGTGTGCTCTGAGGCGCTCGCTCGCTGCAGAGGGGGTGAAGCCTTGAGCTTCAAGTTGGCTTCAAGTTGATACGGCGTGGGCCGCTTAATTTAGCACACACTTGGTGGGGAATGGGATTACAGAATGCGCTGGAGCAATGGCACTAACTTATAAGATCTCACTCGAAACCATGGCGGGGAAACTGGCGGGCGGGGCTCAAGATAAGATTAGATGGAGGATTAATAAGCATACCAAAAAGGCAGTTACCTTCCTAGTATGGTAATGACCTGGTTCTCAGGGGTCAGGCGGACAAAACCTTCCCACTTTCAGTGTCCAGGAAAATATCTCCACCTGAAAGTCTTCAAAAGCCTATGAGTAAAGGTATAAGATAAAACAGACTAGCTAGTCAGGCTTAATAGGCAACCTTGGTTCCTAAAGTCCTCAACAGCTCCTGGCGCTTAGCGTCTTCAGCTCACGATCTCCACAAGTCCGTTCACCACTGAGACGACCTTCCTACCAAATCTCCTCGTAATTCAGGCCTTGCTCATAGTCCCCCTCCTCTCCATCTCCCCCCTCAAGCACACGAAATCCTGGTTCAACCTCAGTATCTTCTACCTGCTCATCTTCCTTACCTCCATCCCGATCCGCTCGCGCACCATGCTAGCAGCAGCAGGCTCCCTGCCGACGCGTCGGCGCTTGCGCTCGCACAGGAACAGTGGAAGGTCCTCCACTCGCGTCTTCGAGCCTCTTCTTCATCGTCTGGTCGGTACTGACGCCGTCGGCGAGCCGGAGCAAAATCTTTACTATCCTTACCTCATACTTGCTACGCCCTTCGCGTCGATAGGCTTGACGGCACCGTACGTGCTGCGCCCTCTCGGCATGCAGATACTGAGGAATCTCAGAAGGGCGAATGTGATTAGTTCTGGTAGAATCGCATATGTACAGACAACGGCCTGTTAGTGAATTGTTACGAGTCCGTTTAGGAGTCGTTCTGTTGCCATCGTTTTTTCAGTCGCTGGTGATCCCATCTTTTGATGGTGATTGCCGCACGGACCTCTCCCCACCACCTTTCATTCAGCCCCTTCACTCTGCTCTGCTATCATTCCGACGCTTGTCCTCCCCATCATGGGATTTATGATGGCCGCACGGACCTTCTCCCCACCACCTTTCATTCAGCCCCTTCACTCTGCTCTGCCCCGCTATCGTTCCGATCCTTGTCCTCCCCATCATGGGATTTATGATGGCCGCACAGACCTTCTCCCCACCACTGTTCATTCAGCCTCTTCAATCTGCTCCACTGCCCATCGATCAGCCTCTTGTTCCCCTCGCTATCGTTCCGACGCTTGACCTCTCATCGTGTGTTTGATGACAGCCACTTCATTCTGCGCTGCCGTCCCTTCGGTCGCTCATCCGTGACCACATACATCCATATTCCTTATTCCTCTTCCGTATAATCAATTCTCTCGTTTCCCTCCCGCTATGTTGTTCCTAAGAAAGATGCTTTGGAGTCTGGACTAACTTGTTATGATAGATAGATTACAACATGAATGATACATTATGTCATGAAAAGAGAGTAACTTGTGCTCAAGGGTTCGTAAAGTTGTTGGGTCTGTAGTCTGGATCTGAACATACCATAACCACAATTTCTACGACCCCACCTTCCTCAAAATTACCCTACCGTGTTGCTCCCGCGGCCCACAACCAAGTCCACGGCGCGCGAAGCGCGGAAAGATGTTGCATGCGGCAAATGCCGACGGATCATTCTCGCTCTCGAAGTCCGAGGACAACCGCTCCGTCTTCTCTTTCTCCTCTCCCATCCCCGGCGCTCCCATGTAACATGCCCCAACTTGTCATCAAAACCGTTCAAGCCGAAGCCACCCATGCCCTCTTGCCCTCCGCCAACAACTCACCACTGGCACACCTCGTGACACCTGTCTCCCACCCTCCGCAACATCACCTGCTGCAGCCATATGTCCAGGCACCTTCCCTCGTCGGCCGATCGACAGGAAGGATAGATTAGGGGAAGAGGACTTTGGGCTCGTTGGTGAGCTGTTCGGACTAGTGCTCAACTTTTGTCATGCAGACAGAGGTGTGTCGGGGTGTGCTGCCTGCAACCACGACGCCTACCGTAATGTCGGCCAGGCAAATCTCGGATTGCCAGGATAGGTTTGTCGTTTCGTAGGTGTCTGAAGGTACGTGGTAGTGGCATAGTGCCGTATCTCGTTGAGGAATGCACACTCACCAGTATTCACTCAGGACCCCGTCATCGTCTTCCGTGGTGTTACCTTCTCCATCCCTATCCTCCAGAAGGAAGGTGAGCGCATCGCCCAAGCATCGCCGTCGAGGTTTCCCGGGCTGCTGATGTCTTTGTCGCTCGCTGACGGTCTTGCTCGCTGCCAGGTGCTTGTCGTCGTCGTTGGCCACGACGTCGAGTCTCTCACATCTTCGTCACATGTCTAGGCTTTGCTGGGTACGTTGTATATTCACTGGCATTTCTGACTATTCCTGACATTCTGCTACTTGGGTATAGGCTGACGGCGGAGAAGGCTAATGTTGGGCTAATGCGCAGGTCAGTAAGTATTTCGTGTATCGTCTTGACCGAGTACTCATGAAATACAGAGATCCAGAGGGCTGGTGTCCTCACCGCCCTACAACCAGCATCACAACGACTCTGAAGTCGCCATCGTAGACCAGACACTGACCTCAAGGGACCCAGCACCATCATATACACCTCAGATCACTGTTGTGCTGTGGAGCGAACATAGACTTCAGGTGAGTGAGCCCTTCTGCGAGCAGTCATGGCAAAAGTGGGGTCGCTGGGTGGGAGGGTGAGGGGTGCGCCGAGGATGTGCGAGCGTCGAGTCGTCTAGACCCAAGGTAAGCTAGCTTGGACTATCGGTGATTGGGGTGATTTACTGACCTCTTCATTGACCTATAGACCTCTCCTTTGCACTCTCGGCGTGCACGTCGATCCAACAGTGATATTGGGCTTTTCGAAGGTCGGCTGGGAGTGTAGCCTTGACTCTGTGCGCTGCGGTAAGCTCTCGTTGGATATAGTTCAAGAAGGGTGACTGACTTTGTGCTTTGGCCATATAGCTTGCTCTACTCGCGGTGCGGTGCGATCTTGGATGAGGTCAGTTTTCTTCCTGTGTGTGGGGAGGTCCATGGCGCTGATATCTCGTTCAAGTTGTGTGCTAGCTAGATCATTGGGCTTCTAACACTCCGTCTTGCATCCATTCATTGCATGCGACACCAAAAGAAATGTTATTGATATTGAGGACAGTACGTACACACTCGACTACACTATGAGCCCTAACTGACGACCTCTCCAGCCATTCACACACAATCCCAGTCCAGTTCCCGCACCGTAGCGACATGTCGATGGCTTCGGCGTCGTCGTCTTTATGTGGACGGGGAGGGCGAGAAGAGACGAGCGACGGCATGCGCTGTTGCCGCACTCATCGCACGTCCGCTTGTGGGACCTGTTCTCGATTGAGTACCCTTTCGATATGCAGTTTTCAAGTACGTACCCGTAGCGTAGCCGACTGCCAGTGTCAGTCGTCATCAGGATCGTCGTCCAGGTAGGTTCGGTCACTGGGTGATGAGCCTTGGTCTAACATGGCCGGCACGTCGAAGGAGAACGCGCTGGTGTCGTCGAGTCTCTGTCGGCGGCGAGCGACGCGCGGAATGTGGGTGTACTACGGGGTCATGGTGCATGGGTGGTGCACCGAGGTGCTGAGCGCTTTGCACGACGAGAGTGGGCGAGGGCAGGTCTTGGTTCGGGGGCGGCGATAACGCAGAGCTGTCCAGTCTTGGTTAGGTACTGATCTCGTCCGAGTACTCACTACCATTGTATATGAGCAAAGTCTATGCACGAGTCAGTACAACGCAAACGGAGGAGTCCGCAAAGACTCACAGGACGGCGTCTGCGAGAGTCTGTGAATTTCATGGTATCGGACAGTGAGGAAGCCGCTACTTGAGGGCAGCTGCGTTGGAGGTGAGTAGAGGGATCTCGAGTGCCCAGGACACGGAGGCGACGGCCAACAGGGCTGAGAAAATAGGCATCATGGAAGGCCCGTCCCCCGCAGCTCAACATGACCATCAGGTACCCAGGCCCTCATCCTCGCCCCCATTCATGAGCTGGCCCAGCAAATCCGAAAGGTCGTCTTCGTCCTCAGCAATTACATGAACATTGAGTGCCACGCCTCACGCCGTATCAACGTCCGTGAGGACATGGCCAAGCTCCAGGAGGACGTCTACGTCATGTATCATGAAGAATCGTGGACCCAATACACGAACCTTCGAATGACAAATTCCGAGCATCGCTGGTACCCCCGGCCGTTTCTTTGACATAATCAATCGCCGCGCCTTCCGCACCGACCACATCAAGCAAGATCTTCTGTCAGGATGAGGTTGATGAGATGTTCTCCCGTGGTTTCAAGGACAAGCTCTATGAGGGTGCGTCGTTGCCGTGCGTCGTGCGAGTACAGTCCCCGCAGTGGATGGCTGACCAAGGCTCGGATCACTTGGCTTCGGTTCTCGCCCTCTTTCTCAAACATCAGACAATATTAATAGCTTAAAATACACTTATCTACGGTTATGGTAGTCTTCAGTTATGTAGAGCTGTGTACTAGTACTTGCCTCAGGGAAGTGAGGTCGCACAGCAACCCCCGGAATTTGGGCGCTTACAGGCGCCTAATTCTAGCGATGCTCATTCTTCCACTTTTTCTGCGTTACCGGGGTCAGCTGGGATTTTTAAACGTAACTATAACATGGGATGCATACATAGATAGCCAATATCTGGTCATTACAGTCAATCAAAATGCCCAGAAATTCCGAAGCAAGCACAACTGTATTATTCTCTCACCTGTGGCTTTACGAGGACAAAATGTTGAAACACTGGAAGAAGGCTGGTAGGAGTGCAAGGTGATGCCACCAGGCCGGGTTACTGTTTTTCTTTCGCATATTCACCTATTGTTACTTCCAAGTTGGGAACTTTTGAATCAATTTTGAATGTGTAGTTCTTATTGGTAGTTCTACGACACACAGGTTCTCAAATGTATTATGTTGTGTGAGCCGTGCCAGTGATCACCCGAAACGGACTCGTAACTGCCAGGCGCTAGCTCTGGCCACAGCTCAAGTATTTGGTGCGGCAAGAAGAATTTGCTGAAGTATGCCCGCTCGTTCAACTTCATTCTCAACTCAAGCCCTGAGTTTCTTCCAACTATGTAAGTACATCATAAAATGCAATGGGTCCGACGGTTGACCGGTGGCCCTGACTGCTGAGAGTCTGACTCGTCTTGAGACCCTAAGAGGGAGCAAAACAGTGCAAAATTAGGGTACGGGGAACCGAACCCCGAGCTGCCACGAGCATTCGATGATGAGAGGCGGAAATGTTAGCCGTTACACCAAACCCGATGTACTCTTCTTAGCTCAAGGGTGTAGTACGTACAGCCTTTTTAGAGTTGCAACACGCCGAATATCTTCGGCTGCTTTTGTCAGCGCGCTCCGTGGGCGCTTAACTGCAATTGTCGAAAGTAGTGCTGAGGAGCTGGCTAAACAACCAACCGCTATCGGTCCTACTCCCGTTACACATGCCACATGTTGTGGCTTTTGGGCGACATGAGGCGCACCTGTCAAACAGGTTCTCGTTCGTCTTCGGGCACCAGATCGTGCCAGATGAGTGGCATTTCAGGGGCTTCGCGATCGAATGAATCCGTGCTGTGCACATGGTGCACATGTTCTCAGAAATTCACGCCTCATGTTTAACAGCCAGCAGCCGGATTATCAGCAATGTTGAGTCGATGATTGTTCTGGAACCAGAAGAGGATACATGGGTTGATACTTGGGATACTATGATCGGCGTCTGCGGAAGAAACCCCGCTCGAATGCCAGCTTCTTGGCTCCACAATCGATTGATAGATAACAAATTCAGTGGTTGTTTCGAAGCCCCGCGTCTACCTTTTGAACCCTAAAATATGTACTGTGCAAACGCAGGTTGACTCAAACAGATCCAGCTTTGCGTCCCACGCCGTCCGCTCCTTGCGCCACTGGTCAACCGGATAGTACTCCCGGAATCGTCGTCTCTGGCCATCATAATAATATGGGGACCACCCTGGACCACCCCATTTATATTACAAGCTGTTGGCTCTCAGCTTTCGTCTTCAATAGGAGCCCCAGTACACCTGTCCAGGCCGATTTGAACCCAAAATCTATCGTCGCTGCCCAATTTAACTATCAGGTTCTCTCGGTCGCACTCCGACTCAGACAGAAACACGCTGCCCTTGGAATGCAGAGCGGTGGACCCACACGAGGATTAAGGGGGACCATGCACAGCTCGTATCTCGGGATTTCGGCGCATTCTGTCATGGGCAACATGGCAGAATGTGGCGGAAGTCCAAGCCGTGGCCAAGTCCTCCGCCCATCAAATTGATCAAATCATATTTGGAACCATGCATCAATTGTGCATCAAACCGCGCCTTGTTTAGCTTCAACCAACTCACACATACAGCACGGCTAAATGAACCTGCTTCATTCGACCGTTAAGAAGGAGAACAGGGCAAAAGTGTTCTCGGACTGTCTCATTCTGGAGGACGAAGAAAGATGGGTCCAAATGTACTACTTGCTTTTGCAGCGGGGATACGCCTTAAGACCCAGGTACCACCCCGATTGGGTGCCCTCGTGGCAAGGGTTGGACGTCGATGCACTGGATTACCCGCCCGAAGATTCAATCCAAGCTGTGAGTCACGAATATGGCTGTAATTACTTTCAACCGTTTAACCACTGTGTGGCAGTATCCGGGGCTGGTGGACGCCATCCGCGTAGCAGACGGGCAGAAAGTTGTGTTGAAGCACATCCCCACATCGTCTGAGGAGCTTTCTATCTCTTCCTTTGTTTCTTCGTATCCTCAAACGGAAGATCGGAGAAACCACTGTGTTCCCCTTCTGGACGTGATCCTCATTCCTGCTTGCGAAACCCATGTTCTGATTGTCATACCGCTTCTTTATGAGCATAACGAGATACCCTTCCGGCATGCAGGGGAGCTACTAGAAATTACTATTCAGCTTACAGAGGTGCGTCGATTTTTATATCATATCAATAAGAATTGAAGCCAACCCAATGATTCAAGTGCCTCGACTTTTTGCATGCCCACCATATCGCACATCGGTATGTGGTTTTGCAAAGGCCTGTAATGTGGGACACTAATGATTTACAGGGACTTTTGCCGCTTTAATGTTATGATTGACACAACAAAAATTATTCCAAGGGGGACCCATCCATGGGATCCTTCCTCGGCTCCCGATGGGCGTCGAGAGGGTTTTAAAGGAGGTCCGAAGTGGCGTAGCCGCTGGTCAGCACGACCAAACCACTACTTCGTAATTGACTTCGGGTACTCGAGGAAGTTCGCCACGAATACAGGAGTACGGCTTTTGGGAATCTATGGACAAGACACATCAGTGCCGGAGATGTCTTTGACAGAACCCTACGACCCATTCCCGGTTGACGTTTACCACCTGGGTAATCTGCTCCTCGGATATTACAACGTGCGCCATGCACCTCTCCTCAGAATCTTCCCTTTTTTAGCTAATTCACCTCTGATACCAACAGGAATACGGCCCAGACGAAACGATCGACAAACTCAGTTCTGTGGCTCAGAAAATGACTCAGAAAGATCCTGCCATGCGCCCAACTGCTGAAGAAGCAGCGAGGGAGGTCCGCTGTCTGTCCCAAAATATTGGATACTTCTCCCGAAGTCGCCGCGTGTGGCCAGCGCATGGGTACAGCACCCGGCTGAAGTGGATGGTTCGTCTTGGGGTGTTAAACCCGATGTAGACTCAGTGGCCACTCCTTACCCAGAGCGTCGAGATACACCTAGTTAGGCATCCTTTAATGACTCATTAACACGGGGGGTAGGTTCCCTGTATCTATAAAGCCAGAACACTTGAGCCCTTTTGGATACAGCGTTCATTCAGACTCACTCCCCAGCCCATCTATTGCCACTTTGACCTTAGCTCTATGTCTGATTCCAACCCACCTCCAGACCAGCCCCCGAATCCAACTCAGCCCGCGGGTGGTCAGTCAGATGAGGAGCGCATTCGGGCTTGCCTTGAACGCCTTGAAGCGGCTATCAGCGAGGTGCGAGAGGCTCTTGACACCTGGGATAATCCGGCAGGCCATAGGAAGCTGGGTCCCGCTCTGAGACTGGCTTTGAGGCGTCAAAGAGATTTCAGGGCAATCTTCGAAGGCAGCAAGACACAGAAAAATGATTTCTGGACCGCAGCCAAGGACTTTCTATTCGAAACGTTCTCCTTGGAGTCCGAGTCGGCCCTCGAGACCAAATTGGCTAAACTGGACAAAGCTGTTCAGGCTCTCACTGTCGTGCGTTCCGTTTTGCGCTTCCCAGCACCACCATTGCACCATCGATCTGACACATTACTTCCAGCGTGCATCTGCAAATGCCGAGTTGGATAGGATAATTCAACAACTCCGGAGTGAAAACAATAATTCTCGGAATTCTATTTCCCGGCTCCGAGAGGCCGCTGCGCAGGTACGTTGACTTTGAGTACTCCATGATTTAGATCCCGACAGACTCAAACCCCAAAACATAACAGGCAGGCAATGCCAACCCCGTCGCTCAACCATCTCCGCGCGGAGGGAGCTCTCGCTCCGAGGTTGCGAATCCTCCGTTCGTACTTCTTCGTCATCCAAGCCTCCAAGGTATCATTGAAGCTCAACGCTGACAAACCCCAGGCCTTCCACACGTACTGTAGAGGCTCCCTGGTCCTCGCGGTTTGTCTTTCATATCTTGTCTCGTACCTGTTTGATGCCAATTTCAACAGGATCACCTTCAACTCTCCTACGAGTTCGAGGTATGTTAACTGCGCTGCGTACTAGAGCAAGGAGGTCACGCTCATTCTCTGCTATAGCACTGGCACTCGCCCAGGGTTAAACCAGCAGACACCCATTTACCAGAATCGGTACGCCCCGCACTAGCATAGCTCGTTGCATGCTACTCACGGAATCACGGCTTTGCCTCTTAGACAGGGCATGGCTAGCCAGCCTATCTTAAAGTGCGTTCTAAGAGAGATTTCAATGGTGTGTCGCTCGAGAATATGCTAAAGCCTTTTCAGCTCCCAGTATGCGAGCCTGCGCCCAGACAATTTGTGAGCACATTGCCGTAGCCTCCATAGTATCTTACTGTTATCCTTACATCATTCTTGCTTCAGGGCCCCTCCCCAGCCAGCGCTCCCTACGTCAGGGATACATGGGTACGTGCCATCGTTCTCTTCCCAGTTCTATCGATATACATGAATATTTACAAACGACTCCTACCCCTTCCACAGTCGTCCCCAGTATGCTACGCCAAGCGCCCACGGCTCTCCGTGAGTGGGCTACTCAATATCCTAGTTCCCGAACTCATTCCGATGGATCCCTTAGACCCGTTCTTGAGCAGCAGCCTTCCAGACAAGAGGCGTAAGTGTCATCAGCTGATTTTTTTATTCTTGTTTCGTGATTAACAAGTGGCCCTATTCAGGTGGCGTCCGAGTCCTTTCAGGTACGCAGCCTATTTTTCCTACAACCAAACATTGGCCGGAGAATGATGCTTGTATGTACAGCGCGCCCGCCCTGCGTCCTTCTCGTTCCGAGTCTGCTACAAACAGCAGCACTATTCAGCGCTCCCCAACGTAAGCTCTCACCTTATGTCCTCGCGAGCACCCTGCCAACTTTCAATGCCACGATCTCATAGTCCGGAACACGCCCAAGAGTTTACGGGGCCCTTCCGAAGAACTGTAGCTTTATTTCCCGCCCCAGCTCCCGAAAGTGTGGGCTATGTGCCTTCGTAAGTCTTTCTCTAGCCTATTCCGAGGCCCAAGAACTCGTGCTAATCTCACGCAATCTACCTATTCAGAGTCACGTCACTGTAAGCCTTAAGCGCCCACTACTAAAGTCTCCACATACGAGGCTGACAACTTATCTCTCGAATCTCGATACAGCCCTCCTCCCAGCCCGAGGAATAGAGGCCCTCGCACTAACCCGAGTGCAGCGGGTTCCAGACACGAAGCGAGCCACGCCCAGTATCCCCAGCAGCCCGTACCCACCGTATTGCCCGCGCCTGCCGCCTCTCCTCAGGCTCCCGAGAGCAGCGAGCAGGCCCAGACCAGGGCCTCCTTCGGGAGCGCTTTCGGATTTTTGCCGGGGGAACCCAGAGCCCGGTCAACTCGCTCAAAGAAATCGACAGCGAGCTCCGACATCTACGAAGAGGACGAATACTACGAGAAGTAGCAGTGCCCCGCCCCCCTCTCGAAGGTCCCCACCACGCCACGGTACGCTTCCGCTCCGCTCTCCCTCTACTTTATGACCTTATCTGGCATCTTACTCTTGCCGCAGATTGTAATTGGACCACGAATATGTTCGGAATAAGCTCAAACGCTTTTGTACTACCACATGCTATGATTTCGCCTCGTATCGTCTACCATTCCAAGTTGCCTTCCTACTAATAGCGTAGACCCACGCCAACTCCCCTCCCCCACTACTTTACTCGTGGCACCAAAGTCATCCTCGTCTTCGGCCATATACATGTTGGCTCGCACTCACCCCACTCCGTCTCTCTTCTGAATCTCATATAAGTAAAGATGTACTATCTACCATCCACCTCCTCAATCTACGCTGCTTTCCTGCTTTCAAATAGCTTCTCCTGTTGTACTTATTCTTCTTCTCTGTGAGCGCTTAAACCAACATCATGATTCCCAGTGATAAGACCCTCGATAACTTGAAGACCCTCAGCTCATTTTCCTACCTTTATTGTGGCCTAGGGCACACCCTTTCCTCTGGTCGCTGCTGGCCTCCGCCTACATATCATAACCCATACAAGCTGCCGCGTTCTCCTTGACGAGATGTACACCTTGATTCACGAACGGCAAGCCAAACAATCCAGTACAAATACATTCAGAATCCCAATCCATTATCCAATTCTCATCTCCCTCCATCCGAACACCTCAAACCCTCTCAAAGAAATACAAATAAGCCAACCTCTTCAACTCCCTTTCACAACCTTCTCATCATCAGCACCCACTGGCACCCCTCAGTCACCACAGTCCCCTCCCCCACCTACCTCATCGCCGATGTGAATGTGCGCCACGGAGTGCCCCGACTGCACCGATGGGCCCTTGTGCGAGTCTGCAGAGAAAGTTGCGGTTGTGGAGGTGTCTTCTCCGGTTTCCTCTGGGTGGCTGAAGAGCCATTCGACTGCGCGTTCAGCGTCGCCCGACTAAGAAAAGAAAGCAACGATAAACTAGAATCAGAATCGCGAGTCCAAGTAGTAAGTAAAAAGGAGGAGAACGGACTGTTTCTTTCAACGCTTTCTTCGCCTGCGCACTCGTGAACCCCATATCAGCCAACATCCCCACCATTCGTCGCCTCCGCCTCCGCATTCCCCGTCGCAAGTAGCGCCTTCTGACACCTCACAAGCCGGAACCCCATCATCTGCAACTGCTCCAACCAAGCTCCAACGCAGCTTGGCAAACCGCCCCCTCCTCTTCCCCTCCAGCCGAGGCATTCTCAGTATCATCGGGCAGGGGCTCTTCGCTCTCTTTGAGCCCGGTTCCGAGGTGTGCCTCGGTGAACTCGAGGAGGTTGTCTTTGGGGAGGATGGTCGGGATGTCTAGAGGAAACACGAGTTAGGTTTGGTATTGGAAGAAGGGGGAAATGGGGAGGGTGGGCGGCGCACCGAGCTTGGCTGGGACCCAGTTTACCAACTGGAATTCCTTGGCGTGTATGACCAACACCTCGGGGAACGACGCGAAATTCGTCCGCCTTTCTCCCAATCCCAATCAGCCTCTGTACATACCCAAAAAATGAGGGTACAGGAAAAACAACAACTCACTTGAGCGCAACAATGTTCTTAGCGCAAGCCAGACACGCATAGTCCAATGCCCCAGTCCCAAGCAACCCATCCAAACGCTTCGTCATTGTCAACGGCACCTCCTCATACTCCACCTTCCCATCTCCCTCCACGTTCATCGCATCCCCCCCTCTTACACTCCCCACACATCAACCTCTGCTCCAACGCATAACTAAACACATGTGTAGGGTCCACCACCCTCACCCCGCCCGCGCCTGCATATTTCTTGGGATCCCTACGGATAACGCTGATCAGCCAAGTGAAGAACTCTTCCGAGTCCTGCTGCCTCATCGTCGCAAAATCTTCATGGCCCTTCCCAACGAGCCTCTTGAACCCCATGGGCCTCACACCCTTCTGAAACACCGGCGTCGGGCTCTCGTGCTGCAGCCTATCCGCACTCGTATGGCTCGTATGGCTCGTACGGCGGGAGGGACACTGTGTGTGTGTGTGAGTACCGCCCACTCAAGGGAGCCCATCAGCGACCGCCGACCTCCACCGTCTGACAGACATTCAACGCCTCCGCATTGAAAGAGAGCCGCGTCGCACGTCTCCACTGCATGCTCTGTAGCGCGCCGACCGGTAGAATTCGTAGTAGCGTTGTTATAGCGTTGTTTAAATGAGGGGAGTCTGGGCGAAGGCCCGCAGCTATGTCGAATTCAAGTCAGGATTCAGAATGTATGCGCTCAAAAGAGGCCAACAAGGTTCACTCAGCTCGTAGGCCTCCTGTGATACGCGTGAGTGGCGGCGCGCCTCCTCGGCTTATTCGATCGGTCGAGCGCTGAAGCGCGTCGCGTCGCGTGATAGGGGCTGTGGCTGCTTATTCAGGACTCCCACGGTAGTATTTGGCAACCTGGGCTGATGCGATTAAAGTGGTTCGAGATTCAGCAAGCCAAATACAGCGACTTCGCCTCCATTCTTTTTCTCCATCCACCACCAACCAACCTTCCCTCCAGTGCAATGTCGAACGACCTTGGCCTGGACCCGTCCGACCCTCTAAACCTCATCTTGCGAAACCCGTCCGACATCATGGAGGACAACTCGAGCACGGACGACAGCAGCAGCCCGGCGGATTGGACGCAACTCAGCACCTTGTGGGACGGCGGTGCCGACATGAAGTCGTACACAGACCTTATGGATTTCAACGACCTCGGCATGGACTTTGACCCGTCGATGGGACTCGACCCCAGCGCCATGCACTACGGATACCCAGCATACGACGCTACATTTCAGTCGATGCCCCAGGAAATGCAGTTTCCATTTACCTTTCAGAATGCTCTCGACAACGCGAGCGTATTCTCTTCAGGGGCAAGCAGCAGCGGGAGCAGCACGAAGGAGCGCAGACTGAGTGTTGGGTCGTCCGCTTCGTCTTCAGCAAACTCCTTGTCGCCCGGACCCAGTGATGCAGGCTATTCCCAGCCGACGACTCCCAAAGTCGAGGTGAAGAAGCAATCGGAGTCTCCAAGGCTTGACCCCGCTCTCGAGCTGGCCGAAAGGGTTCGCCAGACTGCAGGCGTCATGCTCGCAGTGCCGATGTCTGCGTCCGGGTACGCGACCCAGTCCACCGCCGCCCCTGCACCAAGCAAACTCCCCATTCCTCGGCTACCGCGGCAAGCAATATCACCAAAGTCACCCATCTCCAGTTCATCATCGGCCGCATCGACCCCTCCCCCCGCCACCCCTCCCATGTCCTCCGCCATTCCCTCCGCATCCGCTCCGGCCGCTCGCCCCAAAACTAGCCATACCACTATCGAGCGGCGCTACCGCACCAACCTCAACGCACGCATCCAGAGCCTGCGTATGGCCGTCCCTGCACTCCGCGTGCTCGAAGACCGTGATGGCGGCAACGGCAAGAAGATTAAGAAGAACCTCAAGGACGGCGTGTATCTCAAGGGCGCTGGAATTGGTATCGACGGCGAGAACGGCACGGTTGATGTGATCGACGAGCGCGGGTTCGTGGATGGTGTTAAGGTTGCGCGCAAGTGCAGCAAGGCCAACGTGTTGGGGAAGGCCGTGGAGTACATCAGGGTTCTGAAGAAGCGCGAAAACAGGCTCAAGGCAGAACAGAATGGGCTGAAAGCGTTGGTGTGTGGTCTTGTCGGAGGGCCAGCCTTGTTGAAGGAGTGGGAGCAGAGGTGGAGGGAGCGGTTTGGAGGGGAGGAAAGGGACGAGGTTGAGGGCGAGGAGGCGGAGGAGTTTGATAGCGATGATGAGGAGGGTGATGATGGCGAAGAAGAGACTGGAAAGAAGAGGAAGCGGGCGAAGGTTGCGAATCCGCCTCTGAAGAAGGAAAAGGCGGCCGCACCACCACCGAGCGTTGCGAACGTCATCTCGCAATTGGGTGGATCAGCTCCTGGGATGCCTGGCGTTCCAGAGAAGAGGAAGAGGGGTAGGCCCAGGAAGGTGCCTGTTGCCCCTACGCCCGTGGCGACTTTGGCCCCGCAGGTCTCTCAGTCAGCACAGGACGCTCCCATGCAGCAGCAGCAGCAAGACCAAATCATGCTTGGCCCACCCATCGAATTGCAGCATCAGCAACACCATGGTCAGCAACCCCAGCAATACCTTCTCGCCGTCTTCGCACTCTTCTCGTTCTTCAACTCCCCCTTGACATCTTCCTTCTCCTCATCTGCATCCTCGTCACATCACCACCACACCGGAGTCCTCCTCAACCCGCCTTTGGCGCTTGCCCCAGAAATCATTTCCCAGTTCACACCACCTCCTGTCGAGTCTGCTCACCGATTGATGGCATTCGGAAGCTGGAGCTGGGGCGAGTATGTCCAGGGCTTCCACCTCGCCGTCTCTGTGCTCGTGCTGGGAAGCTTCCTGTGCAACTATATGGGCATCTCTCTGACGCTCGGCAAAAAGGGCATTAAGAATGGAGAAGAAGAGTTGAAGAAGGGTGCAGATGGGCAGATCGACTGGGCCGCCGTCTGTGACGAGAAGGTCCTCAATGGTGCGTTTTATTTACTTCATCCATCTTAACGAATAATTTTACTGATTTTCTTGCTGCAGCCCACTCGAAGCCGCTATCCCTTCTTTCGAATGTGCAGATGTTCGCCTCGTTGTTCGCCACGAAGTCTCCGTCGGTCGCTCGACTCACCGCCTCCGCACTCGCTATTACGAACCAGGGTGGTTTGCTTAACCCCCTCGCTCGGGTGAAGGCTCGATCACTGTGGGCCCGAGCGCAGGCTGCACCAGCGAAACTGAGCGAGAAGCTCGTGCTGCAGACCTGGGGTGTCGAAGAGGCCAGTCGACAACTATCATCGGTCTCGAAGGAGGCGGTTGGAAGCAAGACAACGCCGATCGAGGTCCTCGCCTCGGCGCTCGTCAGGCAGAGGGTCAAGAACCATTTGGGATGGCTGTTCGTCGATGCCGTTGGGTCTTCGAGTCTCGAAGACTGCGGCGACAAAGAGCGCGAGAAGGAGAGGGAGAGGGAGAGGGAGAGCGTGCGGCGCGAGATGAGGCGCACTGTCGATGCTGCGATGGAGCTTGGTGGGAGCGTTGCGGAGCTCGGGCGGGTGTTCGAGGGTGTGTGGAAGGCGCCTTCCCCCTCATCGTCGTCGTCGTCATCATCGGATTCGGACCTTCTTGAGATCTCGGAAGACGATGAGTGTGAGGAGATCAGGGCTCTTCTCACTGGGCTTGTGTTGTACCGGCGGGTCTTTGCGCTCTGCGACGAGAAGAGCCGTGCTAGGGTGTCGGTTGTGTCGGCGCTTATCAGCCCGCCGCCGAGTCCGTCCTTGTCGTCAAGACCGCATTCGCGGGTCTCGGGGCGGAAGGCGGGTGGGGTGGGTGAGCTGAGGAGGGTGTTGGGGAGCCGGGTGTTCGAGGACGCTGCTGCGGCTGGGCTGGAGGATGCGCGAGATACTGTGGTGGATCTTGTGGTGGAGATGGAGCGGGTTGGGAGAGGGGTGTCGCCGTGATGTGGTGCGCTCGCTAACTCTGAATCGTTGGACAGTTTGTTGTTTCGTGTGACGGGTTTTTTTTGCTCGTTTTGATAGATGGATGAGCTTTGTATTGGTTTTGTATTGACTGGTTGGTTGACACTCCTGCTTTCGTTGTATTCTAGAGGACTTTATATTAATAATGAAATGCGAACTGTGACACTACTTGCGCTGGGCGTATTCAAGCCTTGGAATTCAGAATCCCTTCGTCTATGAGGCTGGAGGGCATCCCTGAAGAGAGGAGCCATCCGAGTCGGTCACGTTCGTAGTTGGGCTGAGCGTCAGGTCAAGCTTGGCCTGGCAGGCGCCCTGCTTTGAATACATATATAGGCCGGTGAGCAGAAGCGCCCCTTTCAACTCCCTTCGTAAATTCCCTGATCACCCAAGAACAAGATTTCACGTTAGCCACGATAATGTCCTCAGAAACAGAAACAACAACAACCCACTCCGAGATCGAGTTGCAACCTCGGTACAAGCTCGTCGGTAAGCCAGCCGCCCTGCAGTATAGTTCCCCGTTCCACCGCGCTGAACCGCTTGGATGTACATAAAGTAGAACCAGCCACCGCGGACGTCGACCTTGTCCATCCTCTCGCAGACTCGCCTAGCGGGACAAGCATCGCTGTAAATGTTGTACATGTACCAGGTTCACCAGAAATGCCAGGAGTAAAAGGAGAAGATGTCAATGGGGCTAGAGACCTGGTGGATGCGAACGCTGTGGAGCTTGTGGATGGGCTGATCAAGGGCAGGTTTTCGTGTCGGTACTTTGAGGAGGAGAGGGAGGTGGAGAGGGGCGTGGTTGAGGAGATTCTGGATGTGGCGAGGTTCGCGCCTTCGGGGAATAACATACAGTGCGTCCAAACAGTCCTGTCGCTCCTCTAAATCATCCATCCTATTCCGGAACGCTCATGACGGTGAATTGGTGTTACTAGGCCTTGGGAGAAAGTTTATTGCCTTACGGGCCAGACGCTCGCCCGTGTCAAGGAAGACGTGCTTGCCGCCTACCAGGAGCAATTCAAAGACGGTCCAGGGGAGCTTGAGGAAGGACTCGTTAATGAGAGGAAGCATACAGCGCAGTATGCGTATTACCCGCGTCTTCTGCCTGGGGTGTATGGGGACAGAAAGCGGGAGTTTGGGAGGGTGCTTGGGGAGACGCTTGGGATTGAGAGGGGTGATGTGAAGGGGAGGAGGGAGGCTGGCGGGCGGAATTAGTGAGTGGATTTTACTTGATGTGTGGAGCTTGGAGGTTGGATTCTTGGAGGTGGGAGTGCTGATGAGGACGTTCACAGTCAGTTTTATGGGGCGCCTGTTGCGATGGTGTTCACGATTAATAAGGAGTTGACACAAGGTTAGTCTGTGTTGCGGGACGACGGGGTTATAAGCGCTCACATTTTATTGTCTCGAAGGATCGTGGCTTGATGTTGGCTTCTTCTTGCAGAGCATAAACATCGCAGCTCGAGCGCGAGGGCTTGAGACTGTGACCCAGGTGCGCTGAGAGTTGGCAATTGACTCGGACGTTCGGACGTCTACTGACACAATATGTCTATTTGGCGTGCAGGAGAGTGTCACTCAGTATCAAGCCATTCTTCGCAGACACCTTCCCATTACTGAGAACGAAGTCGTGGCTGTGACCATGGGGCTGGGGTATCCGGACGTTGAGATGGCGGCGCGTTATGAGATGGAGAGGTCGAGGAGAGAGGTGTCGGACATTGTCAGTTTTTTTGACTGAGAGCAGTCTAGCATTTGTACCTCTGGATCCAGTACAATTGCCTCAGAGCACCTTTCATACTCTTTCATACTGCCTGGAATAAACAGTTGAGAATACTGTACGCGGTGGTCGCGACCGCCAATCATTCCGACGGACGAATGACGTAAGGTTTTGATCTGATCTTGTCTCGTTCCCATCCGTTTTGGGAACTGGACCTCCGTGGGAGACGCATTTGCGTCACAAAACGCGACTCCCACGGAGGGTACGAGACAAATCTGATCCAAGACTCCAAGGACCGTCGTTCGTTTTGCCTCTTGTCTTCAGCGCTTCAGCCTTCAACCATCTCGACGGCCCAGCCAAGTCCTCTAGCTTCGAGACAGCTCTCTACTCTCCACACCACACACCAAGGCCAGAGATTAGTCACCACCAGGCCACAATCAAGCCACGATCTGGTGCTCTCTTCCCTCGGGTTAATCTTTGGCGCACGAACCCATCCCCTCACCACAGTCTTCAGTCTCTCTCAACCAAACCATATGGCCCATGCAAATTCACTCCCACTTGAACTGACCGAGAGGATACCTCAAGAGATCTTCAACGAAGTAGCAACCTTCGTTGATCCAGTATCTCTCAAAAGCCTCAGTCTTGTTTCCCACCTTTGGGAGGCGTCTACCAGGCACCTTCTCTTTTACGAATTCCAGTTCAACCGCAAATTCCTCATATGCTTTTCTGAAAGTCCCGAAGGCTGGCAGCGCATATTACCGTGTATCCAGCGCGCCCACATCGCCCTATATTTTAGGAGGTCGGACAAAGCTGCGCTACGAAAGGAGGGCCTGTCGGCTGCTCTACCCAGGATGGTCAAACTCAGGCAATTACGATTTCGGCAAAGTAGCTCTGAGGCTATCGTGCTACTGATTGCGCTGCTCAAAGGGTCTGAGCAAATTACAGGCCTCGAATTACGGCAGGCGTACGGCGGTTTTGATTCTTTCCAAGTATTTCAAGGGACCATTGCGTCGCTCCCTGGCCTAGAGGATTTATTGGTGGAAGATATATGGTGGCCAGAAGACGGCGGACGCAATGGAGGGTCGGTGCAAGCTATGGTCCCCGTCCCTCGCAAGATTATAAACTTGACTATTGAATCCATGGACTTGCATGTCCCGACCTACGGAAGGACTACTTCTCAGATCCTGTCCTGGCTCGCCCACGGGAACGTCGATTCCTTTCGATTCATGACAGTGAGAGAGGTCGAGGGATCAGGTGTATTATCAAAATTCACTCGCGTTGAAACCTTGGTCCTAGGACATCGCTGGATCCTATATCCTCCTGGATGTACGTGGCTCCCTTAGCCTGAGTTCTCCGTCGTAGTATATTGACAGTCACTTTTTCTTTCAGTGATTTCAGTGAAAACACTTTCTGCCTTCAAAGCACTGAAAAATCTTGAAATTGGGCCTGCAATCGACCTCAACAGTCGTCCCGGCGATATTGACCCCAGCTGGCCCCTAGACCTTCTCTCCTCCGTGGCTTCACCTCTCTCCTATCTCACTTTCAAGCTGTTATTCACTGGCGAAGACGAGTTGGAGCGTATGGACTGGATGACTTTGAACTGCCTACTCCAAAATTCCCCCTTCTACGCGGAACTGAGAGGCTTTGTTATCGGTTTCATGAGACCTGATACCCCTAGACCTCCACCCACTCGGGATGACTGTGACCGTATGATTCGGCGAAGGATACCTGGACTTCGTCCAGGCGCTCGCCTTACAGTTGAATTTTATACTCATCCTACAGGTCATGTAGTATCGTCTTTCGTCTATGACTAGAAGGGGTTTCTCCGACCTTGTCGACAAAAAGTTGAATTTTCACCTATCGAGCTGCACACTTGTACTTTCCCTACTTTCGATATGTACCAGATACTGTGCATGTATAAGTCTCAAGTGTGTTATTGTAAACACCCAATCCTGCTCAAGCGACGACTTTCAGCAAACCTTGTGAGATTCACGGTTCTCCACGCTGCACGCTTACATGCCCACATAAGTTTTATCTTTTCTTCCGACACCACGCGCTCGTGTAAGAATGGGTTTCTTGTACTTCTGAATCTGGCGTACTTGTCGACCCGTTTGCGACCTGACTGAGGACCAGCGTGTCCTGCCTCACATCGGTGGGCAACATCCTCGGCATGGAGGGGGAGCTGTCCGACATCCTTCGTAGGATGCCAACTCAGGGACCTGCAGGTTCAGAATGGCGGCCAGAGCCTCGTCGTGTTGCTGGGGAAGGCCCTCAGGGGGTCCCAGCGAATCACAAACCTCGAATTGAATGTGGTATCCGGATTTCCGTACTCCTAGAAGTCATTAGGGTGGGCGACGCGGAATTTCATAGAGAATGCCAGGGAAGAGCTGGCTGCCTGGTCCGCTGTCCCTAGCAAACTTAGGGAAGTCACCATTGAATCGATGGAGCGGGACACCGACACCTCCCTGTCCTAACCTGGGCTGCGCCGACGCCATCCGATTTATCGAAGCCGAAGGATCCGTTGTGCTCTCCAAGTTCACTCGGGTGGAAACCTTGATTATCACTGGTCCCCGATTCAGATTCACCATAAGACCTCCCAATTGTACGTGGCGACGACTACGACTTCACGATATGATATTGACTGCGATTGCTCACCTCCATTTACAGTGGAGACACTCTCCGGGTTCAAGGCGTTGAAGACTCGTAATCTGGCCTGCAATCTGGCTCCTCCCTTGGGGGCATCTTGCCGTCCAGAATCAGACCTGAGGCTGGTACTCCCAACTCCTGTCGAGCCATTCCTCTCTGACATTCTCGCTGGCATGCACTGCTGAAGAGCAGTTGGAGCATATGGATTGGGAAACCCTCAACAACCTACTCAAAACCTCCCCCTTCTACGCGGAGTTAAAGGAGGTTGGGCTCAACCTGAGCCTTTCCCACAAGGTTTGACCTACGGTGAACAGGGCTGACTGTGATCGTATGATTAGGCGTAGGATTGTTGGACTTCGCCCGGGCACTGCTTAAGGTCAAAGTTTACGGTGGCCAGGATATGATATCGCCTTTTATGTATGAGTAGGAGAGGTGGCTCAACTCCAGATATCTATATTTTCGGAAGGTGTCGATGTATACGCTCGTGTTCGATTTATTATATCGCGGCTCGCCTGGCAGCTTCCAGGACGTGATACCATCCATTGCGTCGTGGTTTTCGCGGTTTGAAGCTGTCAAACTCAGCCACGCCCAATTATTCCTACCACGGTCTTGTGAGACCAGGAATGTACTTTTGGACCCATTGACCACGTTCTCTGTCGATGGACTCGAGCGATGCCCACAGCTGCAGATCGTCGTCGTAAACTTGAAGTGCCTGAGATAGGGGCTCTTCGTACCCAAAGCGATTAGCGAGACGCTCGGCAAATTAGGTAAATAACTCTCACAGCACTTATACAGCACGCGGCATCGTGCACGGGCCAGCAGGTTGACGCGCAACTTCCACCAGCCTGACGCCGACATAACCTACCTTTATCCGCCAAAGACCACTTTATACTCAAGAAACGGAGAAACTACACGTAAATTTAGAGGGCTAAAAGGTGAGGATCTCGGAGCATTCGACACTGTGGAGATCAGTGTTATCAGTTCTTGACGAAGACGAGGGGCCATCGCGAAGTGTTTGGGTGAATCAAAGGGTTGGCCTTCGTAGGCGGTATGTTCAGCTACGTGAAGATACGATTCCGAGAATGTGGAGAGAGTGTCTCGGATGGGTGTCGTACTTCAATTCTTTTCGTCTTTCTTCTCAATCGCAAAAGGTCTCGACTAAATATCTACACAGAACAATATCCTACGAAAGCCTACCATGGCGCCCACCGACCCCACGCAAGTCATGGATACCATCCTGCAGCAAGTGACCACCGCCGATTCATTGATTGCTGTGGCCAACTTCCTCAAGAACATGAACCCGAAAGATCTGCGCGAAGCCGCCCTTGCAAGTCCACTATCGACAGGCCAGGACCCTCTCCTCCTCCTGAGTATCCCTCAAAATACATTGACGGTCTTGTACATCCTGTGAGTGTCTTTCACCAGAATGGAAAGGGCGTTTGAGGGCTAACAATGGTGGCGTTAATAGGACAGCAAGGTTAGGCGTGAACAATGGCCAGGCGGCGCCGACATTCGAGACCTTGGAGAATTTCTGCAGGACATTTGACCCCGAACAAGCAAGGTTATCGCCAGATCGAGGTGAGTCCCAACTGGTTATGTATGTGCACGTCGATTCTAAACATATCATAGTCACACTCCTCGCAAAAGGGATACAGAGGTTAGCCGTGTCAACCAACAACCCACGATCCGCCATTCTCCCCCTTCATTTCCTCGTGACACGCTACGCACCCGATCCATCGTACCTCACGACTATCCACCCCATCTTCACTGTGACATGCCTTCAAGCAACGCACCCCTCCGCCGCGCTCCCCGTACTGAACAACCCAATAACCTCAATCGACACCAACCTCTCCGATCTAACCTACAACGACAACCTTATCTACCACTACACGGGGGGCGTGGCGCTGGCGATGTTGAAGCGGTGGGCCGAGGCGGAGGAGTTCTTTGAGATATGTGTGAGCGCGCCCGGTGCCGTGCCGGCAGCTCTACAGCTTGAGGCCTTGAAGAAACTGAAACTCGTGCAGTTGATCGCGAAGGGGAAGGTGCGTAGCATGCTTTTTCATTGTACGGGGTTCTGATCTGCAGTTTAGACCGCGCCATTGCCCAAGTACACGAACCAGTTGCTGCTGAGGCATTTCAAGGCGACGCCCTACCATCAATTTGTCAACGCATACCCTCATAATGTTGAGGCTCTAAGGGAGATTCTCAGTAAAGAGCGGAACCTCTTCCAGTCTGAGAAGAATGTGGGATTGTTGAGGCAGGCGTTGGACCGTGCACCGCGATGGGCGTTGAAGAAGCTGACGGCTACCTATCTCTCTCTGAATCTCGCTGATATCGGAAAGGCGGTGAGGATCAGTGATGAGGGAGAAGTCAGGGCGCTGCTTCTTGACATGGTAAGGCTCACGTTTTTGAGTTGCTTGTTGCTGCTCACAGGTACACTTTAACTTTAGATCGAATCTGGAGACATCTCTGCAGCGATCTCGGCGGATGGAAGTGTGACCTTCTCGGACCCTCCACCGCAATTCACGAGGGCGCAGGTGGACGAAGTGTTGAAGAACGTTCAAGAACAGAGTGAATTGCTCGACTACTTGGAGAAGGAGATGGCGAGGAGCAAGGACTTCTTGAGCAAAGTACGTATTGCTTGGGTATGAGTGGATTTGGACTGACCTTCTGTTGTTGTAGGCGATCAAAGGAAGGGACGACACTGTTGGGTTTATTGGGGCAGATGAGGATGTGTTCTCGCAGATTGCGCCCCATGGCGCGGGAATTTGGGGAATCGATGATTGATTTGAGACCATCCTTCTCTTTCTCTTACCATTGCTATGTTGTCGCTCCTCCATCGAAGTGTTCTATCAGATGTGTACCATTAACCTTGTCCGAAATGAAATACGTGGATCACCATTCATCCACCTTCACTGAATATGCACTGCACTTACGAACGTGCTAGGCTCCGTTCAGGATTCGTGCCTCCTCGTGTTTGTGTTCCTTCCAAGTACAGTATGGAAAGGCTAGCGGAACTTTCATCTTGTTGAAAGAGAGATGAAACTCTACAACTCGACCATCGGAACATCGACGGGAGAACCGCGGTTTGATAGGCGCGCGTGCATCGCCCAGCGCTTAGCCTCCGGTCATCTGTGTTGGATCACATCCCTCTACTTCTCCCCAGGGAAGATCATCAGCAAATCTATCTGGCACGGGTTCTGGTACAGTACCAATCCTGTTGTGGAAGTAGTGTTTGAAGAGTCCTAATCTAACAGCGGCCGTGCAATATAGGTCAGTTTTACTCGATCTTGATAATCAGGCTCACCTCCCGCCCTTAATACCCGCCAGATGTGCACACGAGGCGATCATCGTAAAGGGAAAGGAAGAATGCTCCAAGCTTCTTGACGGTGAAATTATTGGGTATGTCATTTATGACCCTTTTTCTGGGCTTGAGATAAAAATATCTAGTTCCTTACATTCCTTCATCCACCACGAGACTGTACTCCACGGTCATCTGGAGTCAAAGAGACTACCTTCTACTTTTTGGCACACGTTTTTAATACACGATGTAGAACGGCGTCTAGGCATGTGTTCCGAGTTAACCTCTGTACGCCGCCACGCTTGCTGGGCGGACAGATGAAGGCAGATGCCACACCACCATCAGGGATATTCGTATTCCGACCATTATTCTGCACATTCCAGTGACAGGATCAAATGAAATTGGGTGTGCCTTTCTCTTCGTCCCACCACTCTTGGCAGTAGCATTGTCGACCTGTCGCCGGTAGTGGGCATGTTGCGATCTTTGTCTGGGGACCTCCATTCAAATCTGTGCTGACAGGTAACGTGCCTCGTGTATTGTACGTAGTGAAACGGTCACAACTCACCTCGGAATTGACTTGGGCGGCTATTGCTACCTCTCCCAGTCCAGGAGAGGAATAGCGTCGTCACTACTCCACCATGACCCATCCTGACGTGAATGTGGTTCAAGGTCTTGTACCGCGACAGCAGCGGCGTTGGGTATTCTTCTGTGCAGGACGGGATTCGGATGTGATAGTAGACTCCACCATCGGAGAGAAGGTTGTCACGCGCCCTTAAATCGTCGATATGGGGAAGCGAAGGGGTCTTGGGAGCGATACCCTACAAGGAGACGCCGGGGTAACGGCGTCCAAAGACGCTTCAAACCTCTGCCTCTTCACTTCGGAGCTTTTCTACTGTCGTCTTTTTGATCCCATGGAGGACGCTGGCCAAGGGTTCTCAGCCTGCCAGGCGAGGGACCTCCCTTCCTAATTATGTTGTGTGAGCAGAAGTAACTCGCTTCAGAGCTGTAGAGAATTCTAACGATGGTTCTGGATTCGGGGCCTCATGGGGAGGGAATGCTACTTCGAGACCTGTAATCTAGACTTCGTGCTAGATAAGAGGTCTTGCGACTTCTTTCAAGAGCCCTGTGACTGGAGTGGGGGTAAGCGAAGGTAGAGTCGAGTCAGCGTTCCCAAGGAGTAAACAAGATCCAGGAAGGCCGGGGCCGAAATGGTTGCTCTGTAAGCGCAGGGTTATGACTTACATAGTTCCTCTAGATCTCGGTCCAATCTTCACAGCGTGGTGAGCGGATGTTCTCGGCCATCTGGTATCTATGTATCTTTGAATTCACTCGCGCTTTGACTATATTGCGTATATACACTGCAACGAGTCCTTAAGGGCTCCCTCTCCATATCTAAGGACAGTGTACTCTTGCCTAAAGCAATCGGACGTGCGTCTATTCTATTTCACATGGATGCTGTGAAGATTAGGGGAGTTAAGGTCGGGAAGAAATCGTCATAACATAAACGCCTCTGCCAAGCTCTGCCACCAAGCCGACTGATTCCGAGATGCCTGACGCCGTGGTCCAGGATTCGCATCATGAGATCCTAATCGAGGCAAGGAGGACGAGGGAGGATTCATCATCGAAGATGGAAGATCTAATTTTGGTTTGGTCGGTCTCAAAGGATATACCTCTCTCCCTCGTGGCCCGGGCATGTCGTTGCTCTATAAAGGTTTCCGAATTTTGTGTCGGAACGAAAAAGTCCCTTACCGCCCCCCGCCCACTAACTCAGGCTGCTCGTCCCCAATGCCTAGTGCTGTTCAGATGTCACTTCCGTTCCCCCCTTCGTCCTTGAAAAACATGGTCAGCCCATACGCTGGACCTTCTTCCCTATATGACGGCCAGTTCGCGTTCGCTCGCGTGAAAGGCGAAGTCTGCCTTGTGCAAGGTACGCCACACTTTGTTTCAATTTGTCGCGACTGCATTTCACTGACCTCGTCGCGCGTTCCTTTTCTCCTTCAGTCTCCTGCTCATCCCCGTCCTCACCATTCCTACCAATAGACGTGAATGTCTTCAAACACGAATTCATCACCATCTTCCGTTTTTCCGAATCGACGACACTGCATCCAGCAGATTTTCAAGTGATCGAAGCCATAGACGATTCGTTACTCCGCTACGAAGAGGAGAACCAGACCGTGTTCCTCGCAAAAAGCTTGATGGAGCACCTCAGGCGCTTCAGTGCCGATCCTCGGAAAGCGAGACTGCAGCAGCAGCAGCGATTACTCGCGTCGCGCCCGTCATACCCAAGCCAGAGGTACCGCCAGCGGTGACCTGGCCCCTATCCTGGTTCTCACCTCGTCCTTGTACTTCGTGCCTTTACGTGTTTTTTTTGCTCAACTTTTTTCTTTGGCCTTTGATCAGCTTACACCCACTTACTCAACACTTACCTGGAGTACCCATGATTCATGATTCATCCACCTTTTCCTTCCTCATCATTTGTATTTGTATCGTCTTCCCTGCATACTTACATCCCACCCTCATCGCATCATACATCCTCATCGTCGCTCTATGTTATTGCCTACAGTATTCGCTATCCACACACTTTACATGTCCTATATCTATTCCCTCATGTCATCACTATGCACATGTCCTCGGACTGAATCCATTCCGCAAATTCGCACCTCTCTTTCTCTCCTGACTTCTACTCGCTTGAACCTTGCCTCAACACTATGAGCTTCTTGCTAAGCAAGAGCTCGAAAGGGCAGTGATTGTGGATTAGAACCTTTTTTCAACTTAGTGGATCTTGCCGGAAGGAAGCCTCCTTCGTCAAAGGAGGTCAAAAGGCTTCTTTTCCTAATCTCAAAGCACCCGAGTCCACCAGGGATGTGGCGCGGAGCCCCCCTTTTGCGATATTCGGCCACAGGTCTTGCTAGTCCTGCAGAATAACGCACAGCCCAATCAAAGACACGTTCCTTTTGAGGTCTGAGGGACCGAAGCACCGAACGCTACGTAGGCAAATGCTCCAGCCCTGGAGGAAGTAGTTTGAGATAGCTCGCCTGTAATGTGAGCCACAGTTAGGATATACACCGATTTCGACCCCCAACGGGCGCAGTAACTGAAATAGCACTGACGACTTACTGACGACAGCATAGCCAGAGCACACCACCTTGGGAGCTACAAGTATCAGTCGGCCATTGATTATCCACTCAAGCGCCTAGAATGTGTAAGCAGGTAAGCATCATCCGAGGACTTCTGTTACAACGATACAGCCGCTGCACACCTTTGGTGTGCCCAGAGCGGACAAGGCTATTAACGCTGCGTCCGCAGCAGTCTTGGGAGTCCAAGACAACTGTTGGCTTTGATCACGTTGGGTTGTGCACCATGAAACGCCCAGGTGGGGTACATGTCTGCTCGGAACGACAGGATCAGCGCTAAAGACATCGCCTGAGACCTGTTCAAGTTGAATATCGCGCGCGAGTTGTCAGTGTGCTCCGACGGCGGGACAGAGACCTGCCGCAGGATCCGCTAGCCTTCTGGGCGAAGAACATCGAACCCTCCTTGCGCCATTTCTCATGTTCCGGGAAGCTTCAATCGGTGGTGATCACGAGAGGTATGTTTCGGGGTTAGCTGTTTGACCTTCTATAAATGCCATGAACATGCCGAAACGAACTTGAAGCAAGGCGCGACTCGGAATAAACACCAAAACATAGCAGCAAACCCCTGGGAGTCGTTGGTCTTTCAGGCCTTGTGATTCTGAGGGGTGCATCTACCCGAGCATCCTGCTCTTTCAGCGACCTCGATGCTGGATGCTAGACTCGGCTAGCCTTGAGAACATGAGCTTCTCTCTTGACGGTTTGGAGGAAGACGTTCCGTAGAACATTCTGTGCTGTAGTATGAGAGTTAGTAATAGTCTTATCGTGGAGGCATGTGATCCGGAGAGCGAAGGTACGCACCGCTTCCATATCCTAATTAAAGCCATCTTCGTCGTAGTTTTGAACGATGTCACGCGGGAGCCCCAAACATACTCGTAGGCGCCTGTCAATGTGAGCAGGAGGAGCTGCTTGCTCAAAGTCAGAGTCTCACACGACCAAACACCTGATCAGCCAAGATCTTCCCGTTCGATTGACACGCTCTACGGTGCACGCCGTTTGCAGATCCTTCCCAAATCTGCTGACATGCCGCAGAGCCCGGCACGCCCTTTTTACTACCTTTCAATATCAGGGGCTGCAACGATGCGGGTCATCTTCGACGGAGGCAATTTTACGATTTGGGCCTCTATCGCATCCATTAGCGGGTACTCAAGAACAGGTAAGTTGTAGAGTAAGGAGCGATCAGGATTATTATTCAGTTTCCACCTGTCCAGCTAGGCATGTTGTGTTAGTACTCAGGATTGCACCTAGAGAAGCAGATACAACGTACACCTCGGGACCTGGGATAGGGTAAGGCTATTGATTCGGCGTTAGTGGTGCCAATGGTGCATCTCAGCGCAAAGCTTACGGGAGGTTCTGTGTTGAAACGCGTCAGCGACCGGATGCTCGTAAGGATGGATGAGTGCAGACTTACGCCATCCGTTGTAGATGTTAAAGACAATACCTGCGTGCAATGATCAGTTCAGCAGTTCAGCTTCCAGCTCAGTCAACCGGCATTACCTGGGGTCTCAGGTGTATACGCTCCAGGGAACGACACGAATGAGGTAGGGAAAGCGGACCCGTTTCCTGTCACTTGAACTTGAGCGCAGCTAGGATAAGATTGGATACCAGGATAGGCAAATGCTGGGATCCGGACGGAATAAGCTTTTGAATGACAGTCTGATGGCCTCAGAAGAACTAACCTCCATGCAGGGCCAGACTATCATGGTAAAAACTTGCAGTCAGAACGATGTGTAGGTAAATTGCAAAGACCTCTCACATTTCATGACGGATGATGTACTGGCCAGGCTTCAGCTTCGGTGGGATTTTGACGCTGTAAGTCGTCAAAAATTCATCTGCTGCCCATTTCTCGTCCTTGTCCTTCCCTGCATGATCAATCTTGAACCACACGGCGCTGTGAATCCATCTCAGTAACCCGAAGCATCGTGTGCCATGCTCCGAGATGCCTACTCTGTACCGGGTTCCCACTTTCTGATATCTACCCCGTCTGGAGCCCGAGCAAGATATGTGAGGATAGGCCCCTTGTGGCTGTCTGGCCAGGCAGTCCAGTTGAACGTGACCGTCTCTCCTGCAGCGATGGTGCCAACCAATGGAGCAGGAGCGCTGCCCACATACCCGCCCTCAGACCATCCATTGCATTGAAGACTGGGGGAGGTGTGAGTGAGGCAATACGTGGCATCGACTTTGCCTTACTCTATCAGAGTCAAGTCTTCGATTGGGCCTGTTAACGAGAGATTAAGCAACTCAGGAGCAGAACGGTCTACTTATTGGACATACCATTCCCAGGAATCTTCCTTATGAGGCGTTCTGGGGTGGGCGTAACGTAGCTGTTGCCCGATTAGTGTAGTAATGGAAAGAAAGAACGAGCACCCTACACATCGTTATATGGAAGATAGCCGGTATGCACAGTCGACCCTAGCGTTATTTCCTGGACATATCCATGGGCAGCGACGCGGGCGGCCAAGGCCAGCGCAGTAAGCAGAAATTTCGTCGCCGTGGCCGAGACCATGTTGTGAAGAAGAAGCACAGATTGTGAGCAACATTCATTCAGAGGCAAGATATAGCCCGATAATTGCGTTCGCCTGCTAATTTTCCGGATAAAATGCCTGGATAAATATAGGATCAATAGACTTCTTCTTTCGCTGGCCAGTCTCATGATAGCATCTCGGTGATTGGGATATATGACTCTGAGCCCAACAGAGAAAGGCTAAATAACACTCAATATCCACACGGTCGGTCTGACCCGGTCTTCTCTGAGTACTTTCTTGAGTCCGAGTTAGCGCGCGAGCGTCGGAGGTCAGAGCCATTCATTGAAGACGCACCTCACAAATTGACTCCCATCTTCCTGCAACATCTGCGACTGAACGGACCACCCGTACCGAGGTTTTCCCTGGCAGAAATGGCGAGCGGTTCCGGTGTCCTGGTAGGGGATAACTTGGTTGAAACTCGGTTCACAAGCATCCTCACCATCGAGCGTGCGCTCAAAACGTGTCGCGGGATCGCCAGCACGGGTCCATAACATCCCAAAATGACCCAGAAACTCAGTGGGTTCATGGCAGGTTCATGGTGGAACGAACACAAGAGCCTTTGGCACGTTATGACTGTCTAGCTGCGCCGTTGAAGATCTAATCTGCTACCGGGGGATCTAATCTAATCTCGGTCAAACCATTCGCATCGTCGAACTCGCTGAGCCGCCTTGCTTCAATCCACCAACAGTCGTTACCAGCTGATATAGAGTACTTACTCAAGGGGCTATCACGAGTTAAAGTGCACGCGACGACTTGATGTGCAGCATTTCCAGTTCGTTTACCAGATGTCAAGGTTGTGTCAAGGCCTATGGACTGCTTAATAGATGGTGTACTTCAGCGAAACTTAGCCGCAAATCAATGGGGGCCCGAGGGACACGGCAAATCGAGCTCAAGAGGCCCATAGAGTTTACGGAGGTAAGTAGAGGATTCGCAACAAGTAAGCCACCGGGGTCCAAAAAGAACGGTCACCCGGACCACAGTGGTTAACAAGTGCCGGTTCATATGGGGGCAAACGGGGTCCGAACAGGAGCTGTATAACAGTATAAGGCGGCGGGAGTCAGAGCTTATACCCGCGGCCTGGTGCAGGGCTATCTCCAATAACAGTCGCCTGCTTGTACACCACAAGTTGCGGCAGGACATTCTCATAGACATGCTCCACCCACTATAGAGTAAAACACGCTGATGAGCAAGGCTGCCAAGGAGGACGTACGAAGAAACAAGAAAAGTTCACCTCACACACCAAGGGCCGCGTATCCCTAGGATCTATAATCTCCTCAACACCGAATTTATTCGCGGTCTTTTGGGGACTGCGAACGTCCTCAAATTTGTCCAAGAGCTCCGCCATAAGCGCCTCTCGAGCTTCGGGTGACTCAGCTGCGTCCAGCTGACGCTTGTATGCGGCTTCGACACCGCCTTCTAGGGGTAAGCTGCCCCAGTCTCCCGACGGCCTGTATGTCGTAGGGGGTTAGAAAGTATCCCGAACGCCAGAGAAAGAGGACGATGGTTGGATGGTGGACGAACCAGGCAACACGGACACCCTTGCCGTTCTCAGGGTCGGCAAAGGCGCAGCCAGCTACTCCAAAGGCCCTTCGAAGGATGGCGGTGTAGATCGGTACGGTGGTGTGGTAGAGAGCGGCCATTGCGGATGCCCCATGTCGAATGGTAGCCATACGCTCTGCGACGGAGCCTGTATTCATTTGTCAATCATCGCTGCGGGGTACGAGACAACTTTGGCTTACCGATTGCAAACCCAGGTTGGTCGACTAGGTTTAGGATCGGTAGCCTATACGGTGGGATGTAAGTGTGACGGGCAGGTAGTGTCGAATTATCTACGGACCCAAAATGGCTGCAAAGGGTCACAAATTTCGTCGTCTTCTGAGCTCCCATGGCATCAATGGCTCCTGGGTAGTACTTTAGTTTGGATTTCAAGGATACCCTATGAACGAGCAAGACGCACCCCCGTTGACTTTACAGTCGCTCGATAGGACACCTACTGGACGACCGGCAAGGCGCGCAAAACCAGTAACGATACTTCTACCCCAGTACGGCCCAATTTCGAAGAAGCTAGCTTCATCGACTATCAGATTGATGAGTCGCCTAACATCGTATGGGCTTGCACGGCGTCTCGGCATGATATCCAACAGTTCCTCCTCTCGCCTATTGACGGGGTCACTCGAAGGAACGACTGGCGGCAGCGCAAACACCGAAGATGGAAGGTACGAGAGGAATGCGCGAATCTGGCGGAATGCATCTTCTTCAGATGAAGCCACATTGTCAACCGTCCCATTAGCTGCATGGATAGTCCAACCTCCGAGTTCTTGTTTCGAAAGGTCCTCGAAGGTAGCTTGCCTCACAACAGGGGGACCGGCGGCGAAGAGTTGGGACAGGCCTTTCACCATGACACTGAAGTGGCTGATGGCTGCCTTTGCTGCTGCCAGGCCGACGACGGGCCCTAGGAGGGCGGAGGCGACTGGGATGACGGAGAGTGCGTCTAGGCTATTGCTCAGGATATTCATACCTGGGATGTACGTAGCTCCCATAGAGAGGTCTGGTTTAGGATTAGCTCCTTGCTCGATTTTTTGAGTATTTAGGCTTACATGTTGCGACGCTCCCTCCACCGCTGGATCCATCCAAGAGGCGAATCTTGTTGCGGTTAAGCTTATCGAGTAGTATTTAGGAAGGTATTTTACGTACCAGAGGTACTCGAGCACGTCGAGCGAGTCCCTGTCTATGCGTAAGCTCCGACCCAGCATTGGATCTGATTATTGAGATACACACCTCCCCATAGATTGGTTTATTCATGATACCTCCGTCAGCATGCCCGCCTCGTACGCTGAAGTCGTCCGCTGTGATGAAGACTTTCCGGCCATCCAGTTTGCCCCAGCCAGTGACCATGTTTGCAGGCACGAACGAGACCAATTTTCCAGTCGCCTTGTCATAGATGGGTTGCCCTGTAATCGACCCTACTTCGTTGAAGGTCTCCTTGTCAAGCAACAGTGCAACTCGTTCGCGAACCCATAGTTTCTTATTCGCCTTCTGCCTAGCATATCCCGGATCCTCTAGATTCGGAGAGCGAACGAGAGCTTGCTGAGCGCGTAACTGGCTTAAAGGTCCCTGGAGCGTCAAAGTTAAGCGAGCACATCATGGTTTAGGACAAGCGCGTCGTGAGAAACCGTGAGCTCACCTCCCAGCTCTTGCCATCATCAACGGGAACGACGTCCGCGCCTTTTCTCTCTTTTCCCTCATTGTCTGCGTCTGAAGGCATGGCAAAAGACTGGATGAGACTGGATGAATGTGGAATGCAGGTTACGCAATGGCCTCAGTGAACTGGGAATACAACCGTGGCCACAAGACCAGACAAGACCCCTAGTCGGCATTCTCAATACCCGGTCCCTGTGTCATTCATTGGACTCGCTTTCCCCAGGTTCCTTACATTCGACCCGACCTCTTGCCTGTGAGCAGAATACGAAGTCCAGTACTGAACAGAATGGCGCCAAAGGTACTAGTAGCGAATCGAGGCGAAAGTAAGTGCTCAGATTTATCTCATCAGCCCCGGCGGCTCTAACATAGATTGCTAGTCGCTGTCCGCGTTCTACGCTCAGCCCGTGAGCTGGGCTGGTCTACAGTGGCTGTTTACATCGACAACGACCTAAGCCATGCAGGATACGCGGATGAAGCCACCAGACTGGAAAGCGCTGCAGACTTTTTGAACGTCGCCACCATTGCAGGAATAGCTTCTCGGTGAGTAGAGGAGACCCCTAATCGACAAGCTGCGTTTAAACTTTAATCAGCACCAAGTGTACCCATGTCCATCCAGGATACGGGTTTCTTAGCGAGAACCCATCTCTTTCTCAAGCGCTTGCCAGTAGCACACCACCTATCACGTTCATAGGCCCGGCTCCCGACACACTTCGAACTGCTTCCGACAAGATGCTCTCCCGCGAGCTGGCGACCTCTCTCCAAGTTCCCGTTGCACCTGGAGAACGTGTCTTCTCAGCAGAGGATGTCCGCACGTTTACGCACAAAGCACAATTTCCCATTATGATCAAAGCGCTTGACGGTGGAGGAGGCCGAGGAATCCGTGTTGTCAACCACCCTGAGGAGCTCGATGAAGCGTTCAAGAGGTGCCTCGGGGAAAGTCCGTCCAAGCAAGTCTTTGCAGAAAAGGCTTTGACCGGTGCTGGGTGGAAGCATATTGAGGTGCAAGTTATCGGGGATGGAACTGGAGCGGTCAATCACTTTTGGGAGAGAGAATGTAGCGTTCAGCGAAGGTGAGTTCCTTCCTCTCGCCGCTCGGTATGCACAAGCTGACCAAAAATCTAGGTTTCAAAAAATTGTGGAAGTTAGTTTGGCCATTTTCTGCTCTAGGCTTGTCCTGTTCTGACGTTTGGTTGCATTATTGCACAGACTGCACCATCGCGGCTCTCGCGGCCAATAGTCCAGCCTCTAATCGATGCCTCTCTTACGGAAATTAAAGTACAGGGGTCTTGGGACGTTTGAGTACCTCATCAACGCCCAGAGCGGCGACTGGGTCTTCCTCGAGATCAACCCACGAGTTCAAGTTGAGCACACCATCACAGGTATGGCCATAGGATGTTCACTGTATCTGTATCTATGCTCACTGTTTGGTCTCAAGAGGAAGTTATGGACCTTGATCTCGTCCGAGCGCAGCTACTCCTCTTCACCCCCAACACAACACTTCAGAGCCTCTCACTCGCCGCTCCTTTCCCCGCCCCCACATCTTTCGCAGTCCAACTCCGCCTTACAGCTGAAGACCCATCGAAGAACTTCCAGCTCTCTCCGGGAATCGTCCGCTCCGCTGCCCTTACTTGGCCCGCCGGACGTGGAGTGCGCATCGATACATGGCTCTCCAGCCACCCATCCCACCACTTTGAGTCATGGACGGTGGGAACGGAGTTCGACTCCCTTCTGGCGAAGATTATTGTCAGAGGCTCGAGCTTTGAGGAGATGACGCAGAAGGCGAGACGCGCGCTGGGAGAGCTCTCTATTGGCGGTGACGTGAAGACGAATGTTGCCGTTCTGGCGGGAGTGACTGACCATCAGGATTGGATGACTGGGAGTATCGATACACTGTGGCTTGAGCGGAATGCTAGTCAGATCCTCGATCTGGGGCAATTGGCGCTTGGAAAGACCTCTGCCCTTCATCAGGGATTGGGTCACGCGGACACGTCGACACCTACCACTGCCAGTACTGCTGGGAAAGCGATAGGCGGTGGGGGAATGCCGATCCAGCCAGGCTCTCTCTTCACTCTCACCCTCTCTCCGAACGGATCCTCAGCAGACTCTCACCTCCCTAGCGCGAAACACACTCTCATGCTCTCATCCATCAGGCAGAACGCCTTCCCCGAGATGCTCTCAGGAACACTCCAAACCTCACTCGCCCCGACCCCTCTCTCGTTCTCTCTCTTCCAATCAACATCTGCGTCCGTCTCGGGCTCCGACGTCGAGCTGGCCGACCCGAACGATCTGACGCATATTGCGGCGCCGCTTACTGGGAAGGTTGTGGAGCTGCACCCCGCGTTGGTTACGGCTTCGACTGGGTCGAAGGAAGCCAATAACCGCAGGAGGGTTAGGAGAGGAGAGCCACTCGTCATCTTGACTGTGATGAAGATGGAAAACACAGTGGTCGCACCAAGGGATGGGTTTGTGCAAAGGGTAGGAAAGGGCGTGAGGAGTGGGGTCGTAATTGGGGAAGGTACGTTGATTTGTGTTGTGGAGACCGAGACCGAGTTGCCTTCGAGTAAGCTTTAGGACTGCAGGGCTTTGATTCCCCATGTCAATGGCAACGATAAGATAAGATAAATTGAACCTTGCTCAATCTAATCTTATCCTGCACCTTCAACAGCAATGCAGGCCTCGACAGCCGTGGGTAAGTATGTAAGTAGCGCCCGCACTGCCGCATGTTCACCGCATGTTATGATAGCTTTTGAGCTTTGACGGTGACGCAGCAGGTCTCCCTCTCACTCTTTACATAGCCTCGCCTCCCTCCTCATTCCCTCCCACCACCACTCATGAGTACGCAATACCTTGCCCCGCGCCCAGTTGGGTTTTCCGATAGGACGAACAGCTTCGGGCCAAACGCTCGCACAATCTCCAATTCACTCCCCTACGCTCTGGATCGACTTTCTCCAGCGACGTCCCATTTTCCAGAGGGGTCGTATGGCACTCCACCCAATTCTGCAGACCGGTATATAGCCCAGGTTAACAACTGTAAGCGGCTCCCTATTCTTACTTTTTCTTCTCGCTGACCGGAGGGGGTGCAGATTATGCGGCAGTAAATAACATGCAGAATGTCGGGAATGCAAATTTGGGGCAGAATCATGGTGAGTGGGCCATTCGAACGCACTGTATCAAGATACGTGAGAAGACTAACCCGGCTGCTCAGGGTATATCAGTCAACTAGCACCCGGAGGAGAACAAGGGTATTCGTCCGAGCGTAGAGGGGATGAGACTCCTTCTGTTGAGTTGCTAAGAGGTGAGACCGTGCTTCCCGAACTCGTGCTCATGAACTAACGCAAACGCGTACCTTAGTATTGGAAAAGAACATTGCATCGGCCGCCGTTCACGACTCAGATGACCGGTTCAATGCTCCTAGATGCATGCCAGAAACAAGGGTTGAGGTTCAAGAGGAGATTTTGAGTTGGATCTCCGAACCTTACAACGATACGCCAGTTGCCGCAGACAAGATTTTGTGGGTTACAGGGCCGGTAGGAACGGGGAAGTCAGCAGTCCTTGGCTCGATTGCGGAGAGCTGTAAGGAGAAGGGACATCTTGCAGCCAGCTTCTTCTTCTCCCCGTTTTCCGCAGATAGGCGATGCTTGATAGCGACCCTTGCCAGTCAGCTTCTCGAGCATAGGGACTTGCGAGGTATTCAAGAACACATGCTGTCGGCCATGCGCCACTCTCCTTTCGTTTTCACCAAGAATCTCAAGCAACAATTCGACACCCTCATCCTTGGACCCCTCCTAGAATTCAGGCAACGTGAAGGCTTATCCGCGATGACACCGCCCCTCATCCTACTAATCGATGGTCTCGAAGAATGCGGTACAGGACAGCCTCAGGATACATCCTCCCCCATTACGAGCCGTGGATCGCCCCTTTCACCTGCTCGACTCCGGGACGACGACCAGAGGGAAATCCTGTCTTTCATCCTCCACGCCGTCAACAATCCCTTTCTTCCCTTCCGCGCCGTTATTGCAAGCCGCCCCGAACGCACTATTCGGGGCTTCTTCGGGACCGACGGCAAGGCCATCACCCGTGAACTTGTTCTCGACAACAAGTACAACCCCGACGCAGACATTGCCCGTTTCTATGAAATGAGGCTCTCTGTTATCTGCCACACGTCGGAGCTTCCTCCAGACTGGCCTGGCATGGAGAAGAAGCAAATACTTGTGAAGTACGCGTCTGGGCGGTTCGTCTGTGCTGCGAAAGTCATGCGGTTTATCGAAGGTGCATCGCTTCCCTCGACGAAGCCAGGAAACTCATCGCGACTTTCGACGCCCTCTCAGCGGCTAGAGCGACTTCTCAACTTGCTCCTATCCCCCGGCCCACTTTCTTCCCTCGACATACGCTCCATCTTAGGAACTTCCCGAGAGACTGCGGACGATCTTTACGAGAAAGGGACTGAAGCCTGGCATCGGTACGAAACGAGCCGCAAGGACACAGATCTCACGAAAGCCGTCGGCTTCTACCAGCAAGCACAGGCCCTTCGAGCAGAGCGCGACATGGATGAAATGATCGAGAAGTTGCATGGCAAGGGCGTCGCGGCCTGGTCTCAATATACTGTGACTGAAGACAAGAACGCCAACTCCCAGCTTCTAACCGAGGCCATCGATTTTTACAACCAAGCTCTGGCCCGTGCGAAAGGGGGACACCCATTCCGCCAAACAATCCTCATTGACTTAATATTTGCTGTCTTGGCGGTGGAACCCCTTTCGCGTCAGCACATTGCTCTGGTCGAGTTGTATTTTACCGAAGTCGTCGAGCGGAACCCGTCCAAACTCCAGCGCGACCAAGGGTACGCCATTACGACCGCCCTGGGCAAGTACTTCGAAGCGCAGTACAAATCTTCAACAGATTCAGGCGACTTCGACCGTTGCGTGGCCTACCACCGAAACGCCGCCCGGCTATACGGCCCCACCCCGGAGGCCCAAATCGAGCGATTTTTGGCGGTCGCAGAACTGCACATAGGACGCAAGGAAGATGCGCACTTCGAAAAAGCCCTCAATGCTTACCTTGGAGCGAAGGGTCTTTGTCGAGACACAGCAGAGTGGGACGCGATGCGACTGAAGATATCAAAGGGAATGTACGAAGTCCACAAGCATCGCTACCTCAAGCGAGAAGATAAAGAAGTTTTGGAAAGCGCGATTGCCGAGTGCGACTATGCCTTGTCGCTGAACCCACCCCAGGTCGAGCGGATTCAACTCCTCTCCGATTTTGTGCGCTGCGTCTGGGTGCTGCTGGACGCTCACGAGACGGATGCGGTGGATAGTGGCGAGAAAGTCAAGAGGGCGGTCTCATACGGTCGCGAAATTCTTCAATCACTCTCGGATACCCCGGACGGAGACAAGATCAAGCACGAGATGATTGTTGCCTTGGCCAATACCCTTTCCTCTGCTAAAGGCGGCTCCCGCACGCAAGATCTGGACGAAGCCCTGGAGCTCTATAACAGGGCGCAGGTTTACACACCGAAGGACGCGGACCTGCTCAGCATGAAAGCTGAGGCGATCTGGCTCCGGTGCGAGAAGACCGGAGACTTTTTGGACTTGCAGGAGGCCGTCAATCTCTTCGTCGAGGCGCTTGAAGAAACTGAAGACACTCTGGTGAAATCCAACATCGCCAACAATATCGGTGCAATCTATCTCGATAAGGCGAATGACGAAGATGTCAAGGAGTTGAAGCAGGCCCGGAAATACTACCTGATGGCCGCAGAGTGGTGCGACAATGCTGATAGAGATGGCTTTGCAACGTTGGCAGAGGAGATTGATGCCACAATCAAAACCCTGGAGCGTGAGGACTGAGCAACTTCCAGGGAGGTGTTGGAATTGGAGCTAGGAGGTGTCATAGTTATGCTTACTATACAGCTAGAGACCCACTTGTGTGTCCATCGGGTGTCCAGGATTTGGACCGGCTTCGGATAATGTGCATACTACTACGACTGCTACCACTGACTCGAGAATGAATGTGCCAGAGTCTTTTAGTATCTGGCTGATGTGTATGGTGACATTTCACCGTTAAACCAGAACTACATGCTGAGAAGGGTGAAGGAGAATCGAAGGCAATATTTGTACCCTCTTAACACCCTGACGTGCCAACTGGCGATTCTGTGCTTATTTAGGCGCCCAAGAATGTGATCCCGGGCCGCCGGTCGGGAAGGCGTCACGACTTAAAAACCGAGTTTAAGTACAACTGGCTGGATATCAACATCCATGGAGCACTCAGAGGTTATGTATGTGCCCCAGTGATGCTACAAAACGAGCCGAACTTGAAGCTTGAAGGCTCTAACGACTCTGATTCAAGGCACTGAAAATGCTGTACTTATCAACGTTCTGGTCACATGCACATCATGTACCACAGCACATTAGAGCCTATTAGAGCACATTGCGGCATTAGATTTAAGCCCCGGTCTGTGAGACTGCACGCAATTGACTCTTTCCCTCGTTTATTCCCGATTCTCCTCCAGGCTCGATATCCTTGCAATTGGAGGCCCCGTACAACAGGAGAGCTCGAGCCCCTGCTTAGAGTGACTACGTTGTATACTGCATGCAGCGACACCTCATCCTTCACCTGGATAGATAGCATATTTGCACTTGTCAGCGCCCATTTGACTCCAAGGCCATCGAACAGACAGCAGCAACCAAGGCCCAAACACCAGCTGCATACCCCTCGCTCAGAATCAACTCGGAGTCGCTCTCAGCTGGCTTGGGATGAGAAACTATTGCTGCTTCAGCACGATGGCAGAAGAAATGGTTGAGGAGGTGCACAGGAAGGGAAATGCCGCCTGGGAGCAGTACCGAACTTCCACGACGGACAGACCGAATCCGCGACTTCTCACCGAAGCCATCGATTTTTTACAACCAAGCCCTGACTCGCGCACAGAGCAACCACCCTTCACGCCCAATCATCCTCATCGATTTGGTATTGGCGCTATTGGAGGAAAAGAATCCATCGTCCCAGCACCTCGCCCTTATCGAGCTACATTTTGCAGAGGTCATTAGAGGCGGCCCACCCGCCTCGGAAGAGCTCAAGCGCGATGACGGGTACTCAATCACCACCAGGCTGGGTGAGCTGTACGAGCGATTATACAACTTGTCCTCGGATCCAAGCGCCTTCGACCGCTGCCTTTTCAATTACACAGAGGCCGCCAGATCATACGCTCCCAGTCCAGAGAAGCAAATCCAGTGGTTCCTCAAAGTCGCGCACCTTTACAGCACACGCGAGGAAGACGCGAACCTTGAAAAAGCCCTTAATGCCTTCTATGCGGCGAGGGGTCTCTGCCAGGATGAAGACTACCGGCAGCGCTTGGATATATCGGAGGGAATATACGCTGTCCAAAAGAAACGATATCTGCAGCAAGGAGAGAAAGCCATCCTCGAAAGGGCAATCGCCGAGTGCGACTATGCGCTGACCCTTCGTCCCCAAGATGGGGACCGTAATCGGCTCTTATACGAATATCTACGAGGCGTTCGGGTTCTTATGGAGGATCATGGGGTTGGAAGCGGTAACAGTCTAAGACTGAGAGCAGTCGCCCGCGGACGCGAGTTGCTCGCCCTGTTCTCTACGTACTACCCGGACCGAGAAGAATCCAAACGCGAAGCCACCTTGCTGTTGGAAAACATGCTTTCGTGGGGCCGGAAAGCCAATCCCAGCATCGACGACCTGGATGAAGCCATTGCAATGTACACCAAGATCATGGAACGGGACAAGCCAAGAGTCGACATGAACTTGCTGCGGCATAAAGCCGATGCGATCTGGCTTCGGTCCAGGAAGAAGAAGGATCCTGCGGGCCTGCCGGAAGCCATCGATCTATACGGGGTGGCGTTCGAGTTCGACACAGATGACCCCAGCTGGAAGCCCAGTCTCGCAAACAACATCGCTGCAATCTATCTTGACAAAGCTAACTTCAACAATAAGAACATTGAGGACCTTGAAAAGGCCCGCGAATACTACCGGACAGCTGTAAAGCTCGCCTCAAACGAAACGGATAAGGCTTCCGACCAAGGCCAGATAGACAAAATCAATACCGTAATCAGAACATTGAATGGAGAGGGAGAACACGAGAGCACCCCGTTATTTGAATCGTCGGGCGTCCGGCAAACCGGCGGTACAGTTCCAAATTCGTGGTATTCTGGAGAACGCGGGAGGAATCGAAGTAGGAAGCTCTCTGGGGAGCGACGACGGTCTCTCAGTCGAAGTTCGAAAACGTCGATTAAGGCCACAGGCGCCCAGGATGTCTCATGAACGTCGGCAACCAAACTGACTTCGAACATTGTTGTATGAGCAGTCGTTAATGCATATCTTGGTGCCACTCAATCGACTTCGTTAATCTAGCACCCGAAATCACGTTTGAAGGGCATCGAAATAGTTGGAGGTTCAAAAGCAAGTCATTCTTGCGTCTTTCACCAAGAAAAAGAGAGGACGGGGAGAGAAACAATGAGCAAAGAGGAATATCTCTGAACTCAGACATACATACCTTTAATACGTTTCATTTTCGAGCTTTGAGCGGGGTGTACTTAGGCGCCCAAGAATGTGACCCGGCGCTAACCGCAATACCAGCTCGGGTCCCATTAGAAGGCCGATTGCTTGAATGAAAGTGGCTTCGGCATATATACGCACCCTAAATATTGACTATACACACGCATTCAGACACACAACTCACCCCTTCGGACCACAAACAGAGGCAAGGTGCCGTTGACAGCTTCCACAGCAATGGTTTCGTGCGGTCGGATCACTTGTCTATTTTCAACGCATTGTGTCTGTCAATCAGGTTGTTGTTGAAGTAGTAGTTGTGCACTGCCTCTCACCTACGCTGTTCTACCGTCGCTCTCTATCCTTCAATCCCGCTCTGCCTCAGTAACCTCTCCTTGACGGCCTGTAAGGTTCACAAGTTGGATTGCATCGCGCTGGGTAGAGAGAAGGTTCGCTGAATATCCTAGTTCACCAGAAAATACCCAATAAAGTGTTTCACTACAGATAAGGTCACCCTCTTTGCTCTCCATTCGACCTTCACTTTCAGCCGGACTGTAATGATGAGATACTGTTGCTGCCTCGGAGCGAGAACAAAGGAGGCTGTGGAGGAAGCGCACAGAAAGGGTGCCGCCGCTTGGTACCTGTACCAGAGCGCCGATATCAAGGATGCAAAGCCAGAACTCCTCACAGAAGCCATCGACTTCTACAACCAAGCTCTCACTCGCGCACCAAGCGAGCACCCTCTTCGGCCCCGCGTCCTCATCGACCTGATATTTGCGCTGCTGGAGGAGAAGAGTCCATCCTCCCAAGTCCTGTCCCTCATCCAGTTGCACTTTGCCGAGGTTATCGGCACCATTCCACCCACGCTCGAGCGCGGTCAAGGGTTTGCCATCACAGACGCACTGGGCGCACATTACGAGCGGCTCTATAAGGTGTCCTCGGACCCGAACGACTTTGAACACTGTGTGGACAACTACACGGAAGCTGCCAGGGCGTATGCTCCCGGACCTGAGGAGCAAATCAAGAAGTTTCTCAAAGCCGCGGAACTTCACAGCACGCGCGAGGAAGACGCCCATCTCGAAAAGGCCCTCAACGCCTTCCACGCAGCAAGGGGTCTATGTCAGGATGAGGCTTACCAACAGCGCTTTCAGATATCCATAGGCACATACACGGTCCACAAGAAACGATACGAACAGCGCAAAGAGAAAGCCGACCTCGATGCTGCGATCGCAGAGTGCGACTACGCGCTGACCCTCCAACTGCCAGAAAAAGACCGTATTCGACTCTTATCTAGCTACTTGCAGTATGCGGGATTTCTCATGGCAGTGCATGGAAGAGGCAGCAGCAGGAAAGCGAAGGCGGTTGCTCGCGGACGGGAGCTGCTCGACCTATACTACGCTACCTACTCGGATGCGTACGAGCCCAAATGCACCGTTCTATCCGTCTTAGCGAACATCCTCTCATGGGAGGGAGGCACTCCCAGCTCCGAAGACCTGGCAGAAGCCATCCTGCTTTACAGCAGAGCACAGCGTCACAGGCCCAGAGACCCAGACTTGCTGAGCGACAAAGCTCGTGCAATCTGGCTCCGGTCCAAGCAACGCGGAGACCCTGCGGACTTGCCCGAAGCCATAGATCTGCTCGTCGTGGCACTCGAAGAGACACCCAACCCAAGTTTGAAACCTGATATTGCCAACGACATTGCCGCGATATATTTTCACAAGGCCAGCTTCAACGGGGATAAATCTCACAACATTCGGGACCTCGAAAAAGTACGCGAATACTATCGGAAGGCTGCAGACCTTTCCTCGACAGACATCAAACAGAAGTTTTACAAGGAACTTGCAGACGAGATTGACAAGGGTATCAGAGAGCCAGAGTCACAAAAGGAAGAGGTAGACCGTGGGAGGACCCGAAGGCTCTCTGGGGGGCGACGGCGGTCTCTCACCAGGAGGGCGTCAATTGGACCTAGGTAGCAAGTAGGTCATGGACATTGTACAGGACTGAAATCGTCTACAGTACACAGGGAACGCTTGAAAGTCTGGCTTGGTTCAGGAAATAATATCCGTTAACATCATCAGATTCACGAAGTCTACCACAAAAAGCCTAGTTTTTCCTCTTTCGATTAGCGCCATCGTACTTTAAACCATCGGAGCACCAATCGACCCGAAAGACGCGAGCTGACCGTGCAAGGAAGCCGATGCGATCTGGCCTCGGTGTAGGGGGGAGAACTCGGAGGACAGTGAGGGCACTCAATCCAATAGGGGTGTTCTCTTCTTGTAGGGAACATGGTCGAGGACCAAGGCAAAGCTAAATGCCTGCTACCGTTAGGTAGTGGGTCTTAGGGCCTGCTATGTGAGAATCTGGCGTGCATTTGAACTTTTGATGGGTTTTGATGGCGGTCTTTTGAATCTTCACCGGCATCCTCGAAATGACTTCGCTCCGGGATTGAGTTGGGGCCGACTGGCGAGGAGTCAGAACACTGGGGACACTGACTGTGGATACGGAGCTGGGGAAGGGTGAACGCTAGCACCAGTGTATTTTGGCCCATTAAGTATTGATCAGAGGCAACTGTCAGAAGCTCCTTGAAGCTTGAGGCTCCGGTACATACCTACGAGAACCTGTAGGTACATACCTTTCGCCACGAGACATGCCTTTCTGACTCATTCCATGTCATTGCGCATGTCTATAGCTATGGTATATACCCTGCAGTGAGGGTACGTACCCTATACGCAGGGTACCTGTGCTGAGATCTGAGAGGAGTATGTACCTAGGTACCCTGTACTGAAGGTACGTACCCTGTACGGAGGGCACTTATGCTGAGAGTATGTACCTATATATCGGGTACTGAAGGTAGGTACCCTATACGGAGAGTAGATAGATCTAGTCCTAGTATGGATTAGAGCATAAGAGAACTAGATAGTGGCCAAACTTAACATGGTGTAACATTTCTTTCCTTCAACGCCGAAGCAGTTTTTAGGTCTACAAATTGAGAGGTGAGTACTTGACTAAGGACAAGGCCCGGTAGCAGGTTGTGCCGCTGGTCGGCCTTACAGATGTTATTCAAGGTATGGACGCCCAAGAGTCCAGTTCCAATTTAAGCGCCCAAGAATGAGACAACCGTGACACCAACGCGATACAATTCGAGGGTTGAATAAATCATATATATACGCTGGTATATCGGTGAAAATTTAGGGGCTCGTCTTCACCCTATCATACGGGAAAGCATCAGGTCTGCAGCCCGGTAGCGCTGGGAAACTTCACATATGAGGTGGCACCGGTCACATGTCAGCAGAACCGTGTCAAAGCGCTCCTGATTACTGTAGTGACATACCGCACACAACTGATTGTCGCCTTCACTTCTCTTCATTCTCCCCTTTCTTTGCTGTTCCTCAAAGCCCCGTACGACCAGCGAAGTGAAGCGCTCAGGTTCATCTCGCACAGCCGACGCTGACCAACCTCCCGCGTTGCAAAGATAAGAACCTTTGCTTATCATCATTTGCCTTCAGTGGGGCTTTGATGAGATACTGTTGTTGTTGCTTCTGGACGACGACGGAGGAAACCTTAGAAGAAGTCCACCGAAAGGGCACTTCTGCCTGGGAGCAGTATCGGACTTCCACTACCGAAACCGACAAACCGAAATCCCAACTCCTCACAGAAGCCATCGACTTCTATAACCAAGCTCTGACCCGCGCACGGAGCGACGACCCTTTCCGCCCAACCATACTTATCAGCCTAATATCTGCACTACTGGAGGACAAAAGCCCTTCTCCCCAGGACCTCGCTCTTATTGAGCTGCATTTCGCTGAAGTTATCAGCAAAAACACAGCCCGGGGCACCACCCTCAAGCGCGATGAAGGGTATTCTATCACAGTCGCCCTGGGCGGACATTACGAGCGGCTATACAAAGCGTCCTCGGACTCAAACCACTTTGATCACTGCCTATCCAACTACACAGAAGCAGCCAGATCGTACGCTCCCAGCCCAGAGGAACAGATCCAGTGGTTCCTCAAAGTCGCGGAACTGCACCTAACCCGCGCCGAGGACTCGGACCTTGAAAAAGCCCTCAACGCCCTCCATGCAGCGAGGGGCCTCTGCCAGGACGAGGCTTACGAGCAGCGCTTGCGGATATCCAAAGGCACGTATTCAGCTCACAAGAAGCGATATACACAGCGAAAAGGGAAAGCCGACCTCGAGGCCGCGATTGCTGAGTGCGACTACGCGCTCAGTCTCCGACCGCCAAAGGAGGATCGTTTTGAACTCTTAAATGAATACGTACAAGGTGTCTGGGTTCTCATGCGCACGCATGAGGCAGGAGGCGGCAACAGGGCGAAGGCAGTCGCCCGCGGACGGGAATATATCGACCTGGTCGTCACGTTTTACCCTGGGAACGAAGGAAAACTCCAAAGAGCCATCTTCAGGTTGGCGAATATCCTGTCATGGTCTAAAGCCAACCCCAGCGTTGAGGACCTGGATGAAGCCATTGTGCTTTACACCGAAGCACAGCGTTTGCACGGACAGGGAGGGAGTCCGCACTTGCTGGGCAAGAAAGCTGCTGCAATTTGGCTTCGGTGTGGGGCGAAGGAGGATTGGTCAAGGTTGCAGGAGGTGATTGATCTGTCCACCACGGCATTCGAAGGGACAGATGAGCCCAACGACAAGCGCAAACTCGCCCTTACCCTGGGCTCAATGTATCTCGACAAGGTTAACAACGGCCTAAAACTTGACACTAGGGACATTGAAACGGCTCGCGAATACTGGTGGAAGGCTGCAGAGATCGGTGCTGAGGATCATTGCAGGGATTCCTTCAAGGAGCTGGGGAGAGAAATTTCCGGCACTATCAGTCGTTTGAGAGCTGCCGGGAGGTTGAAGGAGGATTCAGAAGACCGCGAAAGCAATCATGCACGTACTCGGAAGCTCATTGGACAGCGACGACGGTCTCTTAGTAGGAGTTCGAGGGGATCAATCGAGCGTTCAGGCTCGTTCGCAAAATATGATTCGGATTAGCAGAGCAATCCATGAACGAACGAGCACCTGGGAAAGAGAAAGACCCAAGATCGGCTGTGGTTGTAGGAAGCCCCTGGAAAGGAGCCCCTCCCTGATTTAAGCGCCCAAGAGTATGATCTCGACTGAAGGTAACACGGCTGGAATAGGTACGCCCCACAAGATCAACTAAGAGGGTGTCGACGTCTTTGAATATAATTAGGGTAAAGCTTGTTACCACAAGACACTGCACAGCACGAAGCGTCCACGATAGACGACAGTTACCGGCTACAACTCCAACTGCTCCAACTGTTCGTTTACTGACACTCACACAAGCTCGTTCCATGATGTCAACGTCTAATTGAACATTATATAATGTACACATGCATTGGTTTGGAGGTATGAACGGACGGACGTAGATAGGATGATAAAAAAACAAGATATAAAAAATACAAGCAAAGCAATTCAATTTCGATGGTTCGGATCCAGCAGCGGTGCAAAGGGTGATCAGCCCCGGCGCATTCCAGCAAGTCGTGGAGGATGGGATGGGTGGGGGGCCGAAATTTTGAGGGCCGGCGGGGGCGGTTTTCATGAGAGGTGTCGTAAAGGGATGGGTATGAGACGATAGGATGGATGGATGACGGATGGGTAGTCGAAGAGAAGGAAAGAAGGAAAGGGGCGAGTAATTTACCACCAGTCACCCTGCTCCTTCATGGCATCAGCGACCTTGATGAAGCCAGCAACGTTGGCGCCTGACAAGAGCGAAGGGAGGGTACCCTCCTTAAGCTCCTCGCCCGACCACTTCCCACCAGCGCTATAGCAGATGTTGAAGCACTCCGTCATGATCGACTTGAGCTTCGCATCGACCTCCTCAGTCGACCACGCCAGGCGCTGCGAGTTCTGCGCCATCTCGAGACCCGACACGGCAACACCACCGCAGTTGCTCGCCTTTCCAGGGGCGTACCACACGCCCTTGGGGTTAGCCTTGCGGCTCGCCTCGAAGACAGCGATGGCGCCCTCCGTGCAGCCCATGTTCGAGCCCTCAGCCACGATGCGCACACCCGCAGCCACGAGCGCCTCCGCCTCCTCCTTGCTGACCTCGTTCTGCGTAGCACCCGGGAGCGCAATGTGCACCGTGGGGAGGAGCGTCCAGGGGCGCTTGCCGGCGTGGTAGGTGTACCCGGAGCGGTCCGCGAGCGACTCGAGCGAGCCGCCCTTCAGCTTGAGCTGGCCGATCTCCTGGATGAACTCCTTGGTGTAGCCCTTCTCGGCGATGAGCGAGCCGCGCGAGTCGGAGAGGGAGACGACGGTCGCGCCGAGCTCGATGACCTTGAGCGCGGTGAACTGCGCGACGTTGCCGCTGCCGGAGATGGCGACGAGGGTGGAGGGGAGGGTGAGGCTGTATTCGGGGCAGGCCTTGGCGATCATCTGCAATGGGAGGAAGGCGGGGACAACATCAGGATTGGTGCTCAGGGAAGAGAAGAAGAGAAGGGATACGCACGTGCTCGACGTAGTAGATGACACCGTAGCCGGTGGCCTCGGGACGGATGAAGGAGCCACCCCAGTTGAGGCCCTTGCCGGTGAGCATACCAGTGAACTCATTCCTGAGCTTCTTGTAGGCACCGAAGAGGAAACCGATCTCGCGAGCACCGGTACCAATATCGCCGGCTGCAATGAGAGATAAGCGTCATTAGCATCCATCAAGAAAAGTCTAATTGCAAGATAAGAAAAAACGTCGGAACCGGTGTCTATAGCAGAACCCCGGAGCGCAGAAATGTGAATGTGAACGAGGAAAGGAGGACTTACCAGGGACATCGGTGTCCTTTCCGATATGCCTGTAGAGCTCGAGCATGAAGGCGTTGCAGAAGCGACGGATCTCGCTGTCGGACTTGCCCTTGGGGTCGAAGTCGGATCCACCCTTTCCACCACCCATGCTGAGGCCGGTGAGCGCGTTCTTGAAGGTCTGCTCGAAGCCCAAGAACTTGAGGATGGAGAGGTTGACGCTGGGGTGCAGACGGAGGCCGCCCTTGTAGGGTCCGAGGGCAGAGTTGTACTGAAAAACGACGACGATCCGAGGTCAGCTTACTTCCGTCGCATCGTCGGGCAAAGTGAAAGCGAGCATACCTGGACACGGAATCCACGGTTAACCTGGGGAATGCCCTGGTCGTCCTCCCAGACGACACGGAACTGGAGCACACGCTCGGGGACCTGGACGACGTCCAGCGCCTTCTTGTAGTGGGGGTTCGCAGCGAGGAACGGCTCCAAGCTGGTGGTAAGCTCATGGAGCGCCTGCTCGAATTCGGGCTCAGAGGGGAAGACCATTATGTCTGGTGAGGATGAAAGGTGGTAGAGATAGGATGTAGGAGGTGGTCGTTGAAGAGAGGAAGGCGAACTCTGAAGTTTTTCTTACCGCTCCAAGGCCCCGCCTTTTCTCTGAAACCCTTATCTCTACGCACTATCTACGGGGTGTCGGATCGCCCGGCACCTCCGTCGGCGCAAGGCTCCCCTTTGTCCCGATCGGCCTAACCAGGCCTACGCCACCATCTCCACTACCATTTCCGGATGCATAGACCCATAAACGGTCATGAAAATCCTGGACGAACGTCACGCGAGCGTTATCGGTCGTTCGGAGAATTGATTAGCACAACGTCAATGCTTCGTCCTTATCTCTCCCCGTTCGTTCCTAACGAAACTGCGCATTCCTGACATGTGGCGGCGCAGCGTCCTCGTGCTACCAGCCTCCACACATTGTGAAGAAAAGCGAGGTTTCCCAGTGCTTCCCCACTGGAGAAAGCTGGAGAAATCTGGAGAGCCTTCGGAAAGTCTAGGAATTGCCTCCAGCCACCGCGTCCGATCATTCTCGCTTAGATAGCGCCTGTCGCATGGCGAATCAAAGATAAGGAAACCTCTCTTCAAGTTAGCCTCTCCTCACCCCTCGTTAGGGGAACATGGGTCAAGGGTCCCCGAATTCTAAAAATCTCATTAAGCTTCATCAGGTCACCCACCACCCCGTCTAATCTGACAAGAGAATATATGTTACAAGCCAATTGTACGGTAGAAATGAAGGAGAAGAAAAACTCCAATATATATGTGAATCGTGATATGTGGATTGAGATCAAGCACCCTTCCATCTAGTAGCACCCAAGCCGCAGATACCCCGGACGACGCGCTAAGCGAGATAGCAGTATGTAGTAGTACCAATCAGAAGATCTACCTACGCTTCCCGAACATTCACCCCCGCCGCGTTCTTCAGCTCCGCCTCGCCCACCATGCTCTCCTCCGGATGCGGCGGCTTAAACGTCTCCAACTGCACCTTCACCTGCTCCTCAAACACCTTCCTCCCCGCCGCCGCGCTCACAAACCCAAGGAACGGCGGACTCGGGTTCAACGGCCTTGTGCAAAACTCCGGATGCGCCTGGAAGCCCATAAAGAACGGGTGGTCCTTCAGCTCCATCACCTGCATGCGCTCGCCCTTCTCGTCCTTGCCCGCGAAGACACACCCGCTCTCCGCCAGGCGCTGAACGTACTCGGGGTTCACCTCGTAGCGGTGGCGATGGCGCTCCCAGATCTTGCCCTTGCCGCCGTACAAAGCGCGCGCCTTGGACCACGTCTCCGTGCCCTCCTCGAACACCGTCGGCCGCAGCCCGAGCCGCATCGTGCCCCCCATGTGCGTCTTGGAGATCTCGGGCATGAACACGATGAGCGGGTGCGCCGCAGTGGAGTCGAACTCGCCCGAGGTGGCGTCTGGAGGCGGTGAGCACGTCGTTTTTCAGTAGGGGATGTGGGATAGCGTACCTTCGATACCGAGGATGTTCCGCGCCCACTCGACGACGGCGAGCTGGAACCCGAGGCAGATGCCCAAGAACGGCACCTTCTGCTCTCGCGCGTACTTGATCGCGAGCATCATGCCCTCCGTGCCACGCTGGCCAAACCCTCCAGGCACAAGAATCCCACTACACAAAAATATCAGCTAAATTTAGAGCCCTAATGTGAAGAAGAAGAAGAAGAAAGCGCCACTCACCCAGCACCGACGACACTCCTCCACGCATCGTGATACCGCGCAGGGCTGCTCTCCTGCGTCTCCGGCTCCAAGTCCGACGACTCGACCCACTGCACGACAAGCTTGCGATGCGTGCGGAACGCCGAGTGCTCCAGCGCCTTCGTCACGCTCATATACGAGTCCTTCAAGTCCGTGTACTTGCCGACGAGCGCGATCGTGACCGTGTCGAACAGCCTTTCCTGCCCCGCGGTGAGCTCGCGCCACCGGCGCCCGAGCGACTCGCCGCGCGCGAGGTCGGTAGGGGTGAGTTTGACGGCGTCGAGCTTGAGGCGCTGCGTGAGGAACTCGACGATGCCCTGTGATTGAAGGAGGAGGGGGACGTGGTAGACGGAGGTCACGTCGTGCACGCCGACGACCTGCGCGGGCGGGACGTGGCAGAACATGCTGATCTTTTCTTTCGTCGCGGGGTTGAGGGGTTGCGGGACGAGGAGGCGGCAGGCGATCTGTGGGGAGGTGGGTTAGGTGTTGGATCGTTGAATGGAAGAGATGAGTGGGGGTGAGACGTACGAGGTCGGGGAGCAGGCCGAGGCCGCGGAGAGAGTGCACGGTCGTCTGTGTGGGCTTGGTCTTCTGCTCGCCGTGCATGTCGGGCACGAGCGAGACGTGGATGAGCGCGAAGTTGTCGTGGCCGACGCGGAATTGGAACTGGCGCATGGCCTCGACGAAGGGCGCGGACTCGATGTCACCGACGGTGCCTCCGAGCTAACATACAGGCACACTTAGCTTTAGTACAAGTAGAGAAATGGGATGTACGCACCTCGACGATGCAGACATCGGGCTCCTCCCCGGACTCGTCTACGGGAATTTTGGATACGCGCTCGATCCAGTCTTGGATGGCGTTCGTGATGTGAGGAACGATCTAGCGCGCATAAACAAGCTCTAGCATGATGATGCGGGGCGGCTGGAATGGGATTGGTGGACAGACCTGGACCGTCTTTCCCAGATAGTCTCCTTTCCTCTGAAGGCGCGGTCAGCGACGTGTGGGTGGGGCAGGGACGGACGACGGACCTCTTTTTCGATGACCTCGCGGTATATTTTGCCCGTGGTGATGTTGTTGTCGCGCGACAGGGTAACGTTTAGGTATCGTTCGTAGTTTCCGAGATCGAGATCGACCTCTCCGCCGTCGTTCAGCACGTAGACTTCGCCTGTAAGAGAGAAGGGGGTGTGAGGATGAGTCATTTGGGGAGAGATGGACATCCGAGGGGATGAACGCACCGTGCTCGGTGGGCCTCATCGTTCCGGCGTCAATGTTCATGTACGGATCGATCTTGATAGCGGTGACCTTGAGCCCAGTCGTCTTGAGCAAGAGGCCAGTCGAGGAGGCTTATTCGTGCAATAGTACATTGAAGCCAAAGTGCAGGAGGAGCGGGTAAGATCCAATCAATCCGTGGTGAGCTTAATGACCTGCTTAAGAGGCGTGAAGTTGGACGCACCAATAACACCCTTGCCGATCCCGCTGACGACGCCTCCAGAGACGACGATAAACTTGGTCATGGTGCCTTTCTCCTTCGGACGATAACTGAGGGTAGGGCTTTTGGAGGAGGATAAGGAGGGGATAAGGAAAAGATAGTGACCGTCGACGCGCTCGGTGAACAAAAATTGCGGTTCAGGCAACGGAGTCAATTTCCGCCAGAGTGTTTGTTTCCAGCGGCTTAGCCATCGGTGCCAAATACAGCCGGCCAAATGCCGATTTGTCAGCTGTTTCAATAAGCGCCCGCCGCTGGATCAGGGCCCATGGCTTGGGAGCGTGGCGTTCAAGGTTCAATCGATTAGATTTCGGGGCTATGGGCTGGCTGTAGTTGATCCCTTCCCCCTAGATACGGAGCTGAACACTCTCAGAAGCGTTCAACCAATGCAGGGACATCTCAAAGTGGGCGGCGTTTGCGAGTCTTTGCGCACTATCAGCGAATGTAGGGTAAGGAGGTGTACTCGGCGCTCACTTGAAGATATCGAACCGCCTGTAGGACATATTCACCCCCCTGAACATGAATAGGGAAGGAAGGAAAGGGGACGCGAGCAAGGACGCGCTAATTAACGCGTGGCGTCTCTTTGGCCCTGTTTGCCTGGGACCGAACAACCAAACACCGGGCTATTTTTGGCACATCATTATTTTTGCCAGCGAAATGATAAAGGAAAAGTTGGCAAGTCTGCTTTCCTTACAGACGACCACGATGCCGTCCATCCTCCCCTCCGCTGCACGAACTGGTCTGCGCGCTGCTGTCCGCGCCAGCCTTCGTCGCACTGCTACTGTCAGTCGCTCCTTTGTCTCCCGCACAGGTGAGTAGCCTCGTCGTCGTCGTCCAAGCAGCATTCCTGACGGCCAGCAGCCCATGTTGCAAAGCGAGCAGCAGCAGCACCGACAGGCCTCCGCCACGCCTCAACGGTCGTAGAGGCCGTCGAGGCCAACGAAGCCGTCGAGGAAGACGTGGAGGAAAACCTTTCTGAAGCCGCCGAGGAGGAGGAAGTAGAGCTCTTCTCCAGCCTCGAGGGCAAGGTCGACCCCAAGACCCTCAAGGCCCTCACCGAGTCGCCCTTCCAGTACGAAGCCATGTCCGTCGTGCAGGCCCGCATTCTCCCCCTCCTCCCCGAGCTCGTCGCCCCCCGCGAAGAGGCCAACCCCCACTCCATCGACCTCCTCGTCAAGGCTCGCACGGGCACCGGCAAGACCATCGGCTTCCTCGTCCCCGCCATCGAGGCCCGCATCAAGGAGCTCGAGCGCGTCTCCGCGCAGGAGTCGTCGCAGACGGAGCAGGAGGCGAGTCGTGCAAGGAGCTCGGCAGCCAGGCGCTTCGCTATGGACAACGTCGGCACCCTCGTCATCAGTCCCACCCGTGAACTTGCGAGTCAGATTGCTGTCGAGGCGCAGAAGTTGACGAGCCACCATGCTGGCTTTGGTGTGTCGCTCTTCGTTGGAGGCGTCGACAAGCGTGGCCAGCTCAATGGCTTCAACCGCGGTCGCAAGGATATCCTCGTGGCTACTCCTGGGCGTCTGAAGGACTTCTTGTCCGACTCTCGCAGCGGTGTCGCTGCGGCGCTCAAGGACACCAAAATGGTGAGTTCCTTCCTATTTCAAACTATGTAAGCCTGCTAATCGTATCCCAGCTCATCCTCGACGAAGCCGACACCCTGCTCGACATGGGTTTCCGCGAAGACATCGAAGAAATCATGCGCGTCCTCCCCTCCAACGCAACCCGCCAAACCTTCCTCTTCTCCGCCACCGTCTCAAAAGGCATCCAACAAATCGCGCACACCCACCTCGCGCCCAACCACCGCTTCGTCAACTGCGTCTCGCAAGACACCTCGGAGGTGCACGACCACATCGACCAATTCCACACCGTCCTGCCCTCTCCCAAAGACCAACTCCCCCACATCATGCGCCTGCTGATGCAGGACCAGCTCCAGCACGGCGACAGAAGCAAAGTCGTGCTGTTCCTCCCCACGACGAAGATGACGATGCTCATGAGCAGCGCCATGCACGGGCTGTCAAGGAAGGTCCTCCCGGGCCGCACGGACGTCTTCGAGCTGCACTCCAAGCGCACCATGGGCTCGCGCACGAAGGCGGCGGAGATGTTCCGCCGCACCACCCGCCCCTCGATCCTCGTCACCTCGGACGTCTCCGCGCGCGGCGTCGACTACCCCGGCGTCACGCGCGTCATACAGATTGGGCTGCCCAAGAGCGCGGACCAGTATGTGCACCGTGTTGGGCGGACCGGGCGAGGGTCGTCCAAGGTCGGCCGCGGGGACCTCGTGCTCCTCGACTGGGAGGCGGAGTACGTGCGGCGGCAGTACAGCCACCTGCCCCTCAAACCTTTGAGCGCTGCGACCTTCGCCGCGGAACTCCAAGCTGCCGTCGACGCGGCTGCGCACGCGAAGCTGCAGGCTGTGCACCCCGAGTTGGCGAACACGGTGGAGGAGTATTTGGCGAAGGAGGTGGATGAGGAGGCGGTGGGGGAGTCGATGATGAGTATGATTGGGTTCTATGCGGGGCTGGCGAGTGGGATGAGGATGGATGTGGATGGGATTGCGGGGGCGCTGCAGAAGTGGAGTACGGAGGGGATGGGGCTCGAGAGGGCGCCGTATGTTGGGGCTGCTTTCTTGTCGAAACTTGGAGGTGGGCGGGGAGGAGGGAGTCGGGGAGGGTTCTCGAGAGGTGGATCGAGGGAGGGTGGATCGAGGGAGGGAGGGTTTGGAGCGAGGAGGGAGTGGACGGACCGTGCGCCGAGGGATGGATTCGCGAAGAAGCCGTGGGAGGCGAGGGGCTCGTTTGGGGGCGAGAGGAAGTCGTTTGGCGAGCGGAAGCCGTGGGAGGAGAGGGGCGCGTCGGCGTCGAAGCCTTGGGAGAAGAAGCCGTGGGAGGATAGGGGCGCGTCGAAGCCTTGGGAGAAGAAGCCTTGGGAGGATAGGCCGAGTCGGTCGTTTGCGCCGCGTGATGACTCGGAGGGTGGGTCTGGGAGGTCGAGTGGATACCTTGGGAGAAGGTCGAGGAGCTTTGAGGCGAGGAATGGGGGGTCGAAGGGCGAGTCTGACTTCTAAGCCTCTCATCACTCACTGCTTTGCTGTTTCGAGCTTTATCTTTATTCCCACCCATCCACCCACCTAAAACTGACTACCCCTGCTATCTATCCTAGACTTTAGTTACCCCCGTCTGTTCTATTCTTTGGATTGGATAGGATGTGTATACGTATAATATTCTTTAGCTCGGGCTCTGCGATTAGAGTAGGGCCGGCGTCTTAATCCTCCCTTCCTCCTCCCCTTTCTTCCTTCTTCCGAAAGACATCCCTTTCCTGCCTTGGCCTCGACCTCTCTCATGCGCATTATTCATGGCAGCCCCACCCCACACCTCACCTCATCATATTCTTGATTCATTGCTCTACATAGAAAAGTATATCTGGTATCGTTACTGTATGTCTGTTGTCTGCTGCGGATGTGTAATTTGTACGATATGTTGGGATTGATATGGGTCTTTCTTAGAAGGTAGTTTTATAACAACTCAAACCGAAAAAAAAAACAGTATGTGATCGCATATTATCGGGCCTATAGAAAACAGTAAATCGGGAGGAACGAGTCCCAGAAGCTACATAGTACCCTGGCACAATCAACACAGATTCGAACTACCCAATGATACTTTCCCTCCTGGGCTGGCGTCGCTCCTCCCTCTCTCTCAGCTTCTCGATCCTATCTAGATCTCTGGCACAATCAACACAAACTTGCCCTCCTGGTCCGGCGTCGCTCTCCAGAGAGCTGCCCGAGGAGACCAGCATCTACCCCTCCCTCCGTCTCTCTCAGCTTCTCGATCCTATTGTCAATTCCTTTTGCCTGGTCTGCGAAGCTGGTCTTGTCAGGTTCGGTGGGGCAGACGCTCGACGCCTTCGAGTAGTATTCGCGGGCCATCTCGAGATCCGCGACGTTGTTACCTTTCGCCTTGTCGAGGTAGATTGCGCCGATATTGTTGGCGATGTAACTGTCGGGGGTCTTGTTGTACGCCTTGATGAACAAGTCGATGGCTGTCTGGAAACCTTCCTGGTCGTCGGTGCCTTTGGATTGCAGCCATATCGCGCCGGCCATCTTGGCCAGCAAGTCGGATTCGGAGTCCTCTGGCACCACGGCTTCCGCTCGCCTATAGAGACCTATGGCGTGGTCCAAATCTTCCCTGCGAAGGTTCCCTTTCTCATAGGAGAGAATATCTGCCAGGTCGACAATGACCTGCCACTTGGTCTCGTCGCCGTCTGGGGTCTCAGCGAGCTCATCCAATGCTTCGCGCGCACGATCGATTGCCTGGGCCTTTAGCTCCTCAGGCACGAGCGTATCCTGGTGGGTATCCAGGAGCACCCACACGCAGCGCACGTACTTCGTCAGGAGTTGAAGATGGTCTTCCGGTGCTGGCAGAGCTAAGGCGAAGTCACACTCGGCGATCGCACCTTGCAGGTAAGCCTTGTCCCCTCCATCGAGATAAAGGGTCTTGTATATCTCGTACATTCCTTTGGCAATCTTCAAGCGCTCCACATCACCCGCTGGGGTGTTGGGGCAGAAGTTCCTCGCTGCACGAAGGGCATCGAGCGCCTTTTGGTAGTGAATAACCTCCTTGCGCCCAATATGCAGCTCGGCGATGACCAGGAACCACACCACGCTCTCCTCCGGAGTGGGGCCGTATTTCAGGGCGGCATCGTTATAGTTGGCTACGCAGCGATCGAAGTGGCTCGGATCCAAGGAGAACTTGTAAAGATCCTCGTAACGTTGACCTGTTGTTACTGTGATGAACTGGCATTGCTTGGGGAGAAGGTCCTGAACGACTTCAGTGAAGTACTCCTCGATAAGAGCCAGGTCCAGCTGCGAAGGCTGATCGTTCTCCAATAGTGCGAAGAGTAAGTCGACGAGGATGGTCCTGCGTAAGGGTGTCCTGCTACCTGCAAGGAGAACCGCTCGGTTGTAAAAGTCGATAGCTTCTGCAAGTTGCCGTCTATCTTCCTTTTCCTTCGCGCCTTGGTATTGGCCCCAGGCGGCAGCTCCTTTTCTATGCAGATCTTCTGCTGTTCCTTCGGGCTTCCCAAACCAGCTGCCCATGGTTTGGGTGATTGCAGCTGCGACGGCGGCGATCTATAATTGATATACGTCTGATTAGGCGCCGTGGGCAAAGAGAGGACGCCGTACACTGGACTTACGGGCCCAGGGAAGTTCAGTTTTCCTTCTATCATCCCTGCCGGTTCGGAGATAGGGTGCGGCGTTGGAGTAGGATAGACTGGTGAATGATCCAAGGGAGGATGGTAGTGCGAACTTGAAGTTTCGTGCTCATCCCTAAAGTTCGGGTTGCTAGGGCTCGACATTGCACCGTTAACTTCTTCTGCTAGCTTTGGATTTACTCACTGCGATCCATCCGACCAGTTAGTAGCCTCATAAGGATGAGATACTACGGCCTGAGCTGCAGCACCCAACACTTCAGGTTCGGCTTTAAAGCATGCAACACCTGTGAAGTTAAGCCCGATCCACTGAGCAACTGCGACTATCTATCGACAATCACTGGTGAATAGGATAGCCTACCTTGGACAACGCATACGCCACTAGAGGCGCCTACAGGTAGTGGAGACCTTGTCGTACTTTCCCAGATGGATTGGTCTTTCAGGAAGGGCAGCCAGTCATCATCATGGCTCAACGCAAATGATGAGCCCGTCTGTAGTACCGTGATGTTAGCAAGCAGTATGTTCATAGTGGTATGGATACGAACTGCTTTCAAAAGACATTCATTGATTATGTCGCATGGGTGGCAGCTCTATTGGCAAAGGGTTAGCACCAGGTTTCATTTGTCCATGTCGAGGTATTCACCCTCCTACGAGATTCGGAGTCTGGGAAAGACTGAAGCTGCACCGATCTCCCACGATATCGAGAACTTGAAGAGTCCAGGGTGCCAAACCCTCGGCCAACACTGGAGCCACCATCTCCAGTGTTCGAGACGGTTCCGGCACCAGGACCACCTTCACTGGTACCTTCATCTTCACTGCCAATTCGTCCATCGTCTCCATCGCCAAATTTCCCTTCATCCCAACCACCTCCTGAGGCTGGACCCCCTAACTTAGATCTGAAGCTCGAAGAGAAGTCGAGTTTGAACCCTCTCAGAAAAAGGGTTTGGTCCTTCTCGCCGTCCAGACTACTACATTCTGAAAGTTGAGTATTCGCAGTTCCCTGATTTGTCCACACCCATGAGGAAATGTGCTGGCCCGGCCTGGTCGAGTTCGCAAGTATCACTGCAGGTTCATCTGGCGCGGTGGGTTCCCCAACAAAGGCTGCGAGTGCACAACTATCGCTTTTGACAGAGCCAGTGATGATATAGAGGGATTCCTCCTGTCCAATGCCCTGTATTGCATCAGCGTGCCGATAGAAAAGCTCTGGATAGTCAAGGATGTGCTTGCGGAGTCTTTGACGGCCATCAAGGTCCTCCTGGTCAGCGTCAGATGTTAGCAGGAGTGCCGCGCCGCGCTCAGATGTGCTATGAATCTCGAAATTTTTGATGTCTCTACGTTTCGCGGGTGAGTACCGATGTGTTTAAGTGACCGCGGTGACGGCGAGGAATACCACTTACGAGAAGTCAGGTTTGTATACGACATTTCCCCTTATCCCAAGGGATTTCACAATATCACCTCTCTTTGAGCGACCTTGTATGGTCCTCTTGGTTCTCATTGGAGTGGGTCTATAGTAATTTCCAATCCCCGTTGTCCTGGCTGTCTTTCTGATGGACTCCTCGTCGTCCCAAAGATTGAAGATCTTGATAAAGCCATCCTGAGCACTAAATGTGCCCACATCACCTAGAGCGGGTCCTACAGCTCCAGCGTGGGGTTTTGTGTTCCAACATGCCAATCCCATTCCGGAGCTTAACATGGAGCCCACGTAAATTTCGGCTGGGATGGGCCTGTCCAGTAATCCGAGTGATTGGGAGTCAAGGTCATCCAAAGGTAGCTGCAAGGGCCGTCAGTTAAGTAAGCCCCATTTTTATAGCACCAGAGAAACAATGAGACATACCAAAGAGAAGCTATGACAGTTGCCCAGAGAGTGAGTCTTTATGTCACTATCGGGTTCCACCTGTTCTTGCAAGACTGAGCCTGACAACGTCGAAGGGGATTTCACGGATGCATCACTCAACCCTTGTGATTCAGTGTAAGTTTCTCTTTGACCCGTGCTCAGGAATGCGGCACCGTATGCCATAGATGGCAGAGGCCCTTCTGTGTGGTTTGAGGGAGGAGGCACCCAACCAAGGATGCTGGACAGGAGTTGGGACAGCACTTCGATGATACCCCTTCGCTGCAACGTCATTTTGGGCGATTGTGAATCGGGTCCGAGATAGATCTTAACTTTTCCACCTTGGATATAGAGTTGGTCCCGAATGTTCGAGTTCTTCGTTCCGAATGTCGATATCTCGGGGAAATGTGGTGCTTGAACAATTGTCCCTGAGACGACGGATGAGGGACACATAAGTAAGAACTTGAGAAATAGTACCATGGTTGTCTCCTAGGCTCGCATTCTGCGCCTCTCCGATGGTGTAGAGGGAGCTCCTCTGGCTACGATCTGCGGGTAGCCAATGTCAGCCATGGGGCAATGGGTGCCGGTGATGAGTGACGATGAACCCCGTACCATGATACTTGGGATCGAGATCTCCATCAGCGACTCTTCCCTTCCCTGGGTGCATTTCTGCCTTGAAATAAAGGTTGAAAGTTGAATAACGGTCGTTCTTAGATGAATGCAAGTGGGAAAAGGTGTAAACAACGTGGATTGGCCATTTTAGCGCCCCCACTGCGTTCGTGGTTTCCCACGAATGCTGTAAACCTGGCGGTGCGAATCTGTGCGCACTGCGACCATGTCAAAGCGTAACAAGTACGGACCGTACAGCATAGTGCTTGGCTGGAGATCAATACCAGGCTGCCCAGTCCAAGGGGGTGCCATTGATGCATAGGCGCAAATCGACCCACCCCGGGTGGTCGTGCGAACTGTCCAGAACAGGTAAAAATTCCCGACGGCAAATGCTACGGCAAAGTCTCGGCATTGATTTGTGTATGTGATAGGACGAGTAATTAGAACACATATTCCAGATCGTATTCTTGCTTCCTCACCCTCTTTCACCCTGTATGCCCTCCAACTTGCAGCATCATGACCGTCAAAGGACCCCAGTGAAGCCCCAACTTCAATAGCACTAGCTCAGGAGCAACGATGATTGAACAAAACACTGGACGACATCTCGTCGATTGTGACTTGTGCGGGAAAACCGTCAGGCTCTCAGCAGCCCCAGACATAGATTCAATAAGTACTGGAGCACAAGAGGAAGCCCAATTTCCAAAAGACGATGAGTACGGCGCAAACAACTGTACCTTGACTGTACCTCGTGTCCGAAATAGTTAACATACCTGGAGGGCACTCTGGGGAGGAAAATAATGGAGCAAGCGCAAGATGTGGTGCTCGTGATAACTTTTAAGGCCACATACAGTAGTTTTGAACGCATACTAACTAGAGAACTGAAATCTGGGCAGCAAGACTGGTGATGCCGAGACCTTGCCGGGGCCTGGCCGACACGGACTTCTCCGTGCCTTGGATTCCCTTTTGGACAATTCGCACGACCACCCGGGGTGGGTCGATTTGCGCCTATGCATCAATGGCACCCCCTTGGCCCAGTCACACCGGCAATAGCAATGAGTTGCCCGGCCCCTACTACATACATTGCTGAGCCTTGACGAAGTACACGAAATTTTACCTGTCTAATCCACCTGCAACCCAGCCTGTCAGCCGCAGTGAAGGAAGGTTGTATTTCCGGGGCGGGCCACCTGGTGGTGCAGATGAATCGGACAGGACTTGCAGAGAGCGTTTTAGACGCCCTAATAGCAGAGACTCTTAAGCTTCAACTGCTGAATCGTTCCATGGCCTGCGCATTTGAATTTTGGATCAGACACTGATACTTGCCCGCAGGTTGAGGCTGAGTCCAGCAACATTTTGACGCGAAAGGGGATCTACTGCCAATAAAGCAAATGTCAAGTCGATGAGGATTCCTGGGCGTAGATGATGGCCCCCTTTCGAGCGAATTAAGGCTTGGTTGTAGAAGTCAATTGCTTCTGTGACCAGCTGGGAGTTGACATGCTTGTCCTCGGCGGCGCAGTACTGGGACCAGATCGCGGTGCCCTTTCGATGTAGCTTCTCGATCCTTTCGTCCATCTCGCCCTCTGCCCGAACTATCTGAGCTTGCTGGTAGAAACCGACGGCCTTCACGAGATCTGTATCCTTGTGGCTCGCCTCATATCGATTCCAAGCTTCAGTCCCATAGAGGCTGTCTGCAGTTTCTCGGGAAGTTCCCAGGACGCTGCGTATGTCGAGGGAAGAGAGTGGGCTGGGGGAAAGGAACAAACTGAGAATACGGTCAAGGCGCTGAGAGGGCGTCGAGAGTCGGGCCGAGCTTCCTGCCTTCTTTGCAGGGAGTGATGCTCCTTCAATAAATCGCATGATTTTTGCGGCACAGATGAAACGGCCGGACGCAAGCTTCAGAAGGAGTTGCTTTTTCTCCGCACCTGGCCAATCCGTAGGGAGGCCTGAGGAGTGGCAGATAATGGAGAACCTCAGGTCGCAGAAACGGGCGATGTCTGCGTCGGGGCTGTACTCGTCGTCGAGGACAAGCTCGCGCGTGATGGCCTTGCCGTCGGTTCCAAAGAAACCTCGAATAGCTCGCTCAGGGCGGCTGGTAAGGACGACGCGGAAGGGAAGGAAGGGATTGTTGACGGCGTGGAGAAGGAAGTACAGGACTTCTCTTTGATCGTCGTCCTTTATTCGGACGGGTGAGAGAGGAGACCCTTTGCTTGTAGTCGGAGTCGGAGTCGATGAATCCTGAGATGGTTCCGAATCGCACTCTTCTAAACCGTCGATTAGGAGGATGAGTAGCGGTGCTGTCGTGGATAGGCCTCCTCGTTGCTTCAATTCTAGAAGGGGTCCAAGAATCAGGGTGTCGAATTGCTGCTTCAGATTTTTGGTTAGAACAAATGGATAGTGCTGCAGGGCTGACAGGATGTGCTCCCGAATACCGCGTAGCCCCCTATGTTCAAGGAGCTGGCTGGCAAGCGTTGCTGTCAAGCACCGCCTATCCGCAGAGAATGGGGAAAAGAAGAAGCTGGCTGCAAGATGTCCCTTCTCCTTGCATCTCTCCGCAATAGAACTAAGGATGGCCGTCTTCCCTGTCCCCACTGGTCCCGTAACCCACAAGATCTTCTCCGCTGCCGTATCGTTATACGGTTCAGAGATCCAGTTCAGAATTTCCTCCTGTGCCTCGGTTCTCGTCTCTGGCATGCATCTTGGGGCGTTAAATCGTTCGTCTGAGTCGTGGATGGCACTCGATGCCACGTTCTTTGCCAATACTAGGATGTATCATGTGAGTCAATTTAACAGCATGTTGGACTAGTGGAGGGAGCGTCTGTGAATCACCAACCTTTCAACAGCTCTATCGAAGGACTCTCATCCCCTCTTAGGCGCTCTGGTGCACCTCGTTGGTCTCCTGAAGGTGCCTGCTGACCGATATGCCCTGAATAGCGATGTTGGGCCCCATGCATCTTGAAAGTCTGTACCGCACTCACCATAATTCCGCCCCAAAACTGCATTCCCGACGTTCTGCAGATTATGTACGCCAGCGTAATCTATGTTGCGCGAAACGCTATAGTCAGATGCATCAAGAAGAGTAGAAGGGACACTCACAGTTATGGACACAGTGGTGACTGCATCGATCTGTTGAGCTATTGCACAGGCCGTCCGAGGGTGGAATCGTCACTGAGGTCGACATCGGGTACCAAGGGTCCAACAATGTAATGTACAGGCGAGAGTAAGGCTATGCGGTTGGGCGGCTGCCGCGTCACTGTAATGGAACGAAGGGTAAGTAACTGAAGCCCGTCCACGACTCGTTTATGACATGAGGTCGACATGCGGCCATGCCGGTGTTACCCGTTCTGTACGTTGTCCCCGCAAAGATTAGATTGACGCTCGTTGGCTTATCTTTGGCTTCATTGTAGGTTTCGACTGGTATTGTATACTTTTAGACTTGACTTGAATGCAACTCACTGTCCACAATACAAGCGAATGTTCCATCCCCAGTCACAGCCCCGGCCTGGACGCTCTTCACTCCGATTCACTAGCACGGGATCTCCTCTCCTCACCCACTTTCCACCATTTCCATCATGTCAGACGAAGCGGTGACCAACGCAAGGTGTAGCAATAGCCTCTCCACCAAGCGGTGCTGCGACGTCGTGGATCAAGCCGTGAGATCGGCCAGCTCAAAGTCGAAGCCTGAGATGGAAGCGAGGGAGATACGAGAGGGCGACTGGTGCAGCTGAGAGCATTTCGAGTGAAAACGTTTCCCTTGATAGTCTAGAGCACGAGTCTGGCCGGTAGGTGGGAGGTGGGAGTCTGGTTGGGAGGTATCCGGAACGGAAAATTCGAGAGCGACCAAGGTGCCTAGCTGAGAGAAAGGGCAGACGTCTTTTAGTGCGTTTAGCTCCAGTTCGATATTCTGGCTGGCATGTTAACGCGGATGTACTCCCAGTCGTATAATCGGGATGGTTTATGCCAAGTTGACCAGCGGGGCGGAAGGCTGCGCGCGGAAAAAGGACTGGATGACAAAGCTAGGCCCTGAGGATCGTGTTGGAAGCAGGCTCCTCCAAGGTCTCCTCCTCACATTCGAGGTTCACTACCTGCATTTCGACGATGTTGACGCGCCGAGCTCCACAATACCGGCAAGGAGTTCAGGGCGAAGAAAGTGGACCCCGAGGCCGTCGGGTAGACCTGTAACAGAGCAGTGTCTATGACGGCGAAGCCGGTCCACCTCCAAGACCACCACCACCACTACCACCCCCATCACCACTGAACACCTTCGATCGCTTAGCCCCTCGAATGAGCCCTCACGGAATGCTCTAGCAATCTTCGTCCTATACATGAAATAAAGATGGTCAAGCCATATTTAAAAAAATTCAAGAACTGGACCGTACTCAAAGGGACATATTCGAAAAGAGGCCAGGAACCAAAGGGACAAATATGAAATCAATCTGGCTATGTCATTCAAGAACTATCCGACATCGTGTCTGGTCCTTCTGACTCCTTCATGGGACAAATATAAAATCAATCTGACTATTGTACGTACCTCGATCGAGAAATCGAGAAAATGTGGCTCTAGGGGTCTTACCAATTGTTCTCTCAAGCATGTTGCGCGTTCACGACCTCTGAAACGCAGCACTGGGACTGGGAGCATGGTATACCTACTGGGATGCAGCACTGGGACTGGGATTAGTGGAGGTGCCTCCTACTTGACTCCCCACGGAATTAATGTCACTGGGACGGCAAGATTTACTCGGATTCACCTGCTCTAAGTCATACTCGACGCGAGAGACAGCACTGGAAATCCACGGGTTCTCATCATTCAAGGCCGGCTAGAAAGGTTGCGCGCAAGTTGCGCGTTCGCACATTTTCCGAAGGTGGACGGGACGGTGGACCACGCACCTGAACAGCCCGTATCCTCTGGGACGATCTCTACCTGATGATGACTAGGGTCTTTCTCAACCGTTCTCTATGTTGCGCGCTCAAATCCGAGCATGGTATACCTACTGGGACGCAGCACTGCGAATGGGATCACTGGAAAATGACATAACCGCGGGGGCACTGGGACGACACGATTTACTGGAATTCAGTCTTGAACGGTACACAGTTGAGACTTGACCAGAGTTTGGCCTCGGGATGTCGCGCTCGAGAAAACTTGGCTTTTATGGTCTTATTCAACCGTTCTCAAGGTCGCGTGGACAGGGCACCGGGACATGGTTAATTGGAATGGTATGGGCATCGGACGGGTGACAGCACTAGGGCTCAGGGGGCCGTTCGCTGATATATACGACTTACCCAGCGGAGTCACGGTACAGGGACACAAGATCGAGAAAGTGTGGCTTTGGTTTTTCTCAGACGTTCTCAAGGTTGCATGGACATGGGATTGGGACAGGGACTACTGGAGCCTTCAATACCCATTGGGTCTCATGGTACTGGGACACGATTTATTCAAATTTAGCCTCGAGATATCGGCACTGGGAGGCGGTTGGTTCCAATCTACATACTCAATGGAATCACGGCACTGGGGAGACACGGCTTACTGGACTCCCGGAGTTACAGCACTGGGACATGGTTCACTGGAATGTGGCCACTGGAAGGCGTGCGCGGTTGAGCAAACCTTGGCCTAGGGACGTCACGCCGTTATTCCGTGGCCATTTTCAACCAGAAGGGTGGCTATTCTACTCGGACACGGTCAATTGGACTTTCGCCACTGGAAGCCATACCCACCGAAGTGGCTGAACTTCAGTTCCTGGAAGCCATGTCGGAGACCCAGATGGTGCTCAAGGTTGGTAGACCGTGTTATAGGTACGGCACTGGGACGTGTGTAGTGGATTATTTGGGTTCAACTACTGTAAGTCATACCCAGAGGGAGAGCCGGCACGTACTGGGATACCCTTGGTGGGATTTTCCAGACCCTGTCCGATTCACTGAGACACATCTCAAAGTCTTTACGGTATAATCTGACCCCCTCTCTGTGCGGAGCACGGGTCACACTCTAGTGGTTCGTGAACGAGCCTGACCGCTCGATCGAGCCTCTCGAACTCCGACTAAGAGATCGTCGTCGCTGTCCAGTGAGCTTCCGAGTACGTGGACGATTCCTTTCAACGCATTCTTCTGAACCCTCCTCCAACTCAGCCTCAGCCCTGTCGTGAGATGCGGCCACAGCCCTCACTGCTGTTCTCTGTTAAAGAAACAGGCAGCTTCCTTCCTCCAAATTTCCTTCTCCAATTCCCTGAAGGAAACCTTATCATGGCCCTCAGCACCCGACTTTGGGGCTCTCGGTGATACCGACGAGCCTCGGGATGGTCTATTTCCGACGAACGAAGCCGACACCAGCAGCGATCGACCCTACGACCCGGACCTTGACTTGCACGATGTGAAGTCTGAGGTTGAAAAAGAGGTCAAGCCCGACACGAAGGCCAACTTGAAGCGCAAGAGCGAAGCAGCCGAGATCAAGACCGCCAAGCCTGCAGCTGCTAAGCGAACGCATCTCACTGACTTTTCAGAACTGGCTGCCGTCGAAGAGACAACTGAGCAAAAGCGGCTCGAGCTCGAAACGGCCAGGGTCCAGTCCCGTACGCAGATCAAGATTGAAGAGACCCGCAGCAGCACTGAGAAGATGAAGATCAGGTCCGAGTATAAGCTAGCAAAAATGCGACTCAAGATGCAGCTTCAGCAGCAGCAGCAGGTGCTTCCCGTTCCAGCCCTGTTTGGTCACGGTCTTGCGGAAACTGCAGGGCCAAGTACCCTCACCCCCGACAACTATCTGTTGCCGTCGCCGCACACTTATGGTTCCGATAACTTGTAGCGCTCATGTTATGCTTCGAGTACATGTTTAGAATGAATTTGATTGATGTGCGAGAACGAGAACGATATGAATTCCAACGAGATGTTCTAGTATAAATACAATCAATGTGTTTACTGCAATCATTCAGAATAGATGTAACTTGTGAGATAAAATAGAAATCAAGTAACTAGTGTACACAGTATGAATCAGAAACAGATACTAATTGCCTGATGATGAATCCAAGCCATATTCTCCATATCGAGCTCTATTCCTGTTTGCACGGTTCATGGCTCGTTGGTTCAAGGAATTAAGTAATGATTTCTTCAGATCTTCTCGCCGTGCTCGGGCTAGTGCAAGAACATCAGCACGTCGCTCCTGAGGTGGGGGTGAAGGTGGTGGAGGTGGGTGTCGAGAGACTGGACGCTGCGGGATAAGGGGATGGACAGCGCCACCTCCAGTGGCATCTTCTGCATCGGAAAGTCCATCATAAATGAACTCGTTGTCCTCAGGGCTTTCCTTATGTGCTTGCTCACTCGCGATAGCGAAGGCATGGATAGCAATACAAGAAAGCACCCAGTATACTGCAAATTGGTGGGTTTTTGCACTTGTAATATCAACTCGAAGCCCTTTCAGGGATTGGAAGCGCCCTTTGAGAAATCCGATGGCGTGTTCTGAGCGAATGCGAAGATGGGAAAGGTGGTTGTTGTAAATTGTGTTGTCTGCTTCCTCGCTGTCAGGCTTCTTGTATGGTGTCACAACCCAAGTTTGAATCTGTCATAGGGGACTGAGTCAGGGCTTGGAGCTAAGCATGAAATAAAAGCACAACCTACAGGATAAGCACTGTCTGCCCAGATGAACTCGTTGTCCTTCAGAATTGATGTATGCTCCTTAAAAGTACGTGTTTGCTCCCATGCAGTTGAATCGTGGGTGCTTCCAGTATGGCCATAACCCACATCGAAGATTTGAAGGTTTGGAAGGTTGATTATCTGTTGAGCTGATAAGTAGTGAGCCCGCTGAAAGCAATAAAATAACAACATACCTGGAAGCTCAAAGAGTAATTGCTCTTCCTGTCGTAATAACTTTCACCGAACCATTTTGGCTTCTTGTATAGTGGTACAAGGGTTCCATCCACGAAGCACCATCCATCTGACCACTCCTTACATGAATGCCGCTGGACCCACTTCTTTGCTTCGACCTTTTCCTCGTCTGTGGGAAGATGGATGGCACTGTGGAGGAATTCTGGGGCCAGTACGGCAGTCATTACGCGACGAGTAACAAGGGTAACTGTTCCTTTTCCACACCCAGCCCATCTCGAGATCTTGTTGAGGCTGGCAGCGTTACCAAAGTGTCCAAAACGGTACAGCGTGATGGCAACTTGATGCTCGACGAGCATTTGTTGGTTCCTAGCCTTGTTGAGGAATACCGGGTGTTCTTCGAGCTCTGATACGAGCTCATCGAATGTGTGGGGATTGATTCGGCAATCCTGGCGAAATATCTCGGGTTCACTATGGCGGTGTCGAAGGAGGTGTGTCATGTGTGAGGGGAACCGACGTTTGTTCTTCCTCTTTCCCTGCCAGTACCTGTGCTGGTACAGCTCTTCAATTTGATGACGGATCCTGCGAGTGGGAGGACCTCGGGTGGTTGGGCAGCTATTTACACGGTTACTTTCATCTGAGACACTAGCTCCCAGGAAAGAGCTGAAGGAACCAGCTGAATAGGCAGGAGACGCAGATTTGGACTCATCAGACATGCTCTCCGAGCTGCTGCTGCCAGTACTTTCCCAGTCTAGCTCATCACCTGCTGATATTCCGCTACTCAGTGTAACATCCCCAAATGAGCTTGTGGATGATGATGAAGAGGCTGCGGTGGCTTGAGATGATGGTGATGCGGGGTTGCCGGACACTGCGGTGACTTTCTTGCTGCGCTCATACTGAAGCTGCCTTTGCTTCCTTCGAAGCCGTAGCTCGTACTTGAGTTTTCTGTACTTTTTGTAGCGAGACAAGAGATTCTGAATGAGTTTACGACGGTCGGGCATCGTGGTTTGATGCAAAAGTGAAACGAGGAGCAACAATTACCATATGTAGATTGCGCTTAACAGGCTTACATCAGCTAGAGGTATGTGCTATCCTAATTCTGCCAGTTCTGCGAGGCGGGAGAACCGACCCCAAAACCGACCCACAGACTCAGCGGTCATGGCTCGAGGTCGGTTTTGGTCGGTTTTGATGGATTTTCCGAAGTCCGAACCGACATCAAAACCGACCCCCAAACCGACCTCGGTTTTTGAGGTCTGACCCTGGCTATTGAGGTCATGGCAAGGGCGAGTTTGCACTGTAACCTGGACTCATCGGCCCGGTCGAATGCAGACAAAACAATACCAGCCTCCTGCAACCTTGTCCATTCCTCCTTCGCCCCGGACCGTAACCAAATTGCAGCAGCTTTCTTGCGCAGCAATTGCGGATCTTCCTGTGGGCGTGAACGCTGAGGACCTGGATGAAGCCATTGCGTTGAAGCGCAATGGCTTCATCCAGGTCCTCATCGCTGGGGTTGGCTTTCACCCATGATAGGATATTTGCCAGGGTTATTGAGATGACCATGGTTTTTCCTCATTCCCCTGCCGAGACATGAATTCCCGTGCGCGGGCGATTGCTTTCGCCCTGCTGCCGCTTCCTGCCCCATGCCTGCCCATGAGAGCCCAGACACCATGTACGTATTCATATAAGAGTTCAATGCGATCCTCCTTTGGCGTTCGGAGAGTGAGCGCGTAGTCGCATTCGGCGATCGCGGCCTCGAGATCGGCTTTCCCTTTTCGCTGTCTATATCGCTCCTTGTGAGCTTCGTACGTGCGGCTGGATATTCGTAAGCGCTGCTCGTAAGTCTCGTCCTGGCAGAGGACCCTCGCTGCATGGAGGGCGTTGAGGGCTTTTTCGAGGTGCGATTCGGAGTCGGATCGATTACACAAGCCCATTGTGCTTTGTTGTGGCCTCCCTCCCACTAGCGACAGTCCAGAAAACATTGGTTAGATAGAATTTTAAGATTCTGCACATACGGTTACTACGTTCGGCCTTTTTACTACTAGGAAATGAAGCTAGCCCTTGTCCTCGTTTATAAGTAATGGAACTTCATGGCGACACCTTTTCTATACCACCATATCATGCTATCAACGTAGTACCCAGGCAAAGCGCCCTTCTACCTATGCCCCAAATGAACGCAAACAGTGTCAATGTTAGGATTCAAAATGTATGCGCTCAAAAGGAGCTTGCCATGAAGTCTCAATCTTATCAAAGGCTCACTCAGCTCGTAGCCCTCCTGTCATACGCATGAGTGGCAGCCTCCTTGAGACAGAGGTCCCTTCCATTGCATCTGACGGGACTGTTAGACACTCTTTCGCCAGCTCAGCCCAGCTAGAAAACCTTCAATTGATTCATTTCCATTCATGAGGGGATGTGTTGGAAGAGTGGATTGAACCGTTGTGCGGAAGGCTCCGGCTGCCGAGCCTCGGCAGGCGCTTGGTGAGAATGATTGGGCGCTTGATGTGAACCACGCCTCGAGGCATGCCTTGAACCATAATGGCCACCACGCTCTTTCTCCTGAGCACTCAGGGCGATTCCCCAGATGGGCTGTGAGATGTCTGAGCCACCCGGTGAAAGGGGCTACAATCTCGATCTTACAAGCAGCGCTGAAGTTCCAAGAACAGACTCGGAAAGGAGCTTTTCTGGAGCCCTGCACTGGCTACGATCGGTCTGCATTAAAACAAGGACTGAAATATCTCCTCAGCGACTGTTCCTTCCGAACGACATGGCTCATGGCAGCCCCACACCTCACCTCACCTCATCATATTGTTGATTTCATTGCTCTACATAGAAAAGTATATCTGGTATCGTTACTGTATGTCTGTTGTTCTGCGTAGGTGTAATTTGTACGATATGTTGGGATTGATATATTGGGGTTTTCTTTGGATCTTTTTCTCTCGTTTGCGGTCGTATCTTGAAAGGGTGAAGATGCAGTTGTACCCGCCTTTCTGGCATATTAGGTGACTGCTGAGCTCTGCATGGCGTCGAGTACCGCCTTCATAATGCCATCCATGCTTTCTCCCTGTGGCCCGGGAGTCCGCTGTGACAACTCCATAGGCATCGAAGCCTCGCCTGGAGTGCTTTCTGGTTCCTCCACAATCGTCGGGCCAACGTTTAAGGAAAGGGCGAGTCCCCCCGGTACCAACTTCGGACTACTAGGTCCAGGGCTATCCGAGCCCTCTACAGGCGCGGGGGCCTTGAGCCCAGTATCGGATAAACGTATCCAGTCTGCGAGCTTCGACGACCGGCTCGAACCTGGCGTGGCGGTGACAAGCTCATCTACACTCTCGAACGTCACGTTCGACATGTGAGACCAAGGAGACTCGGTGAGTGCCTGCGATGTCGAGCGCAGGGACTCGATGCTCCGGGGATCGCCCATGTTGCTGCTCGACCCCCCATCAGAAAGGTGCGTCCACCGTCGTATAGGACTCGATTGGACGCTGGGACCTGGACTTTCGGTGGCGACTTCGCTCGGCAAGCTCCCGGTGCGTGATGAACTCCCTGGCTTCGCGAGGCGAGCATTCAGGTCTATGTGATGGGCGGAAGAGCCGTATAAGAGGTAGTGGCGGATGGCGGCGTCGGGCTTGCTGGTGATCACGACGCGGAAGGGGGTTTCTCGTTCGAGAATACAATGCTTGATGGCCAAGACGAGGTCGTGCTGCCGTGCTTCTCCGTGACATTGGTCAAGGCAGTCGAGAAGGATCGCATAGGGATAGAACTCCTCCCCCACTTGCGCCTCTTTTCCTTCCACTGGGGTGACGGTGCCGGTTTGGGCTAGATGGAGGAGGGCAGGCACGACGACGAGTGCGTCCAGCTGTTGCCGCACAGTCTTCTTGAATACGAGCGGGTCGTTATGCACAACGGTGGCGATTGTTCGTTTCAAGGCGGGGTTGCGGTGTCCTAACTGGTACGCAAGGGTGGGCACAACGTTTGAGAGGCTATTCCGGGTTGGATCCGAGGATGAGAAAAAGAAAGAGGAGGATGGAATTTTGAGGTCTTCGCACTCGTCGGCCAGAGCCTGCTGGATATCCGTCTTCCCAACACCTTCCGTGCCGGTGATACAGAGGATGCGAGTTGTATCTTGAGTGTGTATCCATGTTATGCATTCTTTGACGATAGGGTCTCGGGCGCTTAAATCGGGTTTGGAGAGGTCCCGGCGGTTGCTCGAGTCGCAGAGAGCGTTTTCTGCGGTGTTGGCCACTAGGACTTGCCATCCTGCGTTGACTGGAAATGACTACGTGAGCATGTGCAATGAGAAAAGCTATGAAAGGTGTGCACACCTGTGGAATCGTTTGCCGCCACAGCTTTTCCATGCACCTCGGTGTAGTTCAAGTCCCCGTTCAGCTGGACGTAGTTTGCGTTTGAGAAGAACGCGGGACCTGCTGGGCCTGTGGCCAAGCCTGCACCTGTCGAGGGCTTGATGGTCGATGTCGACTCGAGTGGCTTGTCCGCGACGGGGGATGGTGTGGGTTGGTCCAAGGGCGGTGTCGCCTGAGGTGAATCAGTCGGAGGATCTCGTACTATTCCAAGGGCGTTCAAAGACGATGCTCGGGGGGACGACTCTGACACCAGGGGTAACTCCCGAGGTGGTTGGCCTTTGGAGTGCGGTGGTGGGGGTACTCGCTCAGGAGCGGGCGTGGGCGTGGGCTGTCGCGTCACCATAGGTATCGGAGGTGGATAATCGCCCTTCGCCGGAGGTTCATCGGCACCACAGGTGCAGCAGTAGCTCGACCACGATTCCTTCGAGCACATTGTCGGGGTCTAGGAGATGATGACAGTTCGAGATAAGAGCGCTCAGGCCTTCAGATCGCCTCAAAGCAGGCCGCACCGCCTCCCATGCGTGTTCGCTGTCATCAAGCCCGTCGACCAATTTTGGAATTAAGCGCCCATGAACAAGGTTTCCCAGCGACTATTCTATTCTGTAATTCCTGTAAGTATCCAGTGTTTTAGAAGCAGTATATCCAAGTGTGTACAGAAGCGATTGGACTTACTACTCCAGGTTCATGTTCGAGTGTACTTTCCGGACTTGCTGGAACCTGACTGGCGGCAATGTTCCAATTATAGAATACATGTCTCACGCTCTATTCGGGGTTGATGAATCTCCACGTCAGTGCGTAGCTCCGAGAACTACTCTTCCACAACCTTGCGCGAACGATGCCTTCCCAGTCAACGACATAACCCACGAATATCGCTCCTATACTTTTCTGAAGATCTATCTGATCCTGTACAATATCTACCACGATGGCGGAGCAAATCCTCGCTGAATTGAAGAAGATACCGCCCGTAACACGGGTTTCGGTTGTCTCGCTGGTTGGGCTCACGGTCCCAGTCATGGCCAAGCTCGTGAATCCGGCGTACTTTGTGTACTTCGGGCCCTGGGTATGGAGCAAGTTCCAACTTTGGAGGATCCCCACGGCATTCTTCGTTGGCAGCACGAATATCAACTTCGTGTTTGAAGTCGCGATGCTATAGTAAGTCCTGGATTATGTTTTGCCTGTCTGAGAGCCACTGGAAGGAACGAGCTAATCATCGCAATATGTGCTTTCAGTCGAATGTTGAACCAACTCGAATCGGGGCACTTTGCTGGAAACTCCTCAGACCTCGCATTTCAATTAGCCGTTGCAGGAACATCCATCATCGTGAGTCCTCCTCATCCAACCGCATTTAAGGTTGGATCTGACTCTTCTCACTTAGCTTGCAACGAGACCGCTCTCCTCCGTCCTGTTCTTGCACTCTCTCCTCGCCTGTCTCTCCTACGTAACCTCCGCGCTCGCACCTCCAGGTGCTCAAACCTCGCTCATGGGCCTCGTCACTCTCCCCGTCCGCTACTTCCCCTACGTTATGGTCGTCATGGACCTCCTCATGGCCGGCCCACGCGCTGCCGCCGAGAGTGTTGCAGGCATTATAGTCGGGCATGCATGGTGGTGGGGTGTCTGGGGTGGCGACCTCTCAGCAACCGGTGGTGTCTTGGCGGAATACGCTTTGGCACCCGCTTGGCTGAGGCGCTTCTTTGGGGAAGGTGCGAGGCGAAGGAGGGAAGGTGAAGGTACGAGGACGGCAACTGGGGGTGTGGCTACCGGGTTGAGGGCGAGTGGGATTGAAGTTGTTGCCCCCAGAAGGGTGGCGAACGCGAGTTCCCCTGAAGGACATCAATGGGGTCAGGGAAATAGGCTTGGGTCGTAGTCTGAGAGGTGGATCCTTTGTTGTACTCTGTATTGAAATTCACCCTTGTTTCGCAGACCATTCTCATGTCGCTGATTTACGGTAAGGGTCAATTGAGCCTTCCCGCGAGTCGATGAAGAGTTTCTGCATTTGGTGCCCAGCGTCTAATAAGATAAGGCAAAGGATATGTCAGTCCGCTTTTGACATCCGCTGTGACGGCGAAAGCGATAGCCTCGTGCCCAGGGCGTGACAATCTCGAACCTCTCCTTGGCCTTCGCTTTCATCCTCGCTGGTGCTCTTCGACAATGTGCGGCTGTTCCGACTCCAATGATGAGCCCTTGAAGAACTCCAGTGGCACTTCCAAACCTGTAGCGCCAGTTACAAAAGAACCAGCAGAGAAACGTGCCCCAACAGCCCCTCCGACCCTTTCCATCTCCAAAAGGACACCATCGCCACCTCCCCAGAACGAGAACAAGAACGATGTGATCTCACCGCAAACCCACCGATTCCAGGAACCTAACCGCCCACCAGCTGCACATTTACCGGAAACTTCTAAAAGGTTACGAAATTCTGCCTCTCGGCAATCGGTAAGGGCGCCTAGTTCCTCATCGTCGCGGGATACTGTGGTTACACCTGCTCCCTTGCCTTATTCTCCGAGCCGGTCGGCTATGCAGCGTTTGGGAAGTGCCTCGACGTCGACCCATCCACAAGACTCCCCTCCACACATTCCTGGCGTCGATATACGACGGAAATCTTCTAGAAAGAATAGGCATGCGAGCCGAGAGGCTTTGCTACAAACGCAGTCCACAGATGGCGGATCGAGTTCCATCAGCAGCAAGCCAGCGCCCGTTCCGGCTTCAGTCCCAGCATTCACAGGGCCCACTGTACTTCCTTTTGCGGAGTCCGCCGAGCAGAAGCCACAACGAACGGATTCTCAAAGCCGACAGCATAGAACCCAACCGCGCACTTATCCCCGGGGTCGCCCATCGAACCACTCGCTTAGGCCTTCTCCTTCAAGCCAGGCGGGGACGGAAACACAGCGAACAGCAATCACAGACGCCGGACACCAGGAGGGTTCTGCATGGAAGGAGCCTGAACAGCCTTCTAACCAATACTTAAAGGCTTCGCCCTCTACTGAGTTTCGTGGATCAGGGTCAGCTCCCCGGGCTGAAACCCCCTCGCCGACCAGACCGCTCACCAGCAAGGCCTCTTCCAGCGCCGATAGCCATACCTCCCCAAGGATTTGGGCACACCGCCGTAATGGACCCTCTACAACCGCGCCCCTCGATGGCTCCCTCTGGAGCTCCTTTCGAACAGCGCGAGGAGCCGTTTCTCCGATCAGAGACGGCTATATACAGAGAGGTTGTTGTTCAAACAGAAACGCACCAATTACTCAAGACAACACCCTCTCAGCAGACTATGGCTTTACAGCTCCAGAACTATTCCACCTCTCAGGAAGGCCCATCCGAGTCGTTATCAACCCTTCCCTTAAAAGACGGCCCATCAGCGCAGCCACATGTCGATCACGCAAAACCAGCAGGGCTTGAAAGCGCTGGTGCCACGACCCCTCTAGCAAAGACATCCGTACTCCAGAAAACTGCGGACCGTACGAGTGTCTTGTCGCACACTACTGGCGCCAACTTCAACGGACCCATTTCATTAACTCAAGTAGGGGGAAATATCATAGAAAGAGCAAGGTCCAAAGCTGAAGCGGCGGGTCAGTCATTCTTTATATGTCTAACCAGCAAAGCTAGGATAACTGACAAATGATGCAATCCATATCAATAGTGTTTGCTTCTGAGTCAATGACGGCGCGTAATGGAGGGTGGTCCAGAGAGTTCCTGAGCAAGATAGCAAATAACGTTCTCAACGACCCAAGCCGGCGCCGTTACTACTCTCAGTGCCACCTTGACATCAAGACAGAAATCGTCAAACAATGTGCAACATGGATTCAAGGACAGGATTTCGGGCGCTTAATCTGCATCACGGGGGTAGAAGGGTCAGGGAAGTCAAATATACAAGGAACTCTGGCAAGCCTGCGTACCCAGACGTCGTCCAAGTTCTTCTTCTCCACCTCCGATCAAACTCGAAACGACCTCTCACGAGTGGCGCCGACGATCGCGTACCAGCTAGGCAATGTCGACCGCGCTCTTCGAGAGAACATATCTGGTATAGCCGATGGGGACCCGTATGTCTTCGACGCATTATTCCAGGATCAACTGGATCGCCTCCTCGTCCGCCCAGCTTTGGTACACAGGTCGACAATGACGGTCATGCCCCCGGAGCAATGGCGCCATGCAGTCCTGATTGATGGGCTTGACCAATGCGAGGGGAATGAGCAGCAGAAGGAGCTGATCGATGCACTCAAGAACTGTGTTCTTGAACACCAAACGCCGCTCCGCGTAGTCATCACAGCGAGACCAGACTCTGCCATTCAGTCCTATCTTGACGAGAATGACCCTAAGATCTACCATATCGACTTGGACGCAATCATTGCCAATGCATCCGCTATAATTCTTTCGCCTTCTCCGACTACAATGGCCCAATTTTTCCCTGTGGAAAATGTCCCAGTTCCCAAGTTGGATCGTTCGAGGTCGGAGAAAAAGGCTCGTGCACGCACCAGATAAGATCTACGATGACTGTGAGCCGCCTTTTCTTCCTTCTTCCCTATACTTCCTAACTAGCCTACTTGTACTAGAATTGTGGGACGCCATTACGCGAGTGTGGTACCTCATTCGGAAGACAAGCGTATATGTGGCTGCACGCTATATAAATGCACAATATACCCATTATCTGATGAAGTACACCCGTGTTCGAATATTTTCCCTAGAACAGTAATAAGCGCCCGCTTCCTAAATGGCGCCTAAATCCACCAAATATTGGCCTCGTGTGCATTGTGTTTTGGACCGCGCTTGAGAGCCCTCCTATCGCTTCTCGACATCACATGAGCAGTACAACACCCGATGTGAATGCGAGACCGCCCCGAATGGCAGGGCGGTCTGTAATAGTTCTTCCCCAACCCCGAAGAGACGAAAGATGCTGCGTATCAAGCATGATCAGTGGAGCTCAGTCTCAATCCGCAGTAGTCGCACCTCTCTAAAGGCGTGTTATAAGTTATTTGTGAAGCCTTTTTATCCCACCCGTTATGTATCTTGTTCCACTCCTTCATCCTTCCTGATTCCATGGCATCTACCTCTGACCATAGTCCAAAGGACATCGTTGTCATTGGAGCTGGTATGGTGCTTTAGTTCTCACACCATCAAATACTCAAAACTGAATCTGCACAAGGGGTGATAGGGCTGAGCACCGCGCTCAAGCTCCAAGAAACAGGTCGATATAGAGTGACCATAGTCGCGGAGGTGTTACCGAACGATCCAAAGCACATCAAGTACACGAGTCATTGGGCGGTATGGCGCCACCTGGACTCTCAAATAAAACTCATTCTCATGGATCCTTGTGACGTTAGGGCGCGCACCACGTCACTGTTGCAAAACATGGAACGTTTCGACATGGTACGTCGCTCGTCGGCCTGCGCTTTGGCTGGCGCATCACCACTAACCTCCCTTGCGATCGTCGATGATGATCGATGGAAGCCATAGAGAAGGAGACGTTTGAGGAGATGTGGAAATTGAGCGAGACCTCGGGGGCCAAGGAATGCTTTCGCAGGATCGAACATTTTGAATACACCAGCAGCGAGCGTGACGAATCCGAGCCAAACCCGCGTGAACACATGCCAGAGGTGTGTTCTGTTCCCCATCAGTCGCCCCCTCAGTAGCGCTCATCGACCGACGATAAAAGTTTCGATACTTGGATAGAAGCGAGCTTCCCAGCGAGCCATTTCACGTTGCTTCCGGCGAATTCTTCTATACTGTCACAATCAACGTTCCGGTATACCTCCTATACCTCCTCTCGCGTTTTCTCTCCGCAGGAGGGCGTATCCTCCGGGGGTCCGTCCTGCATCTTTCCCAGATCGCCGAGAACGGCGTCTACGCCTTTCTTTCTCCAGACGAGCGGAGCTCTGGGCCCGTCAAGCCCGAACCCCCAGCAGGAATCGTGGTTTGCGTGGGATTGGGCGCGCGTTGGCTGGGAGGAGTTGAGGATGAGAAGGTGTGTCCATCGCGGGGCCAGACGGTTCTGATTAGGGCTCCATGGATCAACAACGGGAAGACTGTGAAGGATTACGAGAGCAAGCTCGGGACGTTCTTCATGCCTCGAAAGAGTGGGATTGTTATTCTTGGGGGTACTTCTGAGTTGAACGACTGGTGAGCGTTCCGCCATGGCAGGCTCGGTAGGATTGCTGACGGATCGTACGAGCGCAGGAATGGGGCCCCACGAGCGGATGCCACTCGTGCGATAATAGAGCGTAACTTGAAGCTCGCACCGGAACTGGTACCCCCTCCGTTGCGAGTCGAAGGCAGGGAGCCAAGTGTCGAGGACATTCTGCCGCTTGTTGTTGAGGAGGCATGTGGGTTCCGACCTGAGAGGATTGGTGGAATGCGGCTTGAAGCTGGGAGCATCCGGGTTCCATTCACCGAGAAGCAGATCCCAGTGGTCTACAATTATGGGTGCGTTTGCAATATCCTTTAAGTTACCATACCTTCACTCACGAGGATTCGTAGGCATGGGGGAGATGGGTACATCGCTTCGTTTGGGTCAGCACGAGTTGTGCTCGAGCTCTTGGAGAAGGCGTTAGCAGGGTGATATAGTGTCGTAGATATGTTTAGTGTAAGAATACATTACGGTCATAGCTCCTTCTCCTCTTCGATGACGCCATACCACCATTTGAAAGGTTTCGACTGGTCCTTCTCCCCAACGAAGTCCGCGCGTCCGACGAAAGGTTTGTCTGAAATGAGCAGGGGGAGCCACACGTGGTCCGTCTCCCACATCCTATCGAAGGGTATCATGGGAAGCTCTGCGCTTGTGTCTGAGGTGGTCGAAAACCATTCTGGCTTCATTTCGTCAGATCTAAGCAAGATAGAAAGTTGAGCAGGGTGATCTAGCAACAGGGAACTTCACGCACTCTGTAATAGTTCCAGTATAAGATTCCGCCTTGTAGATATCGATGTGGAACGCCCATTCCACTTCCTCAGTCAAGAACAGTAGATGCCCAGCATGGACTAGAGGCCCTTGAATCCCTGATTCTTCCTGGCAAGTCATACTCGTGAGACGACTGACACGAATTAATGGAATTTCACCTCACCTCTAGCTCACGTTTAGCAGCTTCCAATGGTGTTTCTCCAGGATCGACCTTGCCGCCGAAACCGTTGTACCTTTCAGAGTTCGGGTTAGACTCGACTGGACCCCGAGCCGGCCGATATGCTGACGATGCAACCTAAACGAACTTTCCCTGGCCCCATCCTCTCTTTTTCATTCCCAAGAGAATCTAAGATTTCACATACATTCTTCAACTCATCCGTGAGGTCATGTCGGAGACGAAACTCACCTTATTATCCTGGACGACGAATGCATTTGTGTAATGTCTCTTGGTGGAAAACCCTCGCCATTGGGAACCTTCCTCTCCTCCGCTTATGTAGTGCTTGAGATTCCCTGAGATTCCTGGTGGTACTTCCGCCATTTTCAGTCAAGAACTACGCGTCAAGGTCGTGTGTGTTGTGTGTGTCGTTGTCGGTGTCGCATCGAATTGGTTTGGACGAAGGCATCAATGAACTCGCCCCTATCGGATCGTAAGATGAAATCGTGGGAATTATTGCCGGAGTGCCGAGAATACGTTCAGTGCGTCGTACACACCTCGGGCCAACACAGGCTTGAACACAGGGTCTCGAAATCCGAGGGAATTGAAGGGAATCAACAGATAATCATACGGGTTTGAAGTCGCACTTATCGCGGTGATATATGGTAGTCATATTCGGAACCTTGTGCTTCGGTGGGACCAGTTGACCGAAATCCAAGCGCAGCCATCACATCTCTCTTCTTCCCCTCACGAGCCCATCCGCGCCCAAGTCCCATACTCTCATTCTATACCCCACAGCTCCAGCTATGCCCACTGACCTGGAGAATATAGTCAAAGAGGTCCAAAAGATCTCACCAGTAGCCAAATTTGCCTGCGCTTCAACTCTGGGCTTGACCCTCCTGGTCCGCACGAATCCATGGCGTTACCAAGTTCCTATGATGTATAGCTACTACGAGGTCTTTAAGCGCTTCCAGGTAATGGACCAAAGCCCCCTTCACTCTCTCCTCTGCCTTGCTTATGCTTCATATAGCTCTGGAAACTGTGGACGAGCTTCTTCCTGGGGAGTAAGCGCCTCAATTTCATCGAGCGCTAAAGCAGCGACTGATACTTGATCGTCTCCAGCTCCTAATCTAAACCTTCTATATGAGGTCGCTATACTCTAGTAAGTTATCACTATGCACACGCTCACGTATGCCAGAAACCTTACGAGCGGTCGACCATTTCTTCGCGCTGAAGCCGAAGCATTACTGCCCTGGAATCTGGCCCATTCCGACAGCGATCCAGCGACCTGGCCTGGCAACTCTTCTTTGCGTGTGCTGGTATCTTTGTAAGTCTCTCTCTCAAAGATGATACCCTCCATGCCCATATTCAACGTTCATACCCAGGCCGCCACCCGACCTCTGGACAGCAACCTCTTCATCCTTCCACTGACGACATGCCTCTGCTACATCGCAGGCGCAACCGCCCCATCCGGCTCAAATGCCTCATTTATGGGCGTTCTCACACTCCCAGTCGAAACACTGCCATATCTGACGATCCTCCTTGCCCTCATCCTTGGGGGCCCGCGAGGCGCAGCGCAGGCGACCGCCGGCGCCGTCGTCGGGTGTATCTGGTTCTTCCTCATTTGGAAGGCCCGTGGTGAGCAGGGGGTTCTGGCGAAACAGGGACAGGCGCCCGATTGGTTGAGGAATGTGTTTGGGGAGAGGAAGCAGCCTATCAATGGGGGCGGGTTGAAGAAGGGAGGAAAGGTTGGGGAAGGAATCACGCTGGCTCTTGGTGCGACGAAGAGCTGCTGTGGAGGTCAGAGAGGTGCTGCCTTTATGTGAGTCACATAGAGCTCTGTATGTATATCCTCAAGCTATGTGTCTTTGGATTATTATATATTATCGTTACCTGCTGTGCATCCTCCGAAGGCTGAAGTCTCCAATATACTCTAGTATTTTGAAAACAGCAAAACGGTACAGCTCAGAGTGTCGCTCTGCCCAATAATTAAGCCCCGAAAACCTGGTGAACACCGTGCTACAGCCATGAGCGTGCCCACTATCAGCTGCGAAATGCTTGGAGGTTATCATATTAATGCTTGGACACCCTTGGAGGCTGGAGCTGCTAACACCGAGTACTACGTTTGTACCTAGGGGGTTATGCCTTAAATCAGTTGTCATGGAGGGACTCAAAAAACGCTGGAAGCCTTACCTGTAACGGAACTGTTGTTAAATGGAACGCGAAGTTCGACCTAGGACTGATGTTCAATGCATCCAATACCAGATCCCTAATCTTCTGTGTGTTGCCTGGCTGGGGAATGTAGTCGTGAACTTCCACCTCGAGTTTCTTCAGGCCTGTCCACCTTCTTATATTGTCATCGCTGACAGAGTTCATTATAACTCCCCCAATTTCTCGAAGAGGAGAGACGCCTTGGCTTTCTACTTCACCTCCGGGCACTTCTCGGGGTTCGAAAAGGATGAAAAACAAGGATATGGAAAGGTTTTCGATCTTCTTGCTTGTGGAAGCGGGTATGTTGTCGATGAAAGATGCTGACCAGTGGAGACCAGGTCGATCACGTTGATAAGTGCGGCCTCTCGCATCAATGCGCAGCTCGAAAGTGGTCAAAAATGGGCAGTCCGGAACTTCGACCTCTGGTGCAGCTTTTAGGGCCCAGGTTTAGCATGGGGATCGGATGGACGGATGGCATGGACGGATGGACGTACAATATATAGCATACGGCTGTAAAATGAATGTTTCCAATGTATTTCGGCAGTGGCTGAGGATTCTAGATGCTGCCGTATTGTCTGCTGGAGAAGTGGAAGTAATTTCCAGCTTCGTCAAGGCGTGGAGCTGAATTTTGCTTGAGGGGTCCAGAAGATGTGCGATGTATTTGTGAAACGGGTAGCCATTCAGGCACAGGGAGTCCAGCATAATTGGCGGAGAGTTCGGAGGTTCGATGTTGTTATTCCTTGCGAGTTCTACTCCCCGCGCCTCGAAGCGTTTCAGCTGCGGCCCGCAATGCTTCAGGAGGTCGAAGGGCGCCCGGCAAAGCGTCAAATCAACAAGGGACGCGGAGAAACATGTGTCGATGATTGAGGACTTTGTAGCGCCTCGGAGAGAGGACCACTCGTCTAAGGAGATGCGCTCCAGCGAGAAGGAAGTAATTTGGTTGGGGCCAATTCTTGTGAGAGCATCGGGCAGTGTGACGTCCACACCCAGCCAACGCTGGCCACCTGGGATAGTGGATATGGTGAGCTTCTTCACGTATTTCGAAAGGCCTGGAGAAAGTTGAAGAAGTTGAAGGAGCCATGTTCCGGGAAGAGGACTCTCAGTGTAACGAGGTCCAAATGAGAGAACTAGATGGTTGTAGAGGAGGGTTCGGGAAGGATGGAGGAATAATGAGGACGTTAAACATAGCTTTCTCAACGCCTGCTTGTCTTTATCTCCCGAAAGAAAAGGCGGAATAAGAAGGATAATCTCGATAGGTAGTCGAGGTTGCATGATGGTGGTGGTTCACGTTCAAGGAAAGTTGGCCGCAGCGGCGCAGCAGCGGTGCAGCAGCGGCAGTACCAAACAACACGGCTCGAAGAACAATGAATGGGCAATACCCTCGCCGCCAAACATCACCACATGGCTGTGCAGAAGCCTGCACTCGCCTCTCTTGCCTCCACCATGCAAGTGCACCAGCCTGGTGCTGTTCAACAGGGAGTACTCCTCGCGGTGCAGACAACCAGGGTGTGGAGGCCAAGTTTCAGCATCAGGATGCCCGTTCCACATCCTTGGATCTGAACGATGTTCCGGGAGTAGCAGCTTGAACCATTCCAGCGCAGAGTACCTCGCCTCGAAGCTCAGTGACAACCCATTCGGCCTCAAGAATACGACACCTCTAAGGACACATAAAGCAACATCATCGAGTCTGTAGTGGCGCTCGACGCTGGGGCCATGCAAACGACAACCTGAAGATTTAGACGCCCAACACTCTGGCCAATGCAGACCGTTACGATAAAGGGAGGAGGCTATTTCGATGAGCTCGGAGGGCATTGGAGGGACAAAAGAACGGCACTTTCTCCTACAATTACGATGAACCCTCGTCAAAGACACTCAAAACCCCCGGAGTCGTCCTCAACTTTCAACATTTTCCGCGTGCCCCAATCTTCCCGCGTATATCTCACCCACCTCGAACCAGGTCGGACCACTCTTTCCATTTTGAAATTAAACCCACTATCTGCGGCTGGCCCGTTCAATGGTCTCTTCACAAGGTCACCTGGCCGTGACAATGCCTCATGCTCAGCCAGTTCAGTACTCGGCGCTTATCGCCATCGATTGTCCATTATGGCACTTGCCGTCGCTCCTCGAGTCTTTCACCATGTGATGAAGATTACCTGCATGCTGGGATCAATAAGCTAAACTTGCTTCCTGGCTACCACAATCCCCTTCTGCATTACTTACGGATATGGGGGAGCACACGATTGTGTAGGTAACTTTTATCCCGTACGAACGAGATGCGATACTGACTGAATGGACTCAGTGTTTTAGGCAGATCTGACGCCGGAAAAACCACTGTACGTTATCGATCCTGGTTTACTGAAGGAAGGCTGTCGACTTACACCGAGACTTACAGTTCATCAAAGCCATTAAGAATGCGCCCGGTATGCGTGAAGCACCTGCAGCGGAGGAAGAACCTACCCTGGGCATCGTGGAGTACGAGGTAACCCTTTCGGACGGGCAATCATTGACCTTCGTCGACACTCCTGGTTTCGATGGATATCAACCGGGAGGGGAGCCTGCGAAGGAGACTGAGGAGATTCTCCAGATGCTGGAGAAGCACCTTGCGGAAAATGGGTGCGTATCATCACGATTGCGAGATCGAAGCAAGTGCTCACTGTGTTGAGCACTAGGTCCAAGCCCGTATCGCATGTTCTCGTTTTCTTTAATGCAAACGGCATGGACCCTACCGACTTCAAGCCCCGTGCGCAGCGCGCCTTCGAAAGACTGTTCTCGAAGGCTCAAGTGGCATGCATTACCACCCGTTGGGATCAGATTGAGGATGACGATGGGCCTCCCGCCACGGCTGACGAGGCGGAAAGCAAGGAGGAAAGCCTATATGCCAATGGAAAAACTGGTGGAAGCCTCTTGGAATACTTACTCGACGGTCGGAAAGATCGAGGTGGCGACGTCCTTCGTTTCCGCTCCGGCCCGCCCAATGAAGCCTATTCATTTCCTCAGGACATCCTACAGAAGCTAGTTGCTGGACCAGTACGTCGGAGTGAACTTTGTCGAGGTCCTTGCTCATTCTTCAATCTTCGCACCAGAACAAACAAGCATTCCCCGCCGTCGGCGACGCAGCTTCTGGCCGACAGCCTGAGGGGACTCCACGTCCCCGACGTACTCGACGACAACGTCTTCTGGACACCATCGAGAAGTTTTCGGCCCAAGTGCTCGAGATGATGGACGAGTTTAACAGGGACGCTGAGGATTTTGAAGACGAGCGTGTGGCCACTCGTGCGGAAATCGAAGCGGCTTCCGCTGCGATCAAAGAGGCTGAGGGCAGGTTTGAAGAAGCGACGGAGGACGTGGAAGCCGCGGCGAAGGAACGTACCCGCCTTAAACAGGAGAGAGACTCGTATGCAGAGTCAGAGCAGTCCTTGACCACACAGCTGAATGGCCTCGCAACGGCAACCGATCGGCGCTCTGTGAAAGCGAAGCAGCGGATCACGACGAGCCTCGAACAGACGCGGGGATTCCGCAAAGAGAGGGATAGTTGGGTCTCAACGGCGGAGGATGAGTATAAGAAGAGCTCTGAAGAATTGGAAGAAGCATCTGCAGACATTGAGAAGTGGAAGCGCGTCAAGCAAGGGAAGGAGAAGGAGTTGAATGAACGGCTATTCCGAGAGTTCGAACAACTGTCGAAGGAGCGAGAAGATTTCCGGACGCTCCAGGGAACTTTGTCCACGAACCTCGATGCGATGCGGGAGGGGCTGAAGGATAGCTGGGAGGGGAAGCTTGGGAGCAACATCGTTTTCTTGGGGCATCTTGATGGCCGTGCCGTCGATCCTGAGATAATCGCGCGCCACGGAGATTGGGCACAGGCCATTGAGTCTTTCTACGAAGCGCAAGTCACGCTCGCGCTGTCGCGAGATATGGCCAAGTTCCACTCGGCCATACTCCAACGGGTCAAGGCCCAGGAAGATGCCGCCCAGCTAGAATGGAAGGAACGCGTCGAGGACTTGTTCGGCTCTTGGCCAAAGCACCTTCCTCCGCCCCCTCCCCCCCTGACAGGGCATACCGGACAGGTAACATCAGCTGCATTCTCCTGGGATGGAACAAAGATTGTCTCCGGGGCGGGAGACCACACGGTGAGGGTGTGGGATTCGGTGACAGGCGCGGGGCAAACTATCTTGGCGGGCCACACCAATGTTGTTCGTTCAGTTGCATTCTCGCCAGACGGGAAGAATATCGTCTCAGGATCGTTCGACAACACGGTGAGGGTGTGGGATGTAGTGGGAGGCGGGGTAAAGAGAGTGCTTGAGGGGCACAGTGACGAGGTTTGGTCCGTTGACTTTTCGCCGGATGGATCCCGAATTGCTTCGGGGTCCGAGGATCGGACGGTGAGGATATGGAATGCGTCGACTGGCAAGGTTCAGCATGTTTTGGAGGGGCATAATGAGGCTGTCACTTCTGCGGTATTCTCGGGCGATGGATCACGGATTTTCTCCGCTTCATACGACAGGTCAGTGAGGGTGTGGGGTGCTTTAACAGGCAAGGTGTGCGCTGTCCTGGAGGGGCACACAAACAAAGTCAACTCCGTTGCATCGTCGAGGGATGGGTTACGGGCTGTATCGGGATCGTCGGACAAAACGGTGAGGGTGTGGGATGTGTTGACAGGCGAGGTGCTGAGAGTATTAGTGGGGCATCTCGACTCGGTTCACACCGTTTCGGTATCCCGAGTTGGATCGTGGATCTGCTCTGGGTCAAAGGACAAAACAGTGAGGGTGTGGGATGCATCGACCGGTGAAACGCATAGTGTGCTGGAGGGGCATAGTGATAACGTTCGCGGAGTAGCATTCTCAAGGGATGGAAGGCGGATTGTATCTGCCTCCTGGGATGGGACAGTTAGGGTGTGGAATATGGCCCCCTTCCCTACTCCCGCTCAGCGAAATTAGCCCCACTGGTGCAGAGGCCATTTATGCCTACACCTCCCTGCCTTCGTTATTCCATAAAGCCACTTCTATTTTTCTCAAACCATGTTTTCTGCCTTGCTTCATACTATGTAGCCGCTGTTCCTTCTCACCTCATGGTTCGCCTTTCGCTCTTATGATTCTCATCGAGCCCGTAACTCGCAAATTTGTTTCTTGTATCAGTATATCTATAACACTTCGAGTTGGAGCCCATAAATTTATAATCAGCTCTTCTCAAAACATTAAGGTTCACTTCACCGTGCCGCCAGTCCCCCGCCAGCCATGCGCCCCGCCAATACCGTCAAACCTCTCCCATGGCGTGGACAAACTGAACCACAAGATCGACCTGAATCGGGGAGCCAGATCTACGCCTCAACACCAGCAGTATCACCAACCGAACTGTCCACGTCTCAGCGTCGCGACTCGCAGACGAGCAGAGGGACAAAACAAGGCTAGTTCATTTCCGCGAATTCACTTTCGACGGAAGTAGCATCCCTCCGTGCCACATAACCAAACTGTTCGAAATCGAGTCCATAAAGGGATTCAATATGTACATACCAACAATGGACTAGATGGAATCCCCCCGATTGACCTTAGTTCGAAACAATTCGCGCATATTTGGATTTTGGGGCCGGGCGCTTATGCTTTCTCGGCAAGCGCCAACTCAAACCAGCTGCTGCGTAATGTATACGCAATGACGGTGGGAGAGTGGCGTGATCGTTCGTTGTATTCGAGCCTAACAACGATGACGGCCCGAAACGATGAGCCAGTAGCTGCCAGCATGCACGAAAACCAACACATTGGTACGCAGTGGCAGACAAAGAGATGTGAGAAGACAGGGGAATGGGTGAGACGAGGGAGTACTCAGGCCTACTATGGTGGTAGAGGGCTCAGAAAAGAAACAACGGAGGGCGTCGACATAGTGGCAGTGACGAGAGATCGAGAACGTGTCGTGACAAGCGAGGAGGAGGGTGTCAGCATCGACCAAGCGTCGACAGAGGAGAGGTGCCTGGTGGAGGAGAGAATGTGGCGTAGCGACGCTAGATGGCCCACGCTAGGCTTCTCTGCAATGTTGGTAGGGCGCTCGCTGGCATGCAGGCAAGCGGGTAGTCGTGAGGACGATAGTGGTTGTGGTGGCCACTGGTGGCCAGGAGAGGTGCGGTGGTAGACGGAGCGCGCATCCTCTGGTAAAGAACCCCTCTACTCTGGTTGCTTGCCGCTCGGGGTCCGGCTGCGGTAGTGGTGGCTGGGATGAGTCCGACAACGTAACGCTGGTAGGGCAGTGGAAGGTGGTGGTTGTGATGTTTATGAAGCTTGTGAAGTCTAGGCGTACATTGATGCTCGTTGCCCGACGTGTTCCACAAGATTAGCAGTGGAGGAGTCGAGGAGGAGTCCCGAGCATGGGTGCCCAGTGGTCGTTGGAAGTGTGCTGAGCTCTCCACCATCATCATGGTCACCAACAAGGTGACTCGGAGTCGATGTGGATGAGTGAAGGCGTCGCTGGGCTTAGAGGAGGGTCTAGATTTGGAGGAGTGGCAGTCATCGTAGCTGGGGAATGTCCAGATGGGCGTCGCTCGCGGTTCTACTGCGGCTCAACCCGCCTATGGAGGATATGCTATTGTCCACGAACGTCGGGAACGGTTGCAGGTCGAGAAGACTTCGAGAGGTGTGCAAGCCAGAAGTTAGATCTGGAAGTAAACCTATAAGTTAAACACATCTTTTGAGCGCCCAGGGTACAGTGAGCGATGCCAAGCGTGCTTCGTTGGCTAGCGCAAAGCGGACGAACGCTTCCAAGGTGAAACGTTGCAAATGGATGGTGCAACGCAGAAAATAATGCTCGCTTCGCATGAAGACAAGAGGAGAGTGTTGAGTGTAAGCAGAGATGTGCAGGAGTGTTTCGCACTGTTAAAGTAGTCACGCTTCCTCCTGGGCAAGTGTGCCGGATGTACCTTTTCCTCTGTGCAGTTTGAACACGTCGCTCAGGGCGTACCCGCCCTATTAGCCCTCACCTAGTACTAGCCGCATCTCTTGGTGTGTTTTCCTCCACTTGGGCCTGTGCAGAAAGAGTAGAGTCGCAACGAAGGAACGCAGTTTGGTGGAAATCGTAATGGAGCCAGGAGGTGTCCTCAGCGTCGACGGAGGAAGAGACGGAGCAGCAAAGGGTTTTCTCGGAGGTGCGGGCCCAAACCGGCGATCATCAACCGGAACCCCTTGCCAAACACAGGCAAGCACCCCCTCGTTCCGCACTCTGTGGCACTTGGCCTTGACCTCTTTCTCGAACGCAAATTGCGAACTTGAAAGATTACTGTTCAACGTTCCGTACCAGTACCCCGCCCACATCAAGCTGGGTCGACCCACTGGTGCCATCTTGACTCTGAATCTGGAGGCTGGATTTGTTCAGGCCATCTTCAGCGCTCAGGGCTTATCGGCATCGATCGACGATTGTCGATTCGAATCAAAAGTCGAATACTTGCTGTCTCTCTAAGTTCTCGAAAATCGCTTGGACGCTCAGGTCGCTGGACTAAGCTTGCCTCCTGACTCCGACCACAATACCATACTATTCAGGCATTGCCCAGGGATATGAAGGAGCACACGATTGTGTAGGTGACTTGTATATATTCGAACATACGACGCTGATTGGCGGTCCCCAGTGTTTTAGGCAGATTCGAGGCCGGGAAGACCACCGTACGTTATCAATACTTGACTAGAGAAAGGTTATCGATAACTTGGATATTTGCAGTTCATCAAGGCTGTACATGATTCAGCCACTGTTGGAGCTGAACAACGTACTAGTACAGCTGAGAAGGCACAGTATACGTATACTCGGGATATCGTCGAGTACAAAGTATCGCTCCCGGACGGGCAATCATTGACATTCATCGACACTCCTGGCTTTGATGTCGGCTTGTATTCGGAGGGAGATGAGTCCGTGAACGAGGCCGAGGAATTCCTTCCTATGCTAGAGGAGCACCTTGCGGCAAATGGGTGAGTACCATCTATTTTTCTGCATACAGTTTCTTACAGTGGGAACCACAAGGTCCAGGCCTGTGTCTCATGTTCTCTTTTTTCTCAATACAAGGCACATGCGCTTCTACCCTACCCGTTTCAGGCCCGATGCGCAACGCGCGTTTGAAAACCTGTTTGCAAACGCTCAAATTGCATGCATCACGACGCAGTGGGACCAGATGGAGGACCACAACGGTCCTCCCTTCACCGCTGAAGTAGCACAGAGCAAGGAAGAGAGTCTCTATGCGAGTGGAAGAGCCAGTGGAAGCCTGCTAGAGTACTTACACGACCGCCAGAACAGTGGAAGCGACATCCTTCGTTTCCGCTCCGGCCTACCTACCGAAGCCTATTCGTCTCCTCAGGACATTATACACAAGCTCTTCTCCGGACCGGTAGGTCGCATTTAGCCAGTGTCATCGAGCTTCTTGCTCATTCGTCAACCCTAGGGATCGGGCCCCACGTTGGAGGAAAGGTTGGCAGCGGTAACCCAGGAGCGAGACGAGCTGGCTGCGAAATACGCTTTCCTGTTGCAGGAGAGGGAGGCACAAACAACTGTCGGCGACGCCGCCCCTGGCCCGAAGGAGGCTGTCCGTCCCCGTACCTCGCGCACTCGACGGCAGCGCCTCCTGGACACCATCAACACATTCTCGGCTCAGGTGCTCGAGATGGTGGCCGATCTCGACCGGGAAGCGTTAGATGTTGCGGCCGAGTGTGCGGCCAACCGCGACGCAATCGAAGCTGCGTCTGCTGCGATCAAAGTCGCCGAGAGCAGGCTTATGGAAAAAAACGAAGATGTGAAAGCGGCAGAGGAGCAATGCACCCGACTTAAACAGGGACAAGACTCGCTCGCTGAGCTGGAGCGATCTTTGAGCACAGAGCTGAATGGGCTCGAAATGTCCGCTGGCCAGCGCTCTGTTAAAGCGATGCCTTCGATAATGGAGCGAATCGATTCGAGCCTCAAGCAGGCCCAAGAATTATTTAAGGAGAGGGAGGGTTGGGTGTCCATGGTCGAGGATTACTATCGCAAGAGTTGTCAAGAAGCGGAGCAGGCAGGCGCGGAGATAAAGAAGTGGAAAGCTGTTCAGCAAGCGAAGGAGAAGGAGTTGAATGAGTGGCTATCCCCAGCGTCTGAACGGCTTTTGACGGAGCGGGAAGATTTCCGAAATCTCGAGGAGTCTTTGTCCCCTAATCTTCATGCCATGCTAGCGGGACTAAAGGATAGCTGGGAGGGGAAGCTTGGTGACAACACCATTTTCACCGGGCATCTTGGTGGCTACACCGTCGATCCTGAGATGGTCGCACGCATTGGGGGAGATTGGGCACCAGCCATTGAGTTATTCTACGAAACGCAGGTCACGCTAGCCCTATCTCAGGACATGGTCAAGTTCCACTCGCTCGTGCTCCAGCGGCTCCAGGCCCAGGAAGCTACTGCCCAGCGAGAATGGCAGGAAGGGATCAATGAGATCGTCGCACCTGTCACAAAGGACCTTCCTTCGCCTCCTCCCCCATTGATCCTGTCAGGGCATACCGGACAGATAACATCAGTTGCATTCTCCTGGGACGGAACGAAGATTGTCTCCGGTGCGGGAGACAAGACGGTGAGGGTGTGGGATGTGCTGACAGGCGGGGTGCGGACTGTCTTGAAGGGGCACAACGAAATCGTTAGTTCAGTTGCATTCTCGCCGGATGGGAGGGATGTCGTCTCAGGGTCGTTCGACAACACGGTGAGGGTGTGGGATGCGCTAAGAGGCAAGGTCAAGAGAGTGCTCCAGGGTCACAGTGGCCAGGTTTGGTCAGTTGACTTCTCGCCGGATGGATCCCGAATTGTCTCGGGGTCCAAGGATCAAACGGTGAGGATATGGGATGCGTCGACTGGGGAGGTTCAGCGTGTCCTCAGGGGGCATACTAAGATGATTAACTCTGCAGTTTTCTCGGGTGACGCTTCACTGATTTTCTCTGGGTCGGATGACAAGTCAGTGAGGGTGTGGGATGCTTGGACAGGCGAGGTGCTCTCTGTCCTGAATGGGCACACAAGCTGGGTCGTCTCCGTTGCATCGTCGAAGGATGGATTGCAGGTTGTGTCGGGGTCAGGAGACAAGACGGCGATGGTGTGGGATGTATTGACGGGAAAAGTCCTGAGAGTACTGGAGGGGCACGGAGACCCCGTTTATGCTGTTTCGTTCTCCCGAGTTGGATCGTGGATCTGCTCTGGGTCGGCCGATAAAACATTGAGGGTCTGGGATCCATCGACTGGTGAAGTGCAGAACGCGCTGACGGGGCACACCGATACCGTTCGTGCTGTAGCATTCTCGAGGGATGGAAGGCGAATTGTCTCAGGGTCCTACGACAAGACAATTAGGGTTTGGGATATGGCAGCCCCTTGACTACTTCCACTCAGGGAATTTAGCAGCGGGTGCAGAAACCATTTATACTCTCGCCTCCTTCGTCATCCCATTCAAGACACTTTCTTACTCCGTGTTTCTGCTTTACTTCCATGCTGGCCGCGTTTCCGTCTTACCGCTTCATTTTTCGCTTTTATGATTCTCGTCGACCACGCAAGTCGCCATCTTGTTTCTTGTAAAATACCTACTTACTATAGTAGTATGGCTATACTAGTATCCCTTCGGGCTCGCTAAATTATTTGTATATCTTTTCAAGAAGCTTTGTCCCTGGTGAAGTTTCTCCCTCCGATATGGGCGCTCTGGGTGAAGAGAGTATGACGCTGTTAGAGAGGGGGGCATGGCAAGGTTTGAGAAAGAGATAAGCCGTTGGATAGTGTGTTTTCAAGACTTACGCGTCGCCCTCTGGTTCGAGAAACGAGGGCAAGAAGCTGAGGAGCTCCATGGGGAGGCGTGGACCCGGGAACATGGTCAAAGTTTGAGTGGTATTTGTGCTCTAGCAGGGGGCTAGGCTCAAACATAAGTAGAGCGTCGGAGAGAACGACAAACCGGATATCCAGGGGTGGGGCAGTTATCGGTCGTACTCCGCCATACACTCAAGCACAAGCGTACCTCACGCTGTGTATTCAACATAGTCCCGAAGGCAATAAGTGGTGCAATTACTGGAAGAGAGTGAACAATGTTTGCGGACGACATATCACCCAACCAACTATCTAAACTTTGGGCAAGATTAGTGGTTTACTACGATAGAGGGGACTTGACTCGACTCACATTCTAATGTCTTCACGCTGACCTCCAGGTTCGAATTGGGGTGAAGATTGAATGCACCCAGTGCCCAATCTTTGATTTCCCCTGTATTGCCGACCTCGGAGTCCATATTGCGGACTTCCACTATGAATTTATTTAGGCCCGTCCACCGGTTTGCAGTATGCCTCCTGCCGGTTATTACATCCCCAATCTCGCGCAAATGAGAGAACTCTCGTTCTCCTGCATTTCCTATCAACATTCCTGGGAAATCAAGAAGGTCGAAATAAAGAGAGATAGCAAAGACTTCGATCTTCTCGCTTATGGATGCAGGAATCTTGTTGATGAAAGATGTTGCCCAAGGGAGGCCATGTCGATCTCCTTGAGGGTCCCGGCTAGTCACATCGAGGCGCAGTTGAAAATTGGTTAGAGACGAGCAATCCGAGATGTCCACTTCAGGAGCACCTGCTAAGAACCAAGGTCATGTCATTCCCGCGCATCTTGATTCTCCTCGGTGGACCCATGCTTCTCAAAATGTAGCTATCTAAATCTCTTGAGCATATGGTCAGCTCAGTGAGCTGAAACTCAAAACAAGGAAGGCAGATACAGGTCCGGTGGCATAACACAGGGCGGGCCTCAGCGCAGAGTTCAAATGACATGATGACTAAACAGTAGCAGAGTTGCAGGTATCCCGCTTCTCAAGTGGATGCGTGGTAGATATGTAAACCAGTTTAATCATGCCATGTTCATGTTTCCATTTCCACATCCTTCGCCTCGGGCTGTCCCGCAGGCTCTTCAGCTGTCTGCTCGACTCCAATACTTCCAGCAGGTTTCCAAACACTGTTCAGACCCGCCTTCCAAAGCCTGATCCTTCCGTCGTTTCCAGCAGAGGAAAGCACAGTCCCCGTGATGTTCCACTCAACACGTCCCACCGCCGATCTGAGGAAATGGATGAGTAGACGCCCATGGATAAGTATGTCCCAAGTACACTTACTTGTGGTGATCGAAGTCCCCAACTATAGCAGCGGACCACTTCTCTTCATGCTCGTGGCCATCCTCGTCCATAGAGTCCTCTGGAGGAGGCTTTACCTTCCAGATTCGCACATGTCCATCCCTGCTACCCGTTGCGATCAAGTGATACGACCTCCCGCACGACGGTGCCCACGCAACGCTTGCCACCGAGTACACATTCGCATTCTGTTGTTGCTGCGCCCCCGCGCTCTGACCTGCAGCTTCACCCCCCGCACTAGGCTGTTGCTGCTGAGGCTCCGCAGCGCCTGACCCGACGGGCGACGCGTCCAGCGTAAGCAGCACTTGCGACCGGCGCGAATTGAGCTGCACAACCTTGATGATTCCGTTATTCCCTGCGCCTGCCGCTACGATTTCGCCCCAATAACGGTCCTTGCACCAGGACAGCGTCCAACCGCCGTCGGCCTCCCTGTTCCCCAGGGTCGCGCGGCTTTGAGGTATGCTTCCAGATACACCGGATGCATTTTGTTGTTGGAGGTTCTGTTGGAGAGCTTGGGCTACTAGAGATGCGGAGGCTCCGTCGAGCGTTGCGTGTGTCTGGGTGGGGGTCGCAAGGGCGGCGGTTTGGGCGCGAGAGAGATGGGAAGGGGAGGGTCCTGGTATGGCGTTTACAATGTCGATTTCGTCGATGAGTTGCCAGGATGAAAGGGTGGGTTGTTCGAGGCACTCGTAGATTCTGAGTACGTTGTCCGTGGCTATCGTTGCCTACCATTCCCCGTAAGATACGTCTCTCAAGCATGCACAGTGTAACAGAACATACCAGCTTCAATCCAAAGTGGTGGGGCGCGAACTCGACGCACCGAATTGTGCCTCTCGCGTCGGGTAGTACAGCACGTTCGACCCATCTTGTCGTCGATGGTCCGCTTCCAGCATTGTTCGCGTTTTGTTGCTGGTCGAGTGCGGTTTGAACGGACTGTTCCCAGATCTTCACCGTCCTGTCGAACGAGGCAGACGCGATGACAGAGCCGAACTCGGGGTGAGCCCAGCTAAGCTTGGATACTGGTGCATCGTGCGCCTTCCAGTCGTCCTCGACGGTCCAGGTGCCAGTACTCTCTTCCAGACGCCAGACCTTGATCCTGAAGGGATTATAAGGCTTTGTCCGTGAAGGGCAGCATAAGGGCGACAGACACGTACCTCTGGTCAAGACTACACGTCGCTAGCCGAAGCCCGTAGAAGTCGTATACTGCGTCGGTGACGAGGTCGTTGTGGGCGTTCTGGATAAGGCCTGTTTGGATCATCGTGGTCAACGACAAAGGGGGATCACAACCGCGCCGCGCGAGCGTTGGCCATCACTAGCATCACTGGCGTTCTTCAACTCGAACCACCACCCTTCACGGAACCTTGGCACATCTTGATATTTTACTTTCCTTCGCTTCTCATGAAAAAGGCACTGAAAGAGAGAGATATACATGATTCCTTCATCCATGCCGAACTAGGCCGAACTCTCCTCGTTGACGACGCGATTTTCTCAAATTCTCAGCTCCGGGACCAACTCAACGCTCTACAGGATGCCTTCGAGGAAAAACCCTCCTTGAGCTACTAGACACCGGGACACCGTGCGTCAGGACTTCCTCAAGACACTGAACCACTTGCTCAATTTTCAATACCCATGGCACCTTCGCCCTCTTGGGCGTTCGAAACCGTGCTCGGCCAACTGGCGAGATCGTTCCAGACTGCTTGCTCCTACATCATTCTCGCTTGGGTACTTGCCTTTCTTGTGGACCCTTGAAGCAAGATTCGGTTGGCTGAACGGAACGCCTTGGCGAGGCTCGAATCCTTCGGTCTGCTCCCAACGTCGATTGGTGCGTTACTACCCTCCTTAACACCGTCGATTCTTCTCGAAGACATTCGTCTTCTGATGCTTTCAAGTATGTCGAATGGCTTCCACTATTTACATGTTACGACTGGGTCCAGAATGGCGAGCGCATATGTATTGCATGAGCTCGTAATCTAATCATGGCCATACATTATCAAACCTTTAAATTGCATGTGTGGTCCTCGAAATGTGATTGACACCAGTTGGGAGTCGATTACTACAATCATGTCGCCAGGCCCGCGCCTTCCTCTGGAGCTTCTCTCCTCAATACCCTCATTCCTCAATACGAAGGACGACGAGAAGCTGCTGAAAGCTCTCAGCTTGACATCATCGTGTTTTCTGCAACCTACCCAGCGTATAATCTTCAATCACATAATCCTCGCAGGCCCCCCGCCGGATACGCACTGCAAGCCTCCAGGGAAGAGACTTCTCGAACTCTTGGAAGCTTCCCCTCACCTGGCACGATACACGACGCAGCTCACCATAACCGAATTAAATTCCGGGGTCGCTTATTGTACCTGGCTCAAGGACGACATCGCACTCCCCAAGGCCCTGGGAAGACGATTTTCCGACCAAATCGTCTCCTTTACTTTCCACCGTAACTTTTCCTGTGGTTCATGGAGGGATATCTTCGCTGAAACGAAGGGGGCGATAGTGAAGATCTGCCAATCTAGTTCCCTGGATGCGCTCTCGATCCAACATGTCCCGTTCGCCTTGTTAGTAGGCGCATGCGGTTCCAAACTGAAGCATCTAAGCTCTATCGAAGCCATAGAGGACGAAATAGAGTTCTCGCCAAATTCTTCGCGAACTATCGCGCTGGAAACGCTTCACATATCTCAGGACATCGATATCAGTCATCCAAACAGGCCAGATGAAGTCTACTTGAAAGCAATCGGCATTCAGCTACACGCTTTGAAGCGCCTGTCTGTCGAAGCCTTACAGCCAGATGATAACACCTGGGTCTCCGAGCTCCTGTCATTATCCCAAGATTCTCTCGAAGCCTTTGAGTTCCAGCCGAGTAAAAGTAGGTCTACTGATATCAAACACCACCCATAGAACAATTGCTAACTGCGAGGTTGGGTTGCAGCTCATCCAGAAGGGATCCAAGTCCCTCTAGATGTCTCGCACTCTAGGTCGCTCGCAACCCTGAAGCTTACCATCCTCATATCAGAGTACAGCGACGACGCTTGGAGCGACATACCCTGGACTCTCTCCTTCCTCTCTTCCATTCCGGCGAGCACAACAAACACGATTCGCACCATCACCCTCTGTCTACTGCTTGACATCGCTGAAGTGGAGAGAGAGGGTCTCCGAGAACGAGTTTCAGGGAACAGGATATCGTCCGATATACAAAGAATTGGCCGGCTGTTTAGCAACAATAGCGGTCGGGAGCACAAATGGGGAGTAGTGTTGAGCCAAGGTGAAGTGAAGTGAAGTGAAGTCAACACTTCACGAAACTGAATCAAAAGTGAATCAAGGTCAATCAGAGTCTCACGATGGCCGCTCATCAGCTTCGCATACGGCTGCATGGGCGGCATTGAGGGTGAGACCAATCGCGAAGGGCAAGAAAGGGTATTAGACGTGTATATGAGGTCTGTATGCCTGGTCGTGCAGATATGCAGGCTGCTGAGAGACGGCCGGCGAGTTCTCATTGGTGTAAGGACGGCGAGAGGTTGAGGGCGTGCTGGGGCATAGATAGGTCATGAAAACCAATCCAATCCCCTATCTGGGGAGATAGAGTCATAGACGCGAGCCAGAGCGAAAGAAAGGGATATATCGCGTCGAGGGAGGGTCTGTGCCGGGACTCTCAGAGCTACGCAGACTTAAATGTGCTCTCTGCTCAGCGGTCTCTGCCGACCGGATCCTGCCAGTGCAGGGTCTGTGGGTGTAAGACCCGGAAAGCGGAGCATTTCCGCCTTACTCAGAGGGATCACTAAGGGGATGGAGGGCGGGCCAAGGACTCGAAGATTATATATGGGCGGGAGACGCGTTCGACTAATGAGAAAACGTGCTAATCGGCGTCGTGGTGAGGGAAGCATATGAGAATAAGCTACTCTATTTGGATGCCTGACCATCACACTTCGTTTTCCCTTGATTCAAAAAACACAGCCCCCCATCAAGGTGAAGTGAAGTCCACCGTGAAGCACGGATTATTCTATTCAGAAACCCCGTCTGCGCGACGCCAGTATGGAAACCCTGTTCACGCACACCGCCCTTGATCCGACCACGGCCTCTCTTCCGGAGTTGGTGGTGATGGCACTCGGCGTGGTCAGGCACACTGGCCGCCACCAACAAGGCCACCAAGTTGTGGCCCAATTGTGGCCACCAATGCTTTTCGGAAAGATCGATGCCCTCAGCAAAGGCTCGGAGAGATGAAGACCTTTAAACACAAATTAAGTGCAGAGGCTATATGCCTTACTTCAATTCCTATTTCTAATGCTACCTATCTAGTTGCTATTGTATCTGTATGTTCAAGTATTTATACCGTGTGGCCTCTCCAAGGTTCTACTCTCTGCTCCCCTCGGGAGTTAACATTTTATTTTGGCCGCTGAGCATAGCTCTCGCCTCGTAGGTACGTACCGTACAACTTGAAGTGCAATGGTACAAATAGACGCAACGTTACGCGGCTCTCGCGGTGCGGTGACGGACATAAGGGCCCGCTGCAGCGCAATGTTTTTTTTTTCGATTGCTGACTCGTCATTCTGGCGCGCCCGCATTCCCACAACATCGAAACTACCCCAGATTGTGTAGGCTCAACGCATCCGGGCCTCTCACCAGGGGCCGTTGCTGAGGGCTTTATACATTGAAGGGCGTCTATTCCTGCGAGAACGAGCCACTTAAGTTGTCTCAGCAAAACCTCTGTGTTATTCTGCCAGCTCATCAGCAGACCCGGGCCCGTGAAAACTGGGCTGCCCACCGACCCACATCTATCTGTGAGTATTGAAAGTAGCCTTATGAGCAAACCCTGGCGCAATGAACTCACAGACCGTTCATCTTGGTAGGCCCGGCATCCGAGTCCATTACGCCGCACGTCCCACCCACCAAAAATTAGGCAAGTACATACGGCACATTTTTCCGCCAGCGCAGCTCACCTGTGCAACCTTATAACTCACAGAGGGTAAATGGAGGATACGGTTGTGCCGAGCAGCCGCAGGTATGTTTAGCACCGTTACCCTCGTACTGCTGCATCCTTACAGCCCACAGGGGCATTACCTCCAGCGGCCCAGTCACCGTTCATACCGCCCCCGACTCATTCGACTTTTCGAAACTATATCAAGCGGCTTGTGCACTAGATTGTGACGAACATATCGAAGACACCCGAGGAAGGAAGCGCTCGGCGCCAGGCACTGACGAAGAAGACGTAGACAATAGCGACTGGGACTCTTGGAGCGATGACAAGGTAGAGATATTGAAGGGACGGTCCAACAAGTCTGGCCTCTCAATGGAAATTGATGAGGACCGGGCGCCTCAACCAGCGCCTAAACTGGAATCACACGAGGCAACGAGCAGTAAAGGCAAGGTATGTAGAAAACAACTCACGCGTCACCCTTGACAGCAGTTTCTAATGAAATGAATACTCATAGAACGCTAAGCGTAACCATAGCCGTCGTGCTGCAAAGCGCAAGCACGATAAGGAGGAAAAGGGCCGGCCTGAGCCTAGAGAAAAGGTCAAGGAGAAGTACATCCCAGACAAGCCCGGGCCCTCCCTCGAACCCATTATTCGATACGTCAACCTTCCCACAACGTCCTGTGGGTATCATGGTCAAAAGGTTGCGAAGGACGTACGTGTGGAGCTGGGAGCAGAAGACTGCTCTCTCGAGGCTTTGGAGGCGGCGGGTTCGGTCGAGGTGCCCTGGGATGGAAAGTACGTGCGAATTCCTCAGTGACTACTTGTGGCATCTCTAACGCATAACTAGGACTCCAGAGGTATATGTAGAGAGGCGGACTAAGAAGATTTTGGTTGTCCTCGCAGGAGGTTCCAACATACCAGGCTACATGGAGTCGATCGTAAAGGCTGCAGAGGTGATTCTCGAAGCACGGGAAAAGGCTGGATTCACAGCCGAGGAGCTCGAGCATTACCGATCGTCTAACAGTGCAGCGCTTAATGTCGGGATTTACTATGGAGGTGGTGCGAAAGCTCCAGGAAAGATGGTAAATGGGCGACGATATAACGAGGGTCACTGCATTTGCAGACGGTATGCACTTCTTCAGCAATGCGTAACTTCATAGTATTAACTGCTGTATCAGCCACCTTCAAACTTTGGTTTCCCCGTGTTTACGAGGATGTCGACAAAAAGCTTCGTGCCCTTTACGATCATAACCCGTCGTTGAAGGCGAAGAAAAACTGGGCTGCGAGCGTCTATCCGTGTGCGGCATTTAACTTCGGTCCTCGGGTAGCGTGCAAGATGCACAAGGACTCTGGGAATGCGCCGCATACGTTCTGTGCTATTCAAGCCCTTGGGACGTTTAATGCAGAGAAGGGCGGGCACCTTATCATTAAAGAGCTCAATGTGCACATTCGCTTTCCAGCTGGATCCACTATCTACATCCCGTCCGCCCTCTTCACCCATGGCAACACGCCAGTTGGAGTGAATGAAACTCGACTCTCTATTACACAGTTTGTGCCCGGTGGCCTCATCCGTTATGTCGACAATGGTTTCCGAACGGAGGCGGCACTGCGCAAGAAGAGCAAAAAGCTCTGGCGAGAGAAGATGAAGGAGAAGGAGGCACGCTGGGAAAAATCTTTGGAGCTCATCAGTACACTGGACGAGCTCACCGGCAAGTCCGTTGCGATGCCTCTAACTGATACTCAGGATTCTTGAAGGGCTTAGGGAGACACAGAACATTCACAGAACACAAATAGATATCTTGTTGACTATATAGCGTACAGTACCATACACTTTCCAATGCAATGCAGTCACCAGTGCCTAGGCAAGGTTCCCTTTAAAGGGGCACCCGTTGCGATTATGGCCAACCTCCCGGCACAATCCACATCGCCGTTGAGTGCCACCAGTGGCTGGCGCCGGCTGTTGCTGGGTTTGGGCGTCCAAGGGCGCCTGCGGGGCATCCGACTGCTGCTCTGCAGCTGCGTTTCGAGAAACGCGCCCTGGCGTTGGAGGGGGTCCACCGCCTCTCGGTTTACCTCCTTCTACGCGCCCGGTAATCCGCGCCACTCGAGGTCGTCCCTTTGGATTGAGCACCGGGGGATCTCTGACTCCACCTTCACTCTGAGCTTCGATGCGTGCGCGTCTAAGATGATCTCATTAGGATGGTATGAGCGTGGAATTATAAGAATCATTACTGACTTTAACGCTCGAAGATCTGTTAACACGTCGTCCAGGTCCCCAATGGTGCGCACAGACTCCAACATGGGCCGAAGCACAGCCTGAGCTTCATGATTGACCTCACGCGCGTTGATGGTCTGAGTAGAGGGCGGGGGAATTGTGTGAATGGACGAGCGCTCGAGGGGGTTTGCGAGGAGGACGGTGGGGAGAGTCACAGTACTCGTGTTGTCAGCCGGAGCTGCACCAGCATGGCTAAATGCAACGGAAGCCGTCGTCTCGGTATCAAGGGTAGGGTCTTTGTACCACCTTTGAAATTAGGTTAGTAAGTGAATATTCCATGAGTTTAAAGCCAAACGCACCTTCGGCGAACCAGGCCAATATGAAACGGCAGACCTTTGAAGGTTGTCCAGGCCTGAAGATAGTGTCGACACGGGATACCTAGATTTAGTCCCATGGTGCAATCACAGATGTACCTATCCTTCGAGAGCACAACGAGATAGTGGGAAACATGTGTGGCGAGATGCGTTATCTTGAGAACATGGGTCGCAACCAAGCCCCTACTGTTAATGAGATCCAGCAGCCAGTTAATAGATATATGTGCAGCGTCGTTCTTGAAGTCGTTTGTCATCTTCTATTGAAATAAAATAAGCACGCAACACGGGCTTGAGATAAATAGTGACTTACTGTCTCTTCGCCTCCTGCCCATTCAAAGCCCCTTTCGCTAGACGACGGCAGCATAGTTCCAGCCTAGGATAAAGCCAGTAAGTATTTACTTTGCTTAGGCTTGATACCAGACTTACCCATGCCTTTGCGCCATGTGGGAGCTGGACAACCTCTGTGCGGTAGTACACGCTTGCTTGCATCTGCTTGTAGATGACTTGGAGAGCGAACGGCCCTGCGTGGGCACGGGCGAGGTCAAGAACTGGGCGAAAGACACCCTCGACCTGTCGGTCATTCTGTCGCTGCGCCGTCTGTATGACCGGGAACGTTAGAATAAGGAGTACGAAGGCAGAGATGAAAATATCAGAAACACACACCTGTCTCACTTCAGCCATCTCCTGCACAGTCTGCTGCGACGTTCGCTCACACAGAGCACGGAAGACTTGCAACAGTGACTTTTTCGGCCCCCCAAGCTCCTTGTTCACCCTATTCTCCGACTCCACCCTCCCGTTCGTGCGGATTCCTGCTGTAAACATCGTCGACAGCCACGCCCATCCCCATTGGCTCCGACATTCATAGACATCCGCCATATACTCGCGTGCACGGGGGTAGCGATCCATGAGTGCGTTCCACGCCACGTCAAATGCTGAAGGTGAGGGAGAGCGGTAAACAACCCAGAATTCTGCCTTGAATGGATCCCACTGAGGCCCGAGAACCGGTCGAAGGTTGGTCGTGATGTTTCCTTCGAGATGGTGGAGGCAGAATATGTGCTGAGACGTCGGCATTGTCACGACAACAGAGCGGATGAGGGATTGGTGTCGGTCGGAGAAGAACACCTCGGGTGCACGGCCGGCGTTCTCTAGATGCTTCCGTAGCACCCAGTTGTGGGTCTCGGTATCTTCAAGCTCCTGGAAGCAGTACCAAACGTTGCGAGAATGCCCGAAGTTGTCGATGCCAATACCAATGTTGAGGGGGTAGCCGTATTGATTGCGGTTATAGGTGTTGTCGTTGAGGAGGAGATCGGGGAAGCGCCGAAGAAGCTCGGCCTGAACGGGGTCGCACCACCACAGGGCAGAGAGTCGCTGATCTTCATCAAGAAGGACATCGAACGACCAGTTCGGATTGGCGTTCTTCTTCTCCTGGAGACTGGCCAGGACGCTGGAAATGTCGCCGCCAAGCGCCTCAACCTCGCGCCGGGCTTCGCGTTGGGCTGCGTTCATGATGTTGGATATTTGACGAGCCTCCAAGGGGGCGCGGGTGGGAAGTGTGGTGTTCAGGATGGTGCCAAGCTGCTTGCGATTGAAGTTGGTGTGGGATGCGGTGACGAGCTGTGAAATCATCTGCTTCTGGTCCTCCGTCGGCCGTGGGGGGCCAACACCGCCCTCTGCAAGCTCGCGTTCATGGTTATGCTCGAAGTCGACGAGGGTGACGTTCCAGAGGGAGGTGCCTGAGATGCGGTTGACGTTGACCCTGGCATTGCAGCCGCACTTGACGGTCTTCGATTCACGATGTTCGGCGGGGTCGATATAGGGCGAATGTGTAGGGGTGTGGTGGTAGTACTGACGGCACCTGTACGTGACCTTCCTCTTCGCTCCACCCGCGCTGGTCTTGGACTGAGCAGTGCGCCATCGAAACCCAAGCTTCTCCTGCACACCCTCTATTGACGCCCGGGCTTCCTCGAGACTCTGAAAGACCGTGCCAATTTGAATCAAAGGCAACGGTTTGATGTCGTGCTGTGGCTCCGGCCGCTGAGGTGGGTGTGGGTTTGAAGACGGCGAAGGCAGGTGAGGAGATGCAGGTGGAGACGGCGTGGAGAGGTCGATGACAGTCGGGGGCACGTTTGAAGAGGGTGGAGGCGGCGGTGGAGACGGCGACGGGGTGGGAGTGCAGAGGTCAATGACGACTCGGACCGTATGGGTAGAGGCATCCGCCTGCATGTTGACTTTATAGTGGCTGTTCCACCTCCTGAAATCACCTAGCATATCCGACTCCTCCTTTTTCGACACCTTGACCGGGGAAGACAGAGTGAGGTCGATGACTTCGTGCTTGACCGTCAGAGGGATCGTCGTTGATTCGGCCTTGGGTGGGACGAGCGGTGCGAGTGTGTCGAGATCTGCAGCCTCGGACTTTGGCTTGAACTCGATCGAGGATGGCGTGTGGTCGATAACCTCGGGCTTTGATTCGGACTTGATCAGAGCCGGCGCAGGTATGCCGTGGTCGATATGCTTGGGCTTCGGCTCAGACGTTGGCTTTGGTGCGAAGGGGCGGGCGGCAGAAGGTGTCGAAGGAGCCGACTGTGATATGGGATGCTCTTGCTTGACCTTCATAGCAGGGCTCGGAGGAGGAACAGAGAGCCATGACCTTGGCTGCGACACGGATGGAAGGCGCAATCCATCTCCAGGGTAGAATCGCTAGAGGGCTGTGTTAGTTTTTATGAAGCAAGCATCGTCAAGATTGCACGTACAAGCTCTGCATATGGCTCAGTCGCGACGGCCTTTGCAAAATTCCAGATAGGATGCTCGCTCTAACCAGGATATACTCTAAGAACATGCAAAATAAGAAGGACAAGATAACATACCAAAGGGTAGCGAAGGTTGAAGTCGTTGTAACCAAGTGGGCCAACAGAGACAACGGACTTGCAGTTGCCATTCGGAACACTTTCGAGACGCGCGCTTGTACTCCAACGCTTAGAGTTCTGTGATTCCGAATGATGTATGTCAGAAAAGAAACAGAAAGGAATTGAAAATGAGGTCGAACTCACGGATTGGTTATCAAAGGATGAGAGGTGGTAGACAACCAGGGTCCAGGTTGCGGAGGTAGATGTCACGGTGGTAGGTCGACGTCATATCAGTCCAAAGCGGGACGGTGGGATCCAGATCATGCTCGATGAAGTTGACAGTGGCTACTCCGCAGCTTCCATGCGCGGAAAGCTGGAGAGGGACAGGAATTGTTTTGATTTGACGAGGGGAGGAAGGCATAGGAAGATCGAGGCCTTCTAGGAGTGTGCTGAAGATTGGGTATATAGTTGCTGGAGGGGCGTTCCCGAGCGAGTCGCGGTACTCCAGGGCTCCATCAGCTGATCGGTATGTCGCCACCGAGTAGTGACTTCCGTTGCAGATAAGAAGATACACCGACTCGGGATGGGATGCGCGAATGCGCTCTCGGACAGCAACGAGGTTGGGGGACAACGGGAAGGAGGAAGGGCCCTCCGAGTTCAGCGCCGTGGAGTCTCCCATGAGGTAGACGGCCTCACTGTAAAGCAAGGTGGGCAGAATAACTGCACGAGACTCGTTAACCCCACGAGCGACCGACTCCACTATGTTGCGGAAGTACATGAGCTCGCAGAGCCCATTGACGACGTCCTCCTCGAGCCACTCCTCACCCCGCAGATAACCAAGCTCCCACAGAGAAAAGGAGGCGGTCGTGAAGCCAGAGATAGGGGTATGGATGGGGATGTTCCGAAGACGCTGTCTCAAGGCAGGAGAGAGAAGTTCGGCATCGCCAACATGCTCAAAAAGGGCCTTCGACAACTGGACCGGCTTGAGGTTGTTGTTGACGTTTATGAAGAGCCGTATCTATGTGTCGCAAGTGTCAATATTGGGTTACAATAAACACAGAATAATGTGATGCTTGCGTACCTTTCTGAAATGGTACACCACGGTACGCTCAACTCCATCAATACAGAAAGCAGCCACGAGCGACCGAAAGCCGTCACCAAATGCACCCTCCAATTTTGCCATGATGGGTACGAGATCGGCGAGGCAGGGAATAACTTCGCCGGGGAGAACTTTGGATGCAAGTTCACTGTCCGGGACCATCCTATCAAACACCCAGGAATGGAGAGAGCCAGCTGAGGCGAGGGTAGGATATTCCGCTTCGACGTCAGCAGTCTCCCCGAAGGTGAGAGCCCGAAAGAACTTGGCCGAATAAAGAGCATTAGAGGGAGGGGTGGCGTATGCATCAAAAGCAGGTTGTGACATGGTGGGCTGTGTCGTTGGATGAAGTGAGAGTAGCACTGGGGGATATCCTCGACGTGCATTCACAAAATATCTGACCATTTATATCGTCTTGTTCATGAAATTTTTAGGAGTCGGAGCCGTCGGCCGTGGCACAATTTGCAAATGAGATTGTAACAGTGCGCCCCCTGAGGCAGCCCATCCCGCACACTGCATCCGCCTCGCTTAAAGTGGTCCCGCCGTTTCATAACTCATACAGGGGCTTGGATTCCGGAACCAGGCCAAGCCCTTCGACACACGCCCTACAGACAGAATTATATTTATTAGACTGCTATAGATGCACCAGTTTTGTAGACTATGCCGCCATGACTTGTATTTGGCGCCCTAACGTCCCAGAAGCGCCCACCTGTCAACGGTGGTGGCCGATCGACACCATCATGATCTCGGTGCGCGGGCTCCATCCACCGTATGGGTCCGTATCCCGGCAGGATTGAGGACCGGGTGGAACCTCGGGCTTTCCTCCAATTTGGCGAGGGTTCCTCGTGAAACCCCGGTCTACGGCCAACAGACGGGGTTTCCAAATAGAATCGTCCGTGAAGCACCTTGACTTCATTACCAACACTAATGGGGAGGCTTAGAGACGTTGGAAGTGGAGGTTAGGATCAAGAACATCTGGTATTTGATCGGTATCCTTGACAACGTGGATGATGACGCCTGGTACGAAGAGGTCCAGGAGGAAGTCAAGAACGAAGTATACCGAGCTGAACGTGTCAAGAGGGTCGGTGAATGGATTAAATCCTCGATGGGTATCAAATCGAGCCCAGGGGTCGAAGCCGAAACTATGCAGGGGGCGCTGGCGGTGGTGTTCACAGCGGTCGCTTCGGACTTGTGCGTCACCCCTTGCCCCTTATTTCTCATCTTTGAGTCTCAATTATACTCCCGCAATACTCCCGTCTAGCTGACCCATTCACGCGGCCAACACCCGAGTTTCCCAGTTCAAAATCTCCATGATGTCCATGATGATAATCTTTAGAGGAAGCTGTAGTTGAGGCTCCATATTCTTGCGAGGTGTGGGTCCGCGAAACATTATGGAGAGGGCATGCGACGTGCAGGTTGGATCCACGGCGAGTGGGTTGTATCGTATTCATTATATTCATGATATTTGTGCGATGTGCTCCATTTATGAAGAGTCATTCACTTAGCAAGGTGTCAAGGAGGATATGTTCTGGAGGCTCTCCCGGTGATCCGCTCGATTTGGGCACCCATTCCTATTTCTTGTCCTACTCTTTACATAGGGATAGCGCGTTGGATGAGCACAATGATAAGTTATTTGTAAATGAAGATAGAAAGAGAGGCACGAGCTTGGAACAACCTGAATATGTCGGTACTACGTAGTCTGTCCGGAGATTCATTAGAGGACACACCCTGAGTCGATGTCAATGACGATGGTAGTATTCCCTGCTCCAACACTTCGACATAGAACCTCGTTGGCCTCCTTCTGAAGCTGAGTCCGAATAGCATACATCTGTTCCGTGTACTCGGGAGACAGATGTACGTTATCTGGGAGTTCCTGCTCCCGGAAAATGGTGAAGTAGATACTGGTCTGAGGCAAAGTACTTCTGGACCTAGGCAGACATAGATGGCCATCGATTTCCTTCCACGCACTGGGGTTCGGGATGAGTATAGGTCTACGCGTCGCGTGTTCGAAAGCTTCGACTCGGGCTTTGATGCAAAGAACCTCCAGCTCATGCTGTGATTGGACGATGTCCCGAAATAAGGATGTGTGGCTCCCATATCCGGGAGCGTCGTCAACACCGTCCTCAAAGAAAAGGTCGATGGTTGTTGATAGGGTTAATTTTTTAACTTGGGGAAGGTTCTGTAAGTTGCTGGTATTGAAATCGGCCCCTGAAAGCAAAATGTTAAGTGTATGCACTACGTTAGTGAGATAGGGAGGAAAGGTAGACGCACTGCGAAAGGGTTGAGGAAGCCCGATGTCCAGGGTAACCTCTTGCAAAGACTCGACACACAACCGCGCGGCACGGTTGAGAACATCGATGTGCCGTTGGTTTGCTATGGGCCAGACCACTGCCACGATGGTAGAGAAACCCTGTGGGTTTAGGCGGATACAGGCATCCAACAAGGCTGACGCGCCTTTGCCTGTCACTGAGATCGACTTCAATCGCTGGGAAGCCGCTATAGATCCCGGCATACGCGATGTAACCTCTATCTGTCTCCAGATATTCTCTAGGGATAGGTGCTCGAGGCTGGGGTTCGAAGTGACAAGATAGGAAGAGAAATTGGAGAAGTTTGCAAATCGGAGCCTGGTAATGCTCGAAGCCAACAAGCATCGATGGATAGATTCTTTGAGTTGGGCAGGGAGTTTACTCCAGCTGTAGGTAGCATGGGGTCCTGAATTGGAAATAGCGAGTGAGGAGAGGAGCGGGAGGAGGAGTAAGATTGCGGGCAGATGCATGGCGTAGAGACTTGCGGTTTCGTCTGTCAAAGGCTCGAAGTCGACGCTGAGATACCGAACGTAAGCGCAGAAGGATTTGTTGTTGGTCAATACGCTGCGGAGCATTTGCATTCGGTGTGACACTGAAACCAGCTCCTCTCCTGCTGAGTTGAATTGCCTCTTGAGCTCAATTCGTTCGAACTTGTATCTTCTGGCTTCCGATAGGCATTGTTTCGAAACCAAAGACCACTGGAGGAGTGTTGCCAAGGAGTCTCTCGACGCTTCAATGAAAAGGTATACGAGCTCTATAGGTATTTCGGGCTCCATTTCGACGAAGTACTGGCGAAATGGAATGTGATAGCAGGAGAGGAAGAAGGAGGCCAGAGCAAATCCAAGTTGGATCGGATACTTAACTTGGTTGCATATTCCCACGAATGTGCCAGCATGTGCCATCTGCCAGGCCCTGGCACCGTTACGCGTTACCGTTAACGTTGTTGGTGTTCTACATGCATCCACCACCGTCTGACCACCACTATGGAGTCCCAACTACCCCAGGACGTCTTGACCATCATTCCGAGCTTCATCGATGCAGGGAACGACCAAATTTCTTTAAGAAATCTCTGTTTGGCCTCATCCATATTCCTCTGTCCTTGCCAGTCAATCCTCTTCAAGAACATATTGCTCTCAGGAACAAATAAGTCGTCCCCTACGACAGGGCAAAGGCTCTTGGAGCTCCTGGAACGGTCTCCTCACATTGTGAAATACGTCAAAAGCGTCAACATATGCGAAGCCCCACCACTTTTCAACCGGGAGAGCTGGCTTTCGACTGACCGCGCCCTTCCGGAAGCCTTAAACAAACTCGATATCAAAAGAATCACCTCTTTCTCTCTCTGCCTCTACGGGGGAAATTCGCGGTACCCCTGGCAACGCGTCTTACCTGCAACTCAAGCCTCAATAATCGAGATATGCCCGTCCACGTCTCTCATGGAACTGTCGCTTCAGCAGGCGCCTATTCCGCTCATTGGCCTTTGTGGGCCTAGCTTAAAGCGACTCTCGGTACAAGATGCCGACTTGTCCACCATGTCTGCTGTCGCTATACCCAGGACTCAAAGGAATTCAAAAGCGAAGATCCTCCTCGCTCATCTCCACCTCGGGGAAACAAGCCAATACACCGACTTCGCAAGATACTTCCCTTACCTGACGGACACAGAGAACAGAATAGAACTCGACAGAGTGAAGCAGATATACGTGAAGGGAGAGGATGTTACACGCATAGCTCCCACGTATACTTGAACTCTGTGGGACCTCACTTGCAAAGATCACGTTCGAGACCCCTAGCCCAGATGAGATTGGTGTGTGCCGCGTTATTTCATAGGCGTTTACGTTGACTGACTGGGTCGAATATACTGTAGACCCTGCAAGGATCCCTTCCCTCTCGCACCTATCCAGCCTAACATCACTCACGCACATCGAATTTCTGATGACTGAACGAATTCAGACTGGCCCAACTTCCAAGCCACGGTTTGCGGCACCCTGCCACCTGGGCAGCCTGTTTTATATCCAAACTTCCGGCGGATAGAAGTACTAATGAAATCAGGGAACTCTCCCTGTGTCTACGCTGGGTACATCCAATAGCGCCAGACCTGGCGAGTGACAGTGAAACCGAAACATATCACCGCCTACGTAGGATTGGGGAGCTTGTCACCGACTCGACAAGCGGGAACAATAAGAAGTGGAGGAGTTTGGAGAAGCTTCGGGTTGAACTTCAATTTTCGATTGTTCCGAACGACGCCGAGAGGATACGGACATGGGTTCGGGATGCAATGAGTATCAGATCGGATTCGACATTCAAGTTCGTGATAGCCTATTGACCCAGTGTGCAATTCAACGCCTCTTAGATCGTCCTCGAGAATTTACCTCGTTTGTCCAGAGCCTGTTACTTAGCGTCGCGACGTACGCCCGTGAAAGTTCTTGTACCGTCTTCTTATTTCTCCTTAACGGTTCTCTCAGAGAACACCCACTGCAGAGGAAAGCGCAAGACTCATATCGAAATGCGCGGCGAGGGAGAACAGGATATGTGACTTAGCTCTGGTGACGTTTAAGCGAGACTAGAGCCCGGGCCCACCTACGACGCTGGCTTGTGGTATGCTTGCTCACTATAGTAGACCTCCCTGACGCTTAATCTGAGCCCAATGACCAAGTTGACTAGCTTCTTGAGTTGACAGAGAGTTAGATGGCACGGGCAAAGAGCTGATAGGCACCGGAGCCCATCATCTAGTCAATCGCTTCTGCGGTAAATCTGTGTCAATTGTCCGAGAGCCTCACTACTAATAGTACAGCTCAATTATTCTGCTTGCTTGCCCGCCGGTCCCCAATGCGGTCGAAGATTTCCCAACGCAGTCGAGCTCGAATCGCGCGCGCCCCGTTCCTGCCCCTGCAGCTGCAACCTCTGCATGGGTTCTCATTCTGACACAGTGAGAACTGGGGTAAGGGTACAAGAAAAATGAGAGAATGCGAAGAGAATCTTGACTCGTACTCGAAGGCAGCTCGCCGCTGAAGCTTGTCATCGCCCGGGCGTGTGCGATTCGGGCTCGACCGCATTGGGGAATCTCAGCCCAATACGGCATTTCTTTTTTTATGTTCCCCCACCGGCGAGCAAGCAAGCAGAATAATTGAGCTGTATCGCATCTTGTCGTGGCTCGGATGGTGCCAGCGATGGAGACCTGGGGACGAGGACATCGCGGCTGTGTAGGGGGATGACTCATTGATCAGATGCCATCACCTCCCATTGTCCCCAGATCGGATCCCAAGCTCTGACGCGTCAGATCTCTCTGACAACTACCACCACTACGAAACTCACTTGCACGCTCACCCGTTCTGTTTACACTACCGCCGAACCGTAATGGTCAGAACGTTCGCTGACACTCTGACCCAAGAGTTCGGCCTGCACCAGCACACGGACCTCGACCTGCTGACCTTCGCCAACAATATCTGGGGTCTCGATGCGACTATTGGCCAACGAATTCTCGAGATGGACCTTACCTTGGAGTCTGCCGACCTCGATAGATACGAGAAAGCCAACAGCCAAGTGGCTCTTCACGGACCCTACAAAGCACTGACCGAGAAACTCCTTAGCGACGTGCTACGGAATCTCCAGGAACCTGTTGATACTCCAAAGGACGTTATCTGGAGTCAAGAGGATATAAGCCCCACTGAGACCGAGTCATACGAACACGTGTCTAACCTGGTGCATTTGTGGACGCCCATCCCCACAAACGAACACCCAGACTGGGCGGTCGTGAAGCACCTAGTGGAGATGAAGCACAACAAGAAACCGACGGGCCCGAGCTTCTTCAAACATTTCAAGGCATCTTCCCTTTACCTACAGAGAGACAATCAAACTGCCGAGCCTCGACGGTGCAAGTACCTGCCTCGCCGCCTCGTCCCCGCGTCGTGTGAAGGAATAGTGACTACAAGAACCGGCAAGAAACGGACTATCGAGGAGGCGGGCATTGGAGATGTTGATGAAGATTGGGATTCGGATTCTGAGCTGGAGCCGCCAGTGAAGAAGAGAGCGCGCCTCGACAAGATCGTCAGAAATCGATACGCCCAAGTGGCCTTGAACGCCGTGGAATGCTTGGCTGCGACGAGCCGCTTCCACGTCTCTGGTCTGCTCGTTGATCAATGGAACGTCACTCCCTGGGTGATCGGCCTGAACGATGTTGTCTGCGCGTCAAGCTTCTGTTTTGATAGCGATCCCGCCAAACTCGCCCTGGTCCTCTACGCGATGAACAAGTGCGATCGACTGCACGCTGGCTTCGACCCCCGTCTCCAGGCGCGGGCTTCTGAGGCAGCCCCAAAGCCCAATGCAGGACGAATGGGTCCCGTAGATAGTGTCATCGGATCTTACTTCGAGTACGACAAACCGGCGTCAACACCCGAAGAATCGGAAAATACCATCCCGCCTATGACCTGCTTCAAAGTAACGGGAGTCATTCGACGACCTGACGCCCTCTTTGGTCGTGGAACTGCAGTCTACAGAGTCGTGCGCCGACTTTCGAGTGGATCTTTCTCTGATGCACCGTCTGTCCTAAAACTCAGCTGGCCGTTGGAGCGGTTCCCTCCCGAGAACGAGATACTTGCCCACCTCAAGAGCGCCCTTCCCAAGAAGTCCTTCGCCTACCTCCCAGGCCTCTTCTTCTCTGTGACGTTTACCCCTGACGAGCTTAATCTCCCCTGGAAGAATCTCTCCGACAGAAATCATGGAGGACGGGTTCTCCGCGGGTTGGCTTCGCCTTACTACAACAAACTCTGGGAGGCGGGATCCATTGAAAACTTCAAGAAAGCCTGGCTTGATTGTCTCGAGTGTGAGTGGTCCGCTATGTTTTTCAACCGTTGCTGTTACTGAATAAAAAGTTCAGTCCACTACCTTGCCTTCAAGATTGGGGAGGTCTTACACCGCGACCTCAGCGAGAACAATCTGATGGTCCTTCAGTGTCCCGATGGAACCGTCAACGGCATTCTCAACGACTGGGACATGGCCGAATTTGTCGACGCTACTGTAAATGGGGTCGCCGTCACCGACCACCATATTGGAACCCCCGCTTTCATGGCATTTGATCTCCTTTACGGAGCAGCAAAAGTTCACTATTTCCGTCACGACCTAGAGTCATTCTTCTACATCCTCGTGTGGGCCGCATTCCACTACAATATGGAGGCCAGGACAAAAGATGAAGTTCCTCACGAGCAAGTCGCCAAGTGGCTTGGGACCAAAGAGGATATTGTGGCATCAAAGAGACAGTTGATGGAAGACAACGACGTCGTCGACCATGTGAAGGAGGAATGGAAGGGCGTTTTGGAGGAATGGATCAAGCCACTGCGCGCACTTTTGAGCAACGCAAAGCACGATGGAACGGGGGACAAGGTGGGGGGTGTTGAAGGATATGATGACTCGACCTATGGCGGGCGTCTTTCGTTCACAAGATTTGTGGGCGCCATCAAAGTCAAACCTCGCACCTGGGGTATCTTCGACTTCAAAGCGGAAAAACAGGCTGAAAAAGGCGCGGACATGGCGCGCATGAGGGAGGAAATGGCACGCCTGGCGCAAGACTCGGATTCGGATTAGTGTACCATAAATATTTATATACCCACTCTCATGGTGCCATACATCGAGTTGGCCCCCTCCTTCGGATTGCTTGAGCCAACCTTCTAGAGTAGGAAAGGGCCTCGGTTCTCACTCTTCAGTATAACCTCACTTGCGGTACCTTGCCGAGGCGACTGGAGAACTTCGCCTGTCCAACTAGTAAAAGAAACTATTGGCCAGTGCTGCTGACTTTTCAAACCTGTTTGTCTCGCGCATGATCATGACATCTTCAAATTTCCCCCAAAGTCGCCCGATTGTTGGTGGATGGCCCGCGGCGTGCTCACATACCCCTAACCCTTTTCCTCTATAACGAAGCTACACTCCCACCTTAAAAGTTCAGAGGGAAGTAAAATGAAACGGTCGTGATGGCCAAGCAAGGTCTAAGGAAGACAGGTGGCCTACTGAAATCGACAGGGGCTCATTATATCCTATCATCTCCCATCCCTAGCGATCATATCCAACCCACGGAAGACACGAGATTTCGACACTTAAGTGTACCAGGTATACTTTAAAGTGACCCTCCCCGCCTCCAGACTCCGTTTTAAGCAGGCACGCATCTCCCGCTGCAGCGGCTCCCGGAAGGCTTGCTCCTTGCCGCTCCAAGGCTTGTGAGACAGAAGATACTCGGGCCAGGGCCAAGTCACATTGACATGGATCCCGATCGGCGCTGGAAGGTCGCTACTCAGCGGCGATGCCAAATACTCGTCAAACGCCTTCCACGCCTTCCGCTTGTGCAGTATCCTGCTCGGAAGGTTGTGCGTCATACGGAAGTTGTTGGACGTGGACAGTCCCACTTTGACTTCGAGGACGTCGAGTTGGTGCTGGGTTTGCAGGAGGGATTGGAATAAGTGCAGATCGTAGCTCAGGCCGAAGGGAATGTGTTCCCCTTCGGAGCCCTCAATGTTGGGGAGGTGGATGTGGGAGCTGAGGCAGAGCCTCTTGATTGGAGGCATGAGCTCCAGAGCGTCGAAATTCGTTGCATCTCCTGAGGATACTCGTGAAAAGGGCTCTTAAATTTAAGTGGTAAATAGAGACGAACCCCAGGGAAGCAGAACCCCCAATTCTAACTTCACCTCTTGCAACGACGCCCCACATAACTGGAAAATACGGCCAAGAACATCGACGTCCATCTGTGATTGAATGTTCCAATTAATCGTCACGACTTCACTAAACGCCTCCGGATCTTCCTGCAACAGCTCCCCAAAAACCGGCGACCCATTCTCAACCATAGAGACCGTCTTCAAGCGCAGGGGCCGTTGCACCACCACCGGTTGGCTCCTCAAATGCATCTCGGCCTTGGGCTCGAAGACGTAGCTGAGATGCAACTCCTCCAAGTTCGGCGGAGCCGTGACGAAGGCGTAGAATTCCTCGATCCGAGATGTCGCCAGGGATAACCTTGCAGGGCGAGCGTCCACGGGTACGGGTTCAGGGCCTGTCACAGTCGGGGGCCAGGTTGAACTTAGACCTAGGTGGACCCGGTGGAACGCGTATCTCCGCGACTCTTCGAGACATTGCTTTGACACGAGTGAGAACTGGAGGAGCGTTTGCAGGTCATCTCTGGATGCCTCGATGATGGCATAGACGACTTCGAGGGGTATTTCAGAAAGTCCCATAATCGCGGCGCGTTAGAGGAGGTCTAGGAGAATAAGTACTGTGGTAGTCACTAGTCAGGATGTAAAGCCTTGGCGCACAGCGCATGGCTGGCGCTCAAAGTTGCATCTTATCTTATCTTATCTCCCACATGTTGTTCCCACGAAACGGTGAGTGCTGGAGCCCCTTGTCAATGACCCTCAACCACCACCATGATGGAACTCCGACTTCCTCTGGATATCCTGACGATCATCCCCGACTATATCAATGAAGGGAAAGATTTGGGCTCGTTAAAGGCCCTTTGCTTAACCTCGTCTTTGTTCCTCCAACCTTGCCAAACTCATCTACTCAACCATATTACCCTTTCGACCAAGGTATCACCCAGCCAAGTACAAACGCTCCCAGGGGAAAGGCTCCTAAATCTTCTCGAGAATTCACCAAGACTCACTAAATACGTCAAACGACTCACGATCTCGGACTACTTTCATCCCGAATGGCTGCCCATCGACACTGCGCTTCCGGAGGCTTTGAGCAGGCTCGAGACCAGCCAGATCATCTCGTTCAGGCTCACCCGCAGCGCTCAACCAACCCCATGGGAAGGGCTACCGCCCGATACTCAATCCTCCCTGATCCAACTATGCCGGTCTACTTCCCTCGAGGACCTAACGATCCATAATGCCCCCATGACACTTTTGAATGTTTGCGGCCCAAACCTCAGAGAACTGAACATGTGCCTTGGCCTGATATAACACCCAAAGCTCGAGACGGAGTGGGGCAGGAGATTTACCTGACCGGGATGCGCCTTTACGGCGAACATAACTTCGACAAGGGTGTGGAATACCTGCTGAACCACGTAAACAAGATAAGGTTGGATAAGCTTTGGATAAGCTCCAACAAATACAAACCTTCATGGGTCCCAGGTCGGACCATCTACTCGCAACTATGATCCTCGACCGATGCCGGAGCAGTCTAAGGACATTCGTTTTCAGGCCAAGCGTTTTCATCAGTAGGTGTCTCCACGTCAAAACCTACAGTCTGGTCTGAATCAGTTTTCATTAGCTAGTCCAGACGACTCTCCTGTGGACCTCTCCAGCTGCACTTCCCTCAGAAGCATTGAACTATATGTGGATGAAACCTTCATCAATCCTTCCGAGGAATTTGGCCACCCTCTCCCTTGGATATCAACATTCATCTCCACGATTCCCCCAGACATAATGAATAGAATTGAAACCCTCGTCCTGTGTATTAGCTTCAAACCAGCGGAGCTCCCAGACCTGGACACCTTCAAGGAGAATACACTGTACATCAGCCTCCGTAGAATCGGGGAAATGATCAAGACTTCAAGTTGGGGCAGCCTCGAGAAACTGGGAGTAGAAGTGCAGTGTCCGCAGGACATTGAGAGGGTATGGGCTTGGATTCGAGATGCATTGAACATTGGTCCGGAGGCGACATTTGAATTAGTAGAAATACCTTACGAATCTACCTCTGGTGTACTATCGTAAGCGAATGGACTCAGTTTATCGATGCTGCATTAACATTTAATCCTTGCCACCGGATACGCGAACGCGACGACCGAGAGTGTCCAGACGATCATATCCGCCCCACGGAAGACATAAGAATCCGACACTTACGTGTACCAGGTATAGTTTAAAGTGACCCTCCCCGCCTCTAGTGATCCGTGCACGACGTGCGCGGGGTCAATGTAGGCGATTCCCCCATCTTATCTTATCGCGGCGCGTCGCGTCGCGCCGCATGTTCTTTCATTAGTTTCCTTTCTCTCAGATCTCTTTGTCTCGCACTTACATATATTCTTCGTCTCTTTCGTTTCTCCCTTCTTTACGTTTCTCATCTGTGCTCGCAGGTATAGTTACTACAGTACCTTTTTCTATTACCTTACTCACGTTTCTCATCTGTGCTCGCAGCACAACTTCGCGCGTTCGTCGACCGTTTTTTCCCCCTCCCACCGTCCCTTCGTCTCCTTCCAGTCCATCTCACAATTTTCTTTTTCATAAATCTTCGCCACTACTTACATACTGTCTCTCATTATGCCTATTCGCCTCTACTACTATACTTACTCAGTCTATCCGTAGTTAGCTTGGTCTCGGTCCCGCTCGCCCCCCGGTCCTGGCATAGCGCATCTCGTCGCCGCTTTGCCATCCCGCCGGGCGCGAGAGGGGCCAGCCGAGAACCACTTGACCTGCAATCAATCTCGCTTGCCCCCCATCTCACGCGCCCTCGTTCCCACGTCTCTCGGTCTGTTTTCTCATCTCTTCCTTTTCCTTTCTTGCATCGTTTTATTCGTGTTTCTTTTCTTTTCCTTTCGTCTCCCCTCTAGGAGAGTTAAGCATTGAACTTCGTTTTAAGCGGACACGCATCTCCCGCTGCAGTGCTCCCCGGAAGACGCGCTCCTTGCCGCTCCACGGCTCATGAGACTCCGAAGCACACCAAGTCACATTGACATGGATCCCGATCGGCGCTGGAAGGTCGCTACTCAACGGCGATGCCAAATACTCGTCAAACGCCTTCCACGCCTTCCGCTTGTGCAGTATCCTGCTCGGAAGGTTGTGCGTCATACTGAAGTTGTTGTACGTGGACAGTCCCACTTTAACTTCGAGGACGTCGAGTTGGTGCTGGGTTTGCAGGAGGGATTGGAATAAGCGCAGATCGTAGCTCAGGCCGAAGGGAAAGTGTTCCCCTTCGGAGTCCTCAATGTTGGGGAGGTGGATGTGGGAGCTGAGGCAGAGCCTCTTGATTGGAGGCATGAGCTTCAGAGCGTCGAAATTCGTTGCATCTCCTGAGGATACTCGTGAAAAGGGCTCTTAAATTTAAGTGGTAAATAGAGACGAACCCCAGGGAAGCATAACCCCAAATTCTAAATTCACTTCTTGCAACGACGTCACACATAGCTGGAAAAGACGGCCAAGAACATCGACGTCCACCTGATTTTGAATGTTCCAAATAATCGTCACGACTTCACTAAACGCTTCCGGATCTTCCTGCAACAGATCCTCAACAACCGGCGACCCATAGTCAACCATAGAGACCGTCTTCAAGTGCTGGGGCCGTCGCACCACCACCGGCTGCACCTTGGCCTCGGGCTCGAAGACGTAGCTGAGATATAACTCCTCCAAGTTTGGCGGAGCCATGAAGAGGGTGTAAGGAAAGTCGTAGAACTCAGCGAACCCAAGCTTTCTGATACTCTGCCTTGTGCAGCACCGCGCAATCGCTTCCTGCAGCTGAGGAGGCAGGGCGGTCCAGCGGCATACCTTCGCTCGCAAATGGTTCGTGACGCCGAGAGAAGTGAGACTGGGGAGGAGGTCGAGTATCGCAGGGAGATCGTGTGCGAGGACGCCGCCAGTGTCGCTTCCTTGAGACTCGGAAGCAGCATGACGGCGGTCCCGAGGTGGGAGGCCGACGTCGAGGTGGCGGACGTACGTGCCCAGCGTCGTGTTAGCGAGTAATAAGGCGTAGAATTCCTCGATCCGAGATGTCGCCAGGGATAACCTTGCAGGGCGAGCGTCCACGGGTATGGGTTCAGGGCCTGTCACAGTCGGGGGCCAGGTTGAACTTAGACCTAGGTGGACCCGGTGGAACCAAGGGTGGTCTGGTCTTTATCAAAGAGACCTAGGGTCAGAAAATCTGGTAAGGCCTGGCTAGGCTGGACTAACTAACTACGTAAGCGCCAAGACCACCAAAAAAGGCAATTCTATTACATAATTCTGCCACCCGCATGATCTGCCGGCCAATCCCGCTCAATTCGGGCACTTGCAGATTCAACTAGAGCTCAGCAGAAGTGATATCTGATACATAATAACCAATATTTTCGCTGAAGAAGGGGCATAACATATCTGTATTACATCTGTATAACTATATAAATGGTCAAAGGACACTATGGAAGCCCAAAATGGCCTAAAATACCCCAATTTTAGGGTTTCAAAGGGGGGGTCCAACAAATTTTTTCCAGCCTGGCGGCTGGACTAACTAAGTAACGTCCGGTCAGAAATTTAAAGACCAGGCCACCCTTGGGTGGAACGCGTATCTCCGCGACTCTTCGAGACATTGCTTTGACACGAGTGAGAACTGGAGGAGGGTTTGCAGGTCATCTCTGGATGCCTCGATGATGGCATAGACGACTTCGAGGGGTATTTCAGGAAGTCCCATAATCGCGGCGCGTTAGAGGAGGTCTAGGGAGAATAAGCACTGTGGTAGTCACTAGTCAGGATGTAAAGCTTTGGCGATGGCTGGCGCTCAAAGTTGCATCTTATCTTATCTTATCTCCCACATCCTCTACCCCACGGAAGACATGAGAATCCGACCCTAGGCTGCGCACCATCACCACGTTCAGACCCATAATCGCCCATTGTCCTTGTTCTTTCCCTCCAAGTTCATACCGGAGGTAAAATGCTTTGTGCAAATGGACGATGGATGGAGTCGATGCTCGCCGACGGGCAGTGCCACCCTACGCGTCCAATGAAAGTAACTCGACATTGTCATATGGGCTTGGTCCAGGACCGCCTGAATAATATATAGTGGGTCCGTATTAGGCTTTCTCTACTTTGCTCCTGCCACTTCTTCCCTATTACTACACCTCTCTTGGTCTTCTGCTCCTAGCTTGCGACTATGACGAAGGCTATACCCGCTTCACTGGACACGTCGTTCGAGCACTCCTCCTCCGACGCAGAGGATATGAGTGGCGCCTCAAGTCGGAAGCAAAAGCCCTCGACATCGAAACACGAGGCATCTGCCCTCGCCACGTCCTCAGCACCGGCCCCAGGTCCCGAGGGAACCATAAGCGCCAACCCAACTCGCCACGAACGCTTCTGGTTCCACGACGGGTCCGTCATCCTGCACGTCGAGAACACCCTTTTCCGCGTCCACCAAACGATCCTCGCAAACCACAGCGAGATCTTCGCGGGCCTGTTCGAGGTCCCGCAGCCGGCGGGAGAGATGATGCTCGAGGGCTGCCATATCGTCGTGTTACACGATAACGAGAAGGATTTTGAAGACCTCCTGCATGCCGTGTACGATCCCTCGTACGTGCCCCCTCCCACTCCTACAAACCACATAGCATATCAAAGCAAACCCGACTGACTGACCAAAATTTATTGCTATAGGTACTTCGACTCCATCCCCCCAACGACAGACGTCGACACCCTCCTCACCTCCATCGCGGGCATCCTCCGCCTCTCCACAAAATACATCCTCAAACCCCTCCGCACCCGCTGCATCACCCTCCTCACCTCCAAGTTCCCCTCCACCTTCGCCTCCTACTGCACAAAAAGCACAACCCCCTCCCTGCACGAACGCTACAAAAGCGACACTGTCATGCGCGCCGTCACTCTCGCAAAAGAGACCAACGTACCCACAATCCTACCTTACGCGTATTACTGCGTCGCGCGCATGAGCATGAAACGCCTCATGAAAGAACGCGAAGGCGATCTAGGCTGGAAAGAAAAGTGCCTCTGCATGGTGGGCCGCGAACGCCTCCGCTGGGCCGAGATGAGCGTCTCCCACTCCTTCCTTCTCGTCTTCCAACGCAGCTCGACGTGCACAACCCTGACGTGTGCGCACACCCGAGGCCCGCATGCGGAGTGGCATTTGCTCGAGGCGGGGAAGTCGCCTAACCCGTTGAGGGCGTTTGTAAGATGGCCGCAGCTTAATGTGTGTAAGGACTGTGAGGTGTATTGTCAGGGTGTGCATCTGGCGGGGAGGAGGGATGTGTGGAAGCGCTTGCCGTCGTTCTTTGACCTTCCCGCTTGGGAGGTGCTGGAGGAGATTCAAAATCAGTAGGAAGTTGGAGGCTGCTGCGATTCATGACGGATGATTATGACGATTTTACGATACATACTACCCAGGATTCATAACTATACCTCATTCACGCATCATGCCTAATCAAATCCATCCAATGAACAGAGTGGAACTGTCAATTAGACAAAATAAATAGAAGGCATAGGTAACAGTTACGCTAATGGTATCGAGGGGAAGGACATACGAACGAACGCGGCCTACATTCGGGGAACAGAGAAGAAAAAAGTCTATTATGAGCGTATCAGAAATCGTATCCCTCCACCTTGAACACCGTCCCATAGTGCAGATAACTCTCCATGATCTTCAGGATCGGCTCGGGAAGCCCCATGCTGAGCAGGGTGAACGAGATCTTGGCGAATCCATGAATCTGGCCCAGCTTAAAGAACGCACGAGCAATCTGCGTAGGATACTAGCGACAAGTGTCAGCGTCAGCTCAGGATGGAATGATATAAAACACCCTCACCGTCATCTCAGTATACTCAGCATACTGATACGCAGCCACCCTAATCGCCGTCTGCATCGTCCTCGTAATATCCCCCTCCTCCGCATACATCTCCATCAGCCTCGCCCACGGCTTCACCGAGTACCTCGTCCCATCCAAACACCTCTGATACGCCTCCTTCGCCTCCTCCTTATGATGCAGCCTTACGCCCAAGTCCCCCAAAATCTCCCACTCCATCCCCGTCTTGCGGTACGCCACATGCTGCGTCTTGAAATGCGCGACCTCCGCGCGGAAGATCGTCCACACGCGCAGGTCCTCGTAGAGCACCATGAAGAGGTTGTCGAGCCACCGCTCGCACAGCCGCTTGTTGCTGAAGGAGAAGGGCTCCGCCTGCGCGACGGCCGTGATGTCGCTCGAGTCCTGCTTGTCCTCGCCCGCCGCCTGCACGGGCTTCTCCACCAGCGCACTGACACCGTTGCGCAAGTGCGAGGGCGTCGCGACGATATCGCCCTCCTCCTCCTCCGCCTCCTCGACCTTCGCCCGCGCCTTGCCCTTCGGATCCGCACTCAAGTCGACGCTGTGGCTCGAGATCTTAATCGTGGGCACCGCCTCGGTCAGCTCGGGAGTGGGAGGCGCAATGATCCCGCGCGTAGACGCCTTATCGTCCTGCACAACCGTCCCATCCTCATGAATCACCCCCCTACTCCCACTCGCCGCATGCCCATTCCCCCCAACCTGCTTAATATCCCCCTGCGCCTTCTGCATCCGATACTCCTCCTCCATCACAAACACACTGCTCCGCGTCTTCAACAGCTCGTCCCACCCGATCTGCGCCACCAGCCGCGTGAGCAGGCTGTACGCGCGGGCCCAGGTACCTCGCAGTCCTGGGGCGGGGAGGCGCTGCAGCGCGGGGTCGGCTTCGTCGTCTTCGGTCTTGGTGCGCTCGGGCAGGATCTCGCCGATGGCGCGGGTGAAGGGGAGGTGGATTTTGGCGACGGGGAGCGTGCGGTGGGCGTCTCGGCCGTTGAAGGTGAACATGGGGCACGAGTTGAGGGTGAGGAGGGCCGAATCGTATTGCCCCAGGTCGATGTAGAGATCGGTCAGTTTTTCCCAGGTCACGAATTCGCTTGGGGCACAGTTGACGGCTTGACGCGCGAGCTTGACGGCCCATTCGTACTTGCCTTTTGTACGGAGGAAGTCGCACTGTGCGTGGAGGAGCGTGTAGGATTGCGGGGTCTCCTTCATGGCGTTGGCGATGATCTGGACGGCTTTCACTTCCTCGTCTGTACGTCGTCAATTCCCGTCCTCATATTCAGTTGAACGACTCACTCATTCCGATGTAGCTGCGCGCGAGAAGCGACGACACTTCAGGCTCGTGCACCATGATCTTTTCGAACATGTTCGCGGCCTGTTGATAGCGCCCGCTGTCCCCAAAGTACTTCATAATGCCGGCGGTCAAGTGGTTGGACACGACCGTCGCAACTTGGATCTCGGGGTCCGACCCGACTTGCCAGCCTTTCGAGAACAGCGCCTCGGCGGCCTGGAGGAAGCGCAGCTCGCCCTCTGCGTTCGTGATGGGATCGAGCTTGCGGTAGGCCTCGAGGGTGTAGGTGGGATCGTCCGAGTAGAGGATGGCGCGCAGGAGGGCGGAGACGTAGGTTTCTTGCCAGATTTCGGGCGTCGCTTCGTGTCTGTGGTGGGCGCTTAATAATGGTGTATGCGGATTACAGAATACCGGACCGACTGGCACGCAGGTCCGAGGTTCGAGGTTCGAGGTTCGAGGTCCGCAAAGTTTGAACTCACCAGAGAGCGTCCGTAGCAGCTCTGTGTTCCACAACAATGCTCCTTGTCAGAATGACCATAGTATACCAGAATAAAAGTGCTTCAGGGTGCCCACGTCTTTCCATCCAATAACATCCATCTTAGGGCTTCCCGACGTCTCTCTCAGAGTGTCTGACCCTCACCAAGATGCACAGAAAGAGCAAGGCTATAACAACTACGTTGCCCAACTCGATGAGCTTGACAACACAGTCAAACGAGACGATGAAGCGCACGAATTATCAGTCGGACCCTCCGGATCTGACACTAGGTCCTCTGTTCCATCGAATTCGGACGTCGGATCCCCGGTTACCAATGACCGACGAGGCGGAGGAGGAAGGAAACGCAAGCGAGATATCACCAACTTCGACGGAGACGAAGGAGACGGGAGAGCGAAGACGGGTGGAGTGATGATGAACCAAAACGGAAGCTCAAGGCCTCGGACATGCCCTGGTACCACAAGGAAGAGAGGGCAAAGCTCCTTCGACCTGGCTGCGCCGAGACCACACGCCTCATACAGCTATACGCCAAAGAGCTTCCAGGCATTAGCTCAGTTCTTGAAACAGTTCTGGAGGTGAGAACCGCCATCAAAACCAGAACTGGGCTCTCTGCAGAACCAGCACATTCGAGAACCAAAACCGCGTATCAGTTCTCGGATCCGCTTTCAGAACCGTTCTCTCTTCCTTCAACCCCGTTCTGCACAAACAGAACTGGCACAGAACTGCAATGTTTGACCCCCCCATTGTAAACCAAGCAACCATCGCTGCGAGGAGCAAAGCATAACGACGGCCCTCGCACAACGAAACAACACTTAAATTTGCGGACCTCGAACCACGGACCTCGAACCTCGAACCTCAGGTTCGCGAACTTCCATGCCAGTCGGTCCTCGCAGATTGAAGAGACGATGCGTACCTTTCGCCTCGTAGGTCAATGACGTACGCGTTGACTCCTCCAGGAATCTTGACGTCCACTCGCATGTCGACGCGCGAGAAGGCGTTGAAGCAGCTGGGTACGGGATGAGGTGGCGATGCGACGTGTTATACGAGCTCGAACGTACCAGTAGCACCCATTCCTAACCTTCCACTTTGCCGTGCTCGAGAACCACGCTGAGTTCTCCTCGATGGCGTACGTGAGGGAGTTGATGTAGGCCGCCAACGACGCTGAAGACGACGCATCGACGCCCGACACGTAGTGATAGGATCCTAGCTGCGCCATGTCAGAGGTACACCCATCCCGCAATCCACTGCTGTGCGTACATCGCGCTGCCCCGTCCGCCCGGTGCTCTTCACAACATGGCACAGATCCGGCGGCCCGAGCTCTCTGAATGTCGCTGCACAACCGTCAGTCACCCAAGGTGCAAGTGCGATCGCGCGGCCACGTACACAGAGCCTCCGTCCGCGCCGTCAACGCCTCTCCGAGGTCGATCTATGAACGTCATCAGGGCATGGCCGGTACCAGTGCAGATGGGGCTCACCTCGAATAGCTCTGGGATGTCCTTGTACAGGACCTCTGGCGGTATTGCCATCGTGTCCGCTGGTGTGAGATAGCCTGGTCGTTAGAGGGGACGACGAGGCGCTGCTCGTCGTCGATGCGACTGTTGTCGTCTGTTTGTCTGCGCCTTCTTCGGCAAAGCCGCGGCGTCTGTTTGGCACCACTCGCCTGCACAGTCCCTCCCCCTGCACGTCCACCACTGCCCTCTCGCCCTCTCTCGCCCTCTCTGCACGCCTCGCAGCGGCTGCCCAGATGCGCCGACCGCTGTGATTGGCTCCCTGGACCCGTTTTCGACGCAAGGCTGCGCGGCTCAGCAGCTCTCATTCGCTGCGCGGCCCCTTCGTGCTCGACCGCCAGCACCCCAGATCCCTCGTCTCGCCTGTCTCCAGCGCCCGTCCCCCCTTCTCTTGCTCATTGCCGCCCCTGCCGCCACGCTACACAACAAGGTACGCGATTCTGCTCTACATATCCGAGATCTACGAGCACCGCCTGACCTCCAGCTAGTTAGATCCCAAATCGGCGGTCGACCGCCATCGCCAAAGTTTTGCTTCGACACACGTAGGGCCGCGCAATCGCACATCTCCATCGGTCGGGCAGTGCCAGAGCGCCCGACGCCAGGCTTCCAAGTCTGGACGGCGGCTTCTGGCGCGTGGATAGGTTAGCACCAGCTCACACGGTGAGTGCTCAGACGGCTCTCCCCTGATGAACACACTCACTCCCCTTTGCTAGAAGGTCCACCATTCAATCGTCTCGCGCCCACCCGTAAATCCCAATTGCCCGCACACGCACGCACGCCCATACACAAGTCCATCGGCCGTCCCGCGACCATTCCCTCGCCCTCAATCAAGACACCCATCGCCCGGAGCTCCATCGTTCGGCGCGTTTCACACACGAGCGGCACCTCGCGCACCGGGCCAGCCAGAACCGAACGAAACGCGCCGCGTCTCTGGGACGACAGACAGACAGTGCTATCAACCTAGTGAGTTCTCATTCGGCTTCTCCAATGACTGCAAACTCACGTTCCATCCAAGCGCTTCACATCCACCCCCGTGGCCGCCCGCTCGCAAATAAATCCGACTCCCGGCAAACACACGCACGAGTCCATCGGCAGTCGGCGACAGTCCACTCGCCCCGCCCCGCGCCTCAACACGAGCGGCACCAGCACCTCGCGCAACTGCGAACACAAGCCGAGCCGAGCCAGCCAGAACCGGATGGAGGAACCGCGAGTCTGCCTGCGTAGGATGGCGCTGCGCGAACGAACGGATATGGATGCGCACGTCGGGGGGTACTGCCGAGCTCAAGGCGAAGCGAACATCGCAACGAGCCGACGCGGTGCGAATCAAGAGTTTGTTTGCTTAGCCTTGTGCCGGGCCCGACACTCGCGAACGCGAGCCCCCTGCGCGCCGATGGGCGAACTGGTTACTGCGCCACCGACGCTGCACGACGGACGACGTTGAGGGCGGTGACTGACGTCTGGAGCAGAGACGAATGGTTAAAGGTGAGTCAGCTCTCTATTGCGATGAAACGGAACTGATAAACTTACCGGCACAATCGTAGCCATAGTACCAGCGACGACGCGGTGGGGTGAAGTCTGGCGATGAAAGGTGAGTCAAGCCCGGCATAGTTATCTTGTAAAATGATAAGCTCACGTTGAATGTCGTCCAGACGCGACGGATAAGGCTAATGATAACCACGAAATGGCGAAGACGACGGTACCGATTCGAGGGTGGTTCGCCGGGGGGACTGAGACTGACCGCGCCTGGCACAGTTCGGTGAGCCTTCTCGCACTCCACTAGTGTGCCGAAACGTACTCACCGTGTTCCCCAGATTTCGTGGCATTCGTTCAAGCTGACGTTGACGTGTAGCGCGGCAGGCTCGCCGTGCGTGGTCTTGCGAGGAGGGCTTGGTGGATTGAACATACGGTAAGTGAATGTGGATACCTGCTAGAATGACTGGCCATTCGAGAGTTGGCCTGCGCGGCACACGGCGATAGGAGGATATAGGAGAAGGGTAGTTAGTAATAGTTGCGATGTATTAGCGCAGCCGGGAATAGACTTACCTTTTGTCTGGAATGTAAAACGGCGAACGGGCGTTCGACTACGACGACGAGGGTGGTCTTGGGGATAGTGTAGTCAGCTTCTCATGTCGTAGTAGTACAGTTGAAGATGAATAGACTTACTTTCGGGCAGCTTCAACTCTTGATCCTGCTCTAAACCAAGCCGACGGACGAATGAAGAGGTTCTCGATAAATCAACCGGCAAGAGGACCAGCCTCGAAGTCACGGTCAGCGGCGACGGCTCCAGCACTGGACAGACCTATGAATCAATGCAATGTAAGCTATATCACCGTGGCTATAGAAAATGAATACACTTACTGGCGTTTCAGCCTCGACGTTGGTGTGATCGAGATGACTACGAACCGCGAAGATAAGGTCAGGAATTGGAAGGAGAGTCAAAGAAACATTAGAGTACTCACCAAAAACTGATTGGCATTTCAACCGTCTACGATTGAGGTCAGACGCTTTCAAGTTCTAGAAGCAGGGACAAGATACCAATGAAAGCCCGACGAATAGAAGCGAGAAACTTACCGTGAACGCGTCGTGAAGGACTACAATTCGGAGACCGCAGGCGGATTCAGATAGACCGAGCAGTGAAGGTATCAGTAAAATACTAAGTGGAAAGAAGATGTCAGTAAATATGAATGGGGAGTTAATAATGAATCAAATGAGTGCTCACCTGCCACCACCAACGTTAGTACAACCATGACGAAGCCATGAATCTGTGCAGACGCTTTCAACTCTGGAAAAGACAGTCAATACAAGACCTGACAAAAAGAGGTGAAGACTTACCATGAGCTCATTATCGTGGTCTCGAGAAGAATTTAAAGCAGTAATGAAGGCAAGGGAGGACCGAAGTGGGACTAGGAATGGGAGGGAAGGGGAATCATCGCTGGGAATGATGATCCCAACCCTCCGAGTCCCCTTCACCTTTATACATCTGAACACCCTTAATCGGCGGGCCTCGGCACACAGAACACGTCAGGTATTCTGGGTCACAGCCAGTCGGATGCACGGAACCGCGAATGCGAAGAGTCCAAGGCGCCCCAGCACCCGCTTTACGTGCGTATCCCTCTGCGCCGATTCGCTCTTCGCTCAATCTTCCCTCAGGAACCAGCCTAGCAGTCATATCAGCTGTCCGTTGTCAGGTGATGGCACTTTGCCGAGCGTGCCAAGACAGGGAAAACGCGGGATGTGGTACTTTGAATGGGCTCATTTGTGTTGAATGGGGTGAGGAGGAGCAGGGGACCGAGCACTTGTTTCATCGAGCATTTGGTAAAGATAAGGCTATGGGATAGGGTGGGAGGTTGGTTCTCACCGAGGGGTAGCATAGGGGTAGGGTATTGGAGGTTACCTGTGCACGCTGAGTCGTCAATGGTGCTGTGTTGTGCGATAGACGCGTCTGTGCGCATACGCATCTGCACGCTCGCTCAAACTCATCGAGAGCGACTTGGCGCAATCGGAGGACGTTAATTGGTGTAAATACGTACGTATATGAGGTAAGGCTATCCAACAATACCTTAGATTCATTCTACGATGCGGATTTCGGGTCTATCTCCTCGCCGTCGTATTCCAATCCACTGCAAACTCGATGTCAACGAAATTTTCGACTTGGATACCCGAGGCGCTATATGAACATTCACCCTGACGGTTTTCTTCGGCTATATCTGACAGATATGTTACCAAATCATATGTTGGATTGGTGCAAGTGCCGTTGTGCGAGTGCGCGTGTAGCTAGGAGGAGGAGCATTGCAAGAATGGATCGAGATCCAATTTGTGAGCGTTCCCGTCAACTTGAACCTCAACCACATCCGTGCGTCAGATAGGGGTATATATACGTGCGTTATAGGTATTCATGAGTCTAAGTATAAGATGTGCTGTGTCGTTTCGCTCGTTTCGCGTTTGGGCGCTTATTTCGCGAGTTCTGTGTCTTGGCCATGCCATTCTTTCGCTTTGCATCAGCGCGGCTACCTTTGGCCTCGTTATCACGCCACGTCCCATATCCCACATGTAATTGTTTCAAATAGTTCTCTAGAGATAAGGTAACATGTGTGCGACATCGCGAATTGACCCTGCTCTCGGCGCCAACTGGGGGTTTGAATTCTCGGATCCCGGTCACCAACTCAACAAATCTATCAATAGGTAAGCCGATATCACTATGCCCCAGATGCTCTGCGGGTGTTGGAATTAGTAGTTTGGTGTGAATGCAGCAGCGGGATGTCGGAGATGTATGTGCGCAATCGTTCATTCGCGCCATGTTCCTCCCCCGGAACCCGGTTTCCCTTCAAGCCTGCTCTCAATTAAACTCCCTTTCTGGACTCGGAACCGATGGAAGTGGGCGTCCCGGTAGCATTAGTACGCACCTCTTTAACGTAAACTAATCTAGAACTATGGAACTGGTGTAATGGCGGCGTTGCAACGAACAGTGTGTGGACGAGACCTCGGCCCCAGATCCCGACTGTGTGTCAGGAATTTCGCCTCATGTGGGCTAGCTGGGGGCTCGAGGGTACGCCAGGTATGTCCCAGAAATGCTTTCAGTGCACTGAGTTGTCTCTAACTCGCTGTGGATGTACGCAACACGCCCCGTTTCGTTGGCGCCGAAATAAGCGCCCGTGGACGCGCGCATCCGATCTGCGTCATTCGATCGGCCTGGCCGTGAAACGGGCTTCTCATAAGGCATTTCATTTCCCTATGTACCGTAATATTGAGTGTACCTGGCCTAACCGTGCAGAGGTGTCTGCGTAAGTGTGATATTCAAGTAAGTTTGATTTATTCATGCCGAGAAGGGGAACAGCGTTCCGGCGTACCCGCGCGCGCCAGCGCGCGGACGAATGTAACGGGGGTAACGTACATAAGCCTTAGTCTCTTACGCACCTCGCTCAACCTAATTGTGGAAAGCGAGAGGGACGGATGGGCTCGGAGGGCTAGGCGGCGATGGCGGTTGTGACGGCAAGTGCACCACAGGCTGCGAAGCTCACGGCAGCGGGAGCACTCCGCTCGCCCCTTCATCGCTGTTTTGTGACCTTTAGTTCAGGCGATAGTCTAATGTACGTACTCGTGCCATACTACCGGCAAGTACGAAGTACGAAGTAAATTTATTCCTTCCATCGCTCGTAATCCGGCGTTGCTGTATGAGGCTAGCGAGAGAATTGTGAGTGCGAATGAACGGTTTTACTATAGCGACTGTCGTACCATAGGCACCGGAGTGCGCACATCGTAGCGTTTTTGCCAGGGAAAGAGGTATTGAACGCGTGAATACCTAGCACAGAATTCACACTGGAGTCAGTCCGCGGAGCTGCGTAAAACATTTCGGACTGACCTGGTGCACCGACGCGTCGATCTCCCCACGTCAATGTCCTGTGCGAACGTCGTCACTAATTAAGATGTGATTAGTACCAAATGGGAAGGATGTGATTTTCTCTATGTACTCACGTTTATGCCGAGTTCTCGTAGTCTAATTAGAGTTTCTAATCAGTCCGGACTCCGAAAGTAGATGAATGACTTACCGTGTGGTAATGGCTGCAGAATGAGCGCGAGCCGGTGCAGAATCAATGGCTTGTGACGCGTGGGCAACGGCGAGGCGAGCTGTGTTCGGGGCGACATCCTAATGATGTTGAGATGATGGGGGTTTGGAGCGAGAAATGGGGAGAGCGTACTTGCATAGCGACAGGCACTCGCCGCTGACGGCATCGGATATTTCTGTTGGAGGGGGCCGAAATTAGAGTATGACAGCGATTCTCGGCGAATACGAGACTGGCTGGCTTACCTATGCGGTTTGCGGTATCGCACGGGCTTCTGGGCTGCTTGAGATGCAGAATCAGAGCTATGAGCGACGTAACTCAGGGCTTGGAATGCTCACCGACGCAAATTCAACGAGAGGCGCGAAATTTTGATTTTTGGGGTCCGGGAAACGGCGTCGAGACGTCTATAAACGCCCTCCGAGCCTCAGAATATGTAGACTCAAAGAGAAGTGGTGTGGACGTACCTTCGGCTGCTTCAAGAAGCGTCCGCAGTCTATGCCGAGGCTTGAGATTCGGAAATGCGATTTTCGAGTGTCTGGGCATCGGGGTAGATTGATATCGGCTGGCAAAGGTTGACTCAGAAGGGAGGTGGCGACCTTGAGATCAAGAATTTTGATATTTGAGCGTCCGGGAAACGGGTTGGAAACGGGGTTGCGAGTGCTACACGCTCAGGGTGTCAGAATGCGTGCAGTGAAAGAGAAAATATGTGTACGTACCTTCGGCGGCCTCAGGGAGCGTCCTTCAATCTACTATGACGAGCTTGGGATTCGGAAATGTGATTTTTGAGCTTCCGGGAATCGCTGTAGATTGGTGTTTGCCGGTAAGGGACGTGGCCAGCTTGAAAGTTCGAAAACATGATTTTCGAGCGTCCGGGGATCGAGCTGGATTGGTATTGGCCGAAAAGGGATGTGCAGGGTTCAGGCTGTACACAACGGCGGTGACCTGTGGATAAGATATTTAGCCTTGCGTAGAGTCGGCTCGGAGCCTTACCGTAAGGAAGCCAGGACAATGGAAGCGGGCGGATATTCGAGTCGACTGGCGTGCTGGCGGACGATGGACTTGGAGGAATTTTGAGCTATGTGCGTCCTGCAAATGACTCGCTGTCTGTAAGGCAGGCTCGTCAGCGGCTGTGGGTCTAACAAACGAAGTCGTACCATTGAACGGGCGTCTCAGCGGCGTGTGTAAATCGTGCAATAAGCTTCCAGCGAGTCGTGAGGTGCGGAAAAAGTGAAATAGAGAACGAAGAAGACATACCAGAACCGAGCGAGTACGCCGGTACCAGCGAGTCATAAGGTGCGGTGAAAGGAAAATGGAGGGGTGCCCATCGCAGCCGCAGACCACGACACACGCATTGTGGGAGAAGTTAGAATGAAACGGGGGTAAACGGTGACCCAAGGAAAAGCGGAGCATGAATTCACCAGATCGGCTCATCGAAATTCGGGTGATACACTTAGCATGGATTCTATTAAGCGGGGCTGGGCCCCGTTGTACGTATATACAGGGGTCTATGTAAACAGTCTTTCTCCCTTCCTCCAACCAATTCCCTTCAAGTTTCAACCCACATGATCTAAAGGTAAGAAATGTTAGCATTCTGGTAAAGGGAGAAAGAGAGGGAATGCAATACACCACACCAAACAGCGATAGAAGTGTTAGTAGTCTAGCCGGCTACCCGGAGCAATAATCAATCCAGCGCCACCTGGACTGATTATTGACTCCAGGCGCAAGGGGCTCGGAGGCGAAGAGGACGCACCGTGAGGCAGCCGGAATGCCCGGTTGCTCCCTGCCACGTCAATGGTCCGTGCGCGCTGAGGACATATATAAGCCATCCCCCACCCGTCATCTCCCCCAGCGAAGGGTGAGCTGTGACCCCGAGCTATACTATGCCCGTGCTCTGCGTGTTCTTCAACAGGACATGTACTCATGGGCATAGTATGGGTAGACACGTCTGAAAAGCCTGAATGTATTAGACAGAGTGTTTAAGTTAGCGCTTTTTTCGCATTTTTTACCCCAAATAGCAATTCTTTACCTTTAAAAGGATATTCCCGACGAGCGCATCACAGTGAGCAAGCATCGATCAGCAATGGGAGCACCTCATCAATAGATCAACACTCACAGGAGCAGCCGGCGTAGGATACTAGCATCACGTCAGTCTCAATCTAGCATGAGAAGCATTAAGCATCCTCACCGCCAACTTGGAGCCAGAAAATCGGTATATTCATTGATATTATACACCGTCTGATACGCAGCCACCCTAATCGCCCTCGTAATATCCCCCTCCTCCGCATACATCTCCATCAGCCTCGCCCACGGCTTCACCGAGTACCTCGTCCCATCCAAACACCGCTGATACGCCTCCTTCGCCTCCTCCTTATGATGCAGCCTCACCCCAAGGTCCCCCAAAATCTCCCACTCCATCCCCGTCTTGCGGTACGCCACATGCTGCGTCTTGAAATGCGCCACCTCCGCGCGGAAGATCGTCCACACCCGCAGGTCCTCGTAGAGCACCATGAAGAGGTTGTCGAGCCACCGCTCGCACAGCCGCTTGTTGCTGAACGAGAAGGGCTCCGCCTGCGCGACCGCCGTGATGTCGCTCGAGTCCTGCTTGTCCTCCCCCGCCGCCTGCACGGGCTTCTCCACCAGCGCACTGACACCGTTGCGCAAGTGCGAGGGCGTCGCGACGATATCGCCCTCCTCCGCGTCCTCGTCCTCGACCTTCGCCCGCGCCTTGCCCTTCGGATCAGCACCACGCAGGTCGACGCTGTGGCTCGAGACCTTAATCGTAGGCACCTCGCTCGGCTCAGGGCTTGGCGGCGCAATGATCCCGCGCGTACTCGCCTTATCATCCTGCACAACCGTCCCATCCTCATGAATAACACCCCTACTCCCACTCGCCGCATGTCCATTCCCCCCAACCTGCTTAATATCCCCCTGCGCCTTCTGCATCCGATACTCCTCCTCCATCACAAACACGCTGCTCCGCGTCTTCAACAGCTCGTCCCACCCAATCTGCGCCACCAGCCGCGTGAGCAGGCTGTACGCGCGGGCCCAGGTGCCCCTTAGCCCTGGGGCGGGGAGGCGTTGGAGTGCAGGGTCGGCTTCGTCGTCTTCGGTCTTGGTGCGCTCGGGCAGGATCTCGCCGATCGCGCGGGTAAAGGGAAGGTGGATTTTGGCGACGGGGAGCGTGCGGTGGGCGTCTCGGCCGTTGAAGGTGAACATGGGGCACGAGTTGAGGGTGAGGAGGGCCGAATCGTATTGCCCCAGGTCGATGTAGAGATCGGTGAGTTTTTCCCAAGTCACGAATTCGCTTGGGGCACAGTTTACGGCTTGGCGGGCGAGCTTGACGGCCCACTCGTATTTGCCTTTTGTACGGAGGAAGTCGCACTGCGCGTGGAGGAGCGTGTAGGATTGCGGAGTCTCTTTCATCGCATTGGCGATGATCTGGACGGCCTTCACTTCCTCATCTGTACGTCGTCAGTTCCTGCTCTCATAATCAGTTGAACGACTCACTCATTCCGATGTAACTGCGCGCGAGAAGCGAGGATACTTCAGGCTCGTGCACCATGATCTTTTCGAACATGTTCGCAGCCTGTTGAAACCGCCCGCTGTCCCCAAAGTACTTCATAATGCCGGCGGTCAAGTGGTTCGAAACAACGGTCGCGACCTGGATCTCGGGGTCCGACCCGACTTGCCAGCCTTTCGAGAACAGGGCTTCGGCGGCCTGGAGGAAGCGCAGCTCGCCTTCCGCGTTGGTGATGGGGTCGAGCTTGCGGTAGGCCTCGAGGGTGTAGGTGGGGTCGTCCGAGTAGAGGATGGCGCGCAGGAGGGCGGAGACGTAGGTTTCTTGCCAGATTTCGGGCGTGGCTTCGTGTCTGTGGAGGTGGGCGCTTAACGACGCATGGGGACAGTTGAAGAGAGACTTACCGTTCGCCGCGTAGGTCAATGACGTACGCGTTGACTCCTCCGGGAATCTTGACGTCCACTCGCATGTCGACGCGCGAGAAGGCGTTGAAGCAGCTGGGTACGGGATGAGGCGACGATGTGACGTGTGATCGAGGCAGAACGCACCAGTAACAACCATTCCTGACTTTCCACTTGGCCGTGCTCGAGAACCACGCCGAGTTCTCCTCGATGGCGTACGTGAGGGAGTTGATATAGGCCGCCAGCGATGCGGAAGACGAGGCATCCACGCCCGACACGTAGTGATAGGATCCTAGCTGCAAGGGCCATGTCAGAGGTACGTCCATCCACTGCTGTGCGTACGTACATCGCGCTGCCCCGTCCGCCCGGTGCTCTTCACAACATGGCACAGATCCGGCGGCCCGAGCTCTCTGAATGTCGCTGCACAACCGTCAGTCACCCAAGTCGCAAGTGCGATCGCGCGGCCACGTACACAGAGCCTCCGTCCGCGCCGTCAACGCCTCTCCGAGGTCGATCTGTGAACGTCATCAGGGCATGGCCAGGACCAACGCAGACGGGGCTCACCTCGAATAGCTCTGGGATATCCTTGTACAGGACCTCGGGCGGTATGGCCATCGTGTCCGCTGGGTGAGATAGCCTGGTCGTTAGAGGGGACGACGAGCGCTGCCTTCGACGGTCGTCGATGCAGCTGTTGATGTCTGTTTGTCTGCGCCTTCTTACGCAAAGGCCGCGGCGTCTGTTTGGCACCACCGCGCCTGCACAGTCCCTCCCCCTCCACGTCCAGCACTGCCCTCTCGCCCTGCTCGCATCTGCACGCCTGGCAGCTGCTGCCCCGATGCGCCGACCGCTGTGATTGGCTCCCTGGACCCGTTTTCGACGCAAGGCTGCGCGGCTCAGAAGCTCCCGTTCCCTGCGCGGCCCCTCTTGCTCGACCGCCAGCACCCCAGATCCTTCGTCTCGCCTGTCTCCAGCGCCCGTCTCCCCTTCCCTTGCTCATTTCCGTCGCTCTGCCACGCTACACAACCAGGTACGCGATTCTAATCTACATATCCGACTTCTACGAGCGCCATCTGACCTCCAGCTTGTTAGATCCCAAATCGGCGGTCGACCGGCATCGCCATGCGTGCAGAGTTTTACTTCGACACACGCAGGGCCGCGAGATGAAGCCAATCGCACATGTACATCGGTCGGGCAGTGCCAGTGCCCGACGCCCAAGTCTGGACGGCGAATCTTGGCGCGAGGACAGGCTCACACAGTGAGTGCTCAGACGGCTCTCCCTCGATGAACCCACTCACTCACGTTTGCTAGAAGATCCACCCTTCAATCACCTCACACCCACCCGTAAATCCCAATTGCCCGCACACACACGCACGCCCACAAGTGCATCGGCCGTCTCTCGTCACCCATCGCCCCGTTCGGCGCGTTTCACACACGAGCGGCACCTCGCGCACCTGCGAGCACCGGGACAGCCAGAAGCGAACGAAACGCGCGTCTCTGGGACGACAGACAGACAGTGCTATCAACCTAGTGAGTTCTCATTCGGCTTCTCCAATGACTGCGCACTCACCTTCATCCAAGCTTCGCATCCACCCTTGGCCGCACGCTCGCAAATAAACCCGACATCCAGCAAACACACGCACGAGTGCATCGGCAGTCGGCACAGTTCACTCGCCCCGCGCCGCACCTCACAACACGAGCAGCACCAGCACCTCGCGCAACCGCGAACACAAGCCGAGCCAGCCAGAACCGGATGGTGGGAACGCGAGTCTGCGTGCGTAGGATGGGCCTGCGCGAACGAACGGATATGGATGCGCACGTCGGGGGGTACTGCCGAGCTCAAGGCGAAGTTCGAACATCGGAACGAGCCGACGCGGTGCGAATCAAGAGTTTGTTTGCTTAGCCTTGTGCCGGGCCCGACGCTCGAGAACGCGACCTGCGCGCCGATGGGCGAACTGGGTACTGCGCCACCGACGCTGCACGACGGACGACGTTGAGGGCGGTGTCGTCTGGAGCAGGGACGAATGGTTAAACGTGAGTCGGCTAGTCTATTGCGATGTAATGGAACTGATAAACTTACCGGCACAATCGTAGGCATAGTACTTACGAGCGACGACGGCGACGACGACGGCACCCGTGCTGTGGCGAAGACTAGCGATGAAAGGTGAGTCAAGCCTGGCATAGATGTCTTGTGAAATGGTAAGCTCACCGTAGAGTGTCGTCCAGACGGGACGGACAAGGATAATCATAACCACGAAAGCGAAGACGACGATTACGACGAACCGATTCGAGGGTGGTTTGTTGGGGGACTGAGACTGACCACGTCTGGCACGGTTCGGTGAGCCTTCTCGCACTCCACTAGTGTGCCGAAACGTACTCACCGTGTTCCCCAGATTTCGCGGCATTCGTTCAAGCTGACGTCGACGTGTAGCGCGGCAGGCTCGTCGTGCGGACCATTCGAGAGTCGGCCTGCGCGGCACACGGCGATAGGAGGATATAGGAGAAGGGGTAGTTAGAGTGATGTATTAGCGTAGCCGTGAATAGACTTACCTTTGCTTGAATGTACACCGGCGACTGAGAGCCGGGAAGTTCTCGATAAGTCAACCGCGAAGTCTTTGCCGACAAACCTGTGAATACTATGGTAGTCAATGAAATGTACGCTTTATCGCAGGAGAAATGAATACACTTACTTTCAGTTGAGCCCCAATGTGTTTGTGTGATCGCGAGGTGGTATGACTACGAAACGGAAAGAGAAGGTCAGTGGTGGAAAGGAGAGTCAAAGAATCACTGGGGTGCTCACCAAAAACCGATTGACATGCTGCTATAATTACAGCTTCGTGCACCTCGAACGGTTTTCTAAAAACAAGTAAAAGGTATTGATGCAACGCCCGATAAATGGAAGTGAGAACTTACCTTGAACCCGTCGTGAACGACTGCGACAGAACAGAGTGAAGATCTCCTAGAATACCCTTACCTGCGGTGTAATTGGATAGCGAAGGAGCGATCGCGGGTGAGGTGACTGAGAAAGGGAGAGGTGTCAATAAATTGGAAGGAGGGAATAGATAAAGCAAAGAAGCGATCGCGGGTGAGGTGACTGAGAAAGGGAGAGGTGTCAATAAATTGGAAGGAGGGAATAGATAAAGCAAAGAAGTACTTAACAGAAGCTAGAACTGTCTACGAGTTGGGTGAAGACTTGAGGTCAGACGGTTCTCAAGAGCGCGGAAAAGAAATATCGCGACTGACAGCTGAAGCCTGAGAGAGGCGAGCATGCAACGAGCATGAGCGATCGACGACGGCGACGAGGTATGAAAAACTCACCAAGAACGACGTCAACATCATCTCAACAGACGAGGGGGAATCCAGTCAAGCAAGCACTGCAATGGGAACGAGTAGTTGTGATTCAGAGGAAACTGATAGAGGGAAGGAGGAATCCCGTTGAGGAGGGGATGATGGGAAACTCACCGGTGCGTCCTCCACCTCTTATACCCCACACCCCCGAGATCTCGCACAGCGCCAAGATCCCCATCTACCCACCAAGACCTCCGCACTCCACCCAATAAACCCTAATTCGACACGCAAAGTCACCCGGCATTCGGAAATGCGCGCAAAACGCGCTATCCAGTAATCCGCCTCCGCCGTGCCCCCAATCTCATTGAACATCCGTAAAAATTTCGCTGTTCGGAAGAGGGAGACAGCGGGCGCGCATTTCGGGTGTCTGATGGGGGTTACGCGAGCCTTGGCGACCGGGATCCGTGCAGGGACGAGGTGTTGGGAGTGTTTTTGGGGTGAAAGGGGATCAGGAGGAGAAGGTCAGTGGGAAATCGAGATTGTGAGGAACTTTGAGTGGGGAGGGTGCTACGAGAGCTTGAGAGGGGTACCCCTATGTGTATAGTGGTCCTCGTTAGTACTCCAGAGACCCGCAGTGTCTCTAAACTTAAGGTATGAGCCGCTCTCTTTTGCTTTCGTGATAAAGCAGGTAATCTTAACTAAACACTTCGCCCTTCGTCGGAACACATACTGAGTTACTCAACATGACATATAATGTATTTACAGCTCCCTCAGGTAAGCTTTTACGAGCTCTATGTCTAAATCCTGTCTGTACATGTGCGCAATCGTCCATTCTCTAGTTCCTCTCCCGGAACCCGGTTTCCAATGCCAGCTCTCCATTGAACTCCCTTCCCAGCCTAGACTCGGAAGCGATGGCAGTGGGCGTCCCGGTAGCATTAGTACGTATCTCTCCAACGTAAACTAATCTAGAACTCTGGAACTGGTGTAATGGCGGCGTTGCAACGAATAGTGTGAGGACGAGACCTTGGCCGCAGATCCCGGCTGTGTGTCAAAACCTTCGCCTCATGCGAGGTAGTGGAGAGCTCGAGGGTAAGCCAAGTACACCCCAGAGAGGCTTTCAGTGCAATATGGCGTGTCTGACTCACTGTGGATGTGCGCAACACGCCCCATTTCGTTGGCGCCAAAATAAGCGCCCGTCGACGCGCGCATCCAATCTGCGCCATTCGATCGGCCTGGCCGCGAAATAGGCTTCCTAACAAAAAGATTCACCTGCGTACGTACCGTAGCGCCTAATATACATGGCCTAGCCATGCGGAGGTGTTTGTATAGCTAGGATATTCAAGAAAGTATCATTCATTCATTCTAAACAAAGGAACAGCGTTCCGGGGTGCCCACGCGCGTCAGCGCGGGGACGCATGGAATGGGGTAACGTACATGGGCCTCGAGCCCTTCCGCGGCTCGCTCAACCTAATTGTGGGAAGCGAGAGGGACGGATGGGCCGTGAGGCAAGCGTGGGGGCTGGGTAGCGAGGGCGCTTGTGACGGCAAGCATGCTCCAGGCCTGCGAAACTCACGGCAGCGGGAGCGCTCCGCTCGCCCTTTCATCCCCATTCCTTGCTCGCCACTTAGTGCGAATGCCGACTGTACGTACGTGCGCTATGCTATTGACAACGAGTATAAAAAATTAACCCCTTCATCGCTCGACATTCGGAATTTCTGTGAAAACTAACGAGAAAGTTATGAGGGCAGAGATCATTAACTTGAACGCAAATAGCTAACATACCGTAAGTAATCAGAGCACATAGCTCCGCCTCTCAGGGTTCAGGAACACTGGTACCGTATCTTGGAAGCCGGAGGGCGGTCAGCGTGGAATCTAGACGCAGAATGCATAGCGTCAGTCCCGCGCGGAGCCGTGTAAACAAGCGAACATCGTCAACTACTAATAGAGATGTGATCAGTACGGAATGAGAAAAAGGTGATTTGCTCTACTCACGTTCGCGTCAAGTTCTCGTTGCGTGGCTAATTAGAGTTTACAATGAGTCCGGAAGGAGGCAAAGCGAAATGGGTTATGGCATACCGTTTGGTGATACACTCGCTGAGCAGCCGGCTCCGAGAGCGAGGGGCGCCACTGCGGCGCGGAAGCGATGTGTTCTGATGTATGGGCGACGGCGAGACGAGTTGTGTGTGGCCTGGAATGTTGATGAGGTTCAGGTGACGGGACTCTGGGGTGAGAAATGGGAAGGGCGAACCTGCACGGCGTTGACGAGATTAATTGTTGGCAGAGGCGGCTGGAGCTAAAAAGGGATGTTGCGTGAGCCCTGGAACTCGCGTTTAGAGAAGTCGGCGAACGCCTGCTTACCTATCCAGGATCGCATGGGCTTCTGGCCCAATTCCGGCGTCTCTAAACACAGAATCAGTGATAGGAGCGACGTAACTCAGGGCTCGGAATGCTCACCGACGCAGATTTGACGAGAGGTGCGAAAATTCGATTTTTGGAGGTCCGGGAAACGGCGTCGAGATGTCTATAAACACCCTCTGTGCCTCAGAATATGTAGACTCAAAGAGAAGTGGTGTGGACGTACCTTCGGCTGCTTCAGGAATCGTCCCGCAGTCATGCCGAGCCTTGAGATTAGAAATGCGATTTTCGAGCTTCCGGGAATCGGGGGTTGATTGGCGTTGGCTGGAAAGGGCTCGGTGAGCTCGAGATTCGGAAATTGGATTTTCGAGCGTCCCAGGAAACGGTGTTGTGAGGGCTACAGCTCAGTGGATCAAGATGCGTGCAGTGAAAGAGAAAATATGTGTACGTACCTTCGGTGGCCCCCAGGGAGCGTCCCGCAGTCTACGACGAGCTTGAGATTCGAAAATTCGATTTTCGAGCGTCAGGGGAACGGGGTTGCGAGGGCTGCACGCTCAGTAGATCAGAATACGTGCTGTAAAAGAGAGGAGCCATGGACATACCTTCCGCTTTGCCTTGGCTGCTTCAAGAAGCGCCCTGCCGCAGTGGCCCGTCGATGCCGAGCTTGCCAAGGCCTGAAAAATCGATTTTCAGACGTCCGGGAATCGTGATGAATTCAAGTTGCTGTTCGTCGTCGAGGGACGTGGCTCGTCTGGGAATCGAGCTGGATTGGTGTTGGCCGAAACGGGACGTGCAGGGTCGAGGTTCGAAGCGTGCGGAAGAACGATTGCGGCGAGGGAAGTCTTCTCTGAGTGGGTGGTGAGCTGTAGGTTCCATATTCAGCACTGAATCGGATCCGCTCGGAGCTAAGCATTCCAAGGATATACATTACCGTTTAGAGAGAATATTGAATATGGGGTGCCGTGCGGGAAGACCGAGTTGTGCTACGAGTGTCCGCAGAACAACTGGCTTCTGCCTGGACCGTCAGCAACTGCACGTCGAGCGAAGGAAGACGTACCATAGAACGAGCGTGGAGGCGAATGTGCAAACCTTGGTGGTCATTGCTGAGGCATGTTCTGGAGTTGCGGACGCGATGTTGGAGGTAGGATGGAAATGGAGAAGTGCCCGTCGCAGCCGCAGGCCACGACACGTGTTGTGGGAGAAGTCACAATGAATCGAGGGTAAACCGTTATCCAAGACTAATCGGAGCATGAATTCGCCAACTCGGCTCATCGAGATTCGGGCAACGCGCCGAGAATAACTTGAGATTTCATTAATCCGGGGCTGGGAACCGTTGTACGTACATACAGGGGTCTACATAACTACTCTTTCTCCCCTCCTCCAGCCAAGTCCCTTCAATACAGATGACCTAAAGGTAAGATATGTTAGCATGTTGGTAAAGGGAGAAGGGAGGAGTCAAGCACAGTACACCACACCGAGGGCAGCAATAGAAGTGTTAGCAAGTATCCTTGCCCACTGCCCGGAGGAAATAATCAATCCAGCGGCACCTGGACTGATTATTGACTCCAGACGCAAGGGACTCGGAAGCGAAGAGGACGCACCTGTGGAAGCCGGAATGCCCGGTTGCTCCATGCCACGTCAAAGGTCCGTGCGCGCTGAGGACGTATATAAGCTGGCCAAAATCCACCAGCTGCCCCAGCGAAGGGTGAGCTGTGACCCCGAGCTATACTATGCCCGTGCTCTGCATGTTCTTCAACAGGACTTGTATTCACGGTCAGTGTATGGGTAGACACGTCTGAAAAGCCTGAATGTAGTAGATAGGGAAAATAAGTTAGCTGTTTTTTCGACTTTTTAGCTCCAAAAGGCAACTTTCAAGCTATAAAAGGGCATTCCCGACGAGCGCAGCCAGGCGCATCACAGTGAGCAAGCATCGATCAGCAATGGGAGCACCTCATCAATAGATCAACACTCACAGGAGCAGCCGGCGTAGGATACTAGCAACACGTCAGTCTCAATCTACAATGAGAAGCATAAAGCATCCTCACCGTGAACTTGGAGCCAGAAAATCGGTATATTCATTGATATTATACACCGTCTGATACACAGGAACCCTAATCGCATCCCCCTCCTCCGCATACATCTCCATCAGCCTCGCCCACGGCTTCACCGAGTACCTCGTCCCATCCAAACACCGCTGATACGCCTCCTTCGCCTCCTCCTTATGATGCAACCTCACCCCAAGGTCCCCCAAAATCTCCCACTCCATCCCCGTCTTGCGGTACGCCACATGCTGCGTCTTGAAATGCGCGACCTCCGCGCGGAAGATCGTCCACACGCGCAGGTCCTCGTAGAGCACCATGAAGAGGTTGTCGAGCCACCGCTCGCACAGCCGCTTGTTGCTGAACGAGAAGGGCTCCGCCTGCGCGACCGCCGTGATGTCGCTCGAGTCCTGCTTGTCCTCCCCCGCCGCCTGCACGGGCTTCTCCACCAGCGCACTGACGCCGTTGCGCAAGTGCGAGGGCGTCGCGACAATATCGCCCTCCTCTGCCTCGTCGTCCTCGACCTTCGCCCGCGCCTTGCCCTTAGGATCAGCACCACGCAGGTCGACGCTGTCGCTCGAGATCTTAATCGTAGGCACCTCGGCCGGCTCAGGACTGGGCGGCGCAATGATCCCGCGCGTACTCGCCTTATCATCCTGCACAACCGTCCCGTCCTCATGAATCACCCCCCTACTCCCACTCGCCGCATGTCCATTCCCCCCAACCTGCTTAATATCCCCCTGCGCCTTCTGCATCCGATACTCCTCCTCCATAACAAACACGCTGCTCCGCGTCTTCAACAGCTCGTCCCACCCGATCTGCGCCACTAGCCGCGTAAGGAGGCTGTACGCTCTGGCCCATGTGCCCCTTAGCCCTGGGGCGGGGAGGCGCTGCAGCGCGGGGTCGGCCTCGTCGTCTTCGGTCTTGGTGCGCTCGGGCAGGATCTCGCCGATGGCGCGGGTGAAGGGGAGGTGGATTTTGGCGACGGGGAGCGTGCGGTGGGCGTCTCGGCCGTTGAAGGTGAACATGGGGCAGGAGTTGAGGGTGAGGAGGGCCGAATCGTATTGCCCCAGGTCGATGTAGAGGTCGGTGAGCTTTTCCCAGGTTACGAATTCGCTCGGGGCGCAGTTCACGGCTTGACGCGCGAGCTTGACGGCCCACTCGTACTTGCCTTTGGTGCGGAGGAAGTCGCACTGTGCGTGCAGGAGCGTGTAGGATTGCGGCGTCCCCTTCATCGCGTTGGCGATGATCTGTACGGCCTTCACTTCCTCGTCTGTACGTCGTCAATTCCTGTCCTATAAATATTCGAACGACTCACTCATTCCGATGTAACTGCGCGCGAGAAGCGAGGATACTTCGGGCTCGTGCACCATGATCTTTTCGAACATGTTCGCAGCCTGTTGGTAGCGCCCGCTGTCCCCAAAGTACTTCATAATCCCGGCGGTCAAGTGGTTGGACACGACGGTCGCGACCTGGATCTCGGGGTCCGAGCCGACTTGCCAGCCTTTCGAGAACAGGGCCTCGGCGGCCTGGAGGAAGCGCAGCTCGCCCTCTGCGTTCGTGATGGGATCGAGCTTGCGGTAGGCTTCGAGGGTGTAGGTGGGGTCGTCCGAGTAGAGGATGGCGCGCAGGAGGGCGGAGACGTAGGTTTCTTGCCAGATTTCGGGTGTCGCTTCGTGTCTGCGGAGGTGGGCGCTTAACGGCGTATGGGGACTGAGGAGGGAAGTACGCACCGTTCGCCGCGTAGGTCGATGACGTACGCGTTGACGCCTCCAGGAATCTTGACGTCCACTCGCATGTCGACGCGCGAGAAGGCGTTGAAGCAGCTGTTACGGGATGAGGCGATGGTGTGACGTGTTGAACAGCTTGGACGTACCAGTAGCACCCATTCCTGACTTTCCACTTGGCCGTGCTCGAGAACCACGCCGAATTCTCCTCGATGGCGTACGTGAGGGAGTTAATATAGGCCGCCAACGATGCGGACGACGACGCATCCACGCCCGACACGTAGTGATAGGATCCTAGCTGCAAGGGCCATGTCAGAGGTACGTCCATCCACTGCTGTGCGTACGTACATCGCGCTGCCCCGTTCGCCCAGTGCTCTTCACAACATGGCACAGATCTGGCGGCCCGAGCTCTCTGAATGTCGCTGTACAACCGTCAGTCACCCAAGGAGCAAGTGCGATCGCGCGGCCACGTACACAGAGCCTCCGTCCGCGCGGTCAAGGCCTCTCCGAGGTCGATCTGTGAACGTCATCAGGGCATGGCCAGTAACACGGCAAATGGATGCGCACCTCGAATAGCTCTGGGACGTCCTTATACAGGACCTCGGGCGGTATGGCCATCGTGTCCGCTGGTGTGAGATAGCCTGGTCGTTAGAGGGGACGACGAGGCGCTGCTCGTCGTCGATGCAGCTGTTGTCGTCTGTTTGTCTGCGCCTTCTTCGGCAAAGGCCGCCGCGTCTGCTTGGCACCGCGCCTGCACAGTCCCTCCCCGTCCACGTCCACCACTGCGCCCTCTCGCCGTCTCTGCTCGCATCTGCTCGCCTCGCAGCGGCTGCCCTGATGCGCCGACCGCTGTGATTGGCTCCCTGGACCCGCTTTCGACGCAAGGCTGCGCGGCTCAGCAGCTCTCATTCGCTGTGCGGCCCCCTTCGTGCTCGACCGCCAGCACCCCAGATCCCTCGCCCCGCCTGTCTCCAGCGCCCGTTCCCCTTCCGTTGCTCATTTCCGTCGCGCCGCCACACTACACAACGAGGTACGCGATTCTAATCTACCTATCCGACATCTACGAACACCACCCAACCTCCACCTTGTTAGATCCCAAATCGGCGGTCGACCGGCATCGCCATGCCTGCCAACTTTTACTTCGACACGGGCCAATCTCTCATCTCCATCGTTCGGGCAGTGCCAGAGCGGCCGATGCCAGGCTTCCAAGTCAGTCCTGGCGCAAAGACAGGTTAGCGGCAGCTTACACGGTGAGTGCTCAGACGGCTCTCCCCTGATGAACACGAACTCACGTCTGCTACTACTAGAAGGTCCACCCTTCAACCGCCTCACGCCCACTCGTAAATCCCAATTACCCGCACACGGACGCACGCCCAAACACAAGACCATCGGCCGTCTCGCGACCATTCACTCGCCTTCGATCAAGACACCCATCGCCCGATGCTTTTCGGCGCATTTCACACACGAGCGACACCTCGCGGAACCGCGAGCACCTGGACACCCAGAACCGAACGAAACCCGCGTCTCTGGCCCGACAGACAGCGCTATCAGGCGGTGAGTTCTCAGGCAGCTTCTCCGATGACTCCGAACTCACGTTCCATCCCAGCCCTTCACATCCACCCTTGGCCGCCCGCTCGCAAATAAACCCGACTTCCAGCAAACACACGCACGAGTACATCGATACTCGGCGACAGTTCACTCGCCCCCGCGCCGCGCCTCACAACACTCGCAGCACCAGCACCTCGCACAACTGCGACCACGAGCCGAGCCGAGCCAGCCAGAACCGGAGGAAACGGGAAACGCGAGTCTGCCTGCGTAGGATGGGGCTGCGCGAACGACCGGATATGGATGCGCACGTCGGGGGATACTGCTGAGTTCAAGGCGAACGAGCATCGCAACGAGCCGACCGCGGCGCAGAGGGTGCGAATAATCAAGAGTTTGCTGAGCCTTGTGCCGGGCCCGACCCTCGAGAACGCGGCACCCTGCGCGCCGATGGGCGAACTGGTTACTGCGCCACCGACGCTGCACGACGGACGAAGTTGAGGGCGGTGACATCTGGAGCAGAGACGAATGGGTAAACGTGAGTCAGCTTCTCTATTGCGATGCAAGGGAACTGATAAACTTACCAGGACAATCGTAGGCATAGTACTTACGAGCGACGACGGCGACGACGACGGTATCCGTGGTGGGGTGGAGTCTAGCGATGAAAGGTGAGTCAAGCCCGGCATAGTAAAATGATAAGCTCACTGTAGAACATCGTCCAGACGCGACGGACGAGGTTAATGATAACCACGAAACGGCGAAGACGACGCTTACGACGACGGTACCGATTCGAGGGTGGTTCGCCGGGGGGACTGAGACTGACCGCGCCTGGCACAGTTCGGTGAGCCTTCTCGCGCTCCACTAGTGTGCCGAAACGTACTCACCGTGTTCCCTAGATTTCGCGGCATTCGTTCAAGCTGACGTCGACGTGTAACGCGGCAGGCTCGCCGTGCGTGGTCTTGCGAGCGAGGGCTTGATGGGTTGAACATACGGTAAGTGAATGTGGATACCTGCTAAGTAGAATGACTTACTGTTCGAGAGTCGGCCTGCGCGGCACACGGCGACGGGAGGATATAGGAGAAGGGGTAGTCAGTCATAGGATGTATTATCGTAGCCGGGAATAGACTCACCTTCTGTCTGGGATGTAAAACAGGCGAACGGGCGTTCGACTACGACGACGAGGGAGGTCTTGGGGATAGTGTCGTCAGTTTCTCATGTCGTAGTAGTACAGTTGAAGATGAATAGACTTACTTTCGGGCAGCTTCAACTCTTGATCCTGCTCTAAACCAAGCCGACGGACGAATGAAGAGGTTCTTGATAAATCAACCGGCAAGAGGACCAGCCTCGAAGTCACGGTCAGCGACGACGGCTCCAGCACTGGACAGACCTATGAATTAATGTAATGTAAGCTATATCACCGTGGCTGTAGAAAATGAATACACTTACTGGCGTTTCAAGCTCGAAGTTGGTGCGATCGAGATGGCTACGAACCGCAAAGATAAGGTCAAGAATTGGGAGGGAAGTCAAAGAAACATTAGAGTGCTCACCAAAAACTGATTGGCATTTCAACCGTCTACGATTGAGGTCAGACGATTTCTAAGAACACGGAAAAGATATCAATGCAGCGCCTAACCAATAGAAATCCAAAATTGCCTTGAACGCGTCGTGTTGAACGACTACAACTCAGAGACCACCAACGGTCAGACGCTTTCTACTCTGAGCGGAAAGTCATTCAACACAAGGACTAACAAAAAGAGGTGAAGACTTACGATGAGCTCGTTGTCGTGGTAGAAGGAAACTCTAAAGCAGTAATGAAGAGCGAAGTGGGACTAGGAACTTGAATAGGAGGGAAAGGGAATCATCGCTGGGGAATGATGATCTCAACCCTCCGAGTTCCCTTCACCTTTATACGGCTGAGCACCCTTAATCGGCGGGCCTCGGCACGCAAAACACGTCAGGTATCTCGGGTCTCAGCCTGCCGGATGCACGGAACCGCGAATGCGAAGAGTCCAAGGCGGCCCAGCGCCCGCTTTACATGCGTAACCCTCTGCGCCGATTCGCTCTTCGCTCAATTTTCCCTCAGGAACCAGCCTAGCGGTCATATCAGCTGTCTGTTGTCAAGTGATGGCACGTTGCCGAGCGTGCCAAGACAGGGAAAACGCGGGATGTGGTACTTTGAATGGGCTCATTTGTGTCGAATGGGGTGAGGAGGAGGAGGGGACCGAGCACTTGTTTCATCGAGCATTTGGTAAAGATAAGGCTATGGGATAGGGTGGGAGGTTGGTTCTCAGCATAGGGTAGTATAGGGGGTAGGGTATTGGAGGTCACCTGTGCACGCTGAGTCGTCAATGGTGCTGTGTTGTGCGATATACGCGTCTGTGCGCATACGCATCTGTACGCTCGCTCAAACTCATCGAGAGCGACTTGGCGCAATCGGAGGACGTTAATTGGTGTAAATACGTACGTATATGAGGTAAGGCTATCTAACAATACTTCAGATTCATTCTACGATGCGTATTTCGGGCCTATCTCCTCGCCGTCGTATTCCAGGCCACAAACTCGATGTCAAGGAAATTTTCGACTTGGATACCCGAGGCGCTATATGAACATTCACCCTGACGGTTTTCTCGGCTATATTTGACAGATATGTCACCAGCTAGTATGTTGGATTGGTGCAAGTGCCGTTGTTCGAGTGCGTGCAGCCAGGAGGAGGAGCATTGCAGGAATCCATCGAGATCCAATTCGTGAGTGTTTCCTTCCACTTGAACTCTCAACCACATCCATGCGTCAGATAGGGGTATATATACGTGTATTCTAGGTATTCACGAGTCTCTATATATTCATGCGAGGATGGAATTACGCTCAAAGCGCAATCGTGCATTCGCGATGTTCCTCTCCCGGAACCCGGTTTCCATGTCCCGCTCTCCATTGAACACTCTTCCCAGCTTAGACTCGGGACCAATGACAGCATTACGATAGCATCAGTACGTATGATACTTCAGCTCAAGCTAGTCTAGAATCCTGGAAGTCGTGTAATTGCGGCGTTGCAACGAACACTGTGAGGACGAGACCTTGGCCCCAGATTCCGGCTGTGTGAGAGGAATTTCGCCTCATGCGGGGTAGTGGAGAGCTCGTGGGTAAGCCTAGTATACACCAAAAGGATTTTCAGTGCAATCTGGCGTGTTTAACTCGCCGTATATTGTGCGCAACACGCCCCGTTTCGTTGGCGCCGAAATAAGCGCCCGTCGACACGCGCATGCGATCTGCGTCATTGGATCGGCCCGGCCGTAAAATGGGCTTCCTCACAGAAAACTTTATTTCCCTACGTACCGTAACGTTGAGTTTACCTAGCCTAACCGTGCGGAGGTGTCTGCAGAAGTGTGATATGCAAGAAAGTGTGATTTATACAATTCCGAGCACATTCCGGCGTACCCGCACGCGTTAGCGCAGGGACGCATGGAATGGGGGTAACGTACATGGGCCTTGGAGCCCTTACAAAAAATAACCCAACCTGATCGTGGAAAGCGAGAGGGACGGATGGGCCATGAGGCAACCGTGAAAGGTGGGTGGTAAGGGCGGTTGCGACGGCAAGGCCTGCGAAGCTCACGGCAGCGGGCGCACTCCGCTCGCCCTTTCCGTCATCCCTTGCTCGGTACTCACCGCTGAAACCTACTGTACGTACTTATGCCATACTATCGGCAATTATCAACTAAATTTAAGCCCTCCATCGCTCGTAATCCGTTGCTCGCAATCCGGCATCATGATTGTTGTGTGAGCGCGAACGAACGGCTTTACTTAGCGAGTTGACGTTCCGTAGGTACCGGAGTGGGCTTGGAGTGCGCGCGGTTGCCCCTCGCAGCGTGTTCGTCCGGAAAACAGGCCTTGGGCGCATCCATATCTAGACGCAGGAGATTAGAGAGCCAGTCTACGGAAAACTCAGTCTAAAATTACGGACTTCGGACCTGGTTTGCTCCCGCCGATCTCCCGAAGCCAATCCCAAGCGGACGTTGTCACTATCTATTAATTAGAGTTTCCAATCAGTCATGGATGACATACCGTGTTGTAATGGGCGCCGAGAACGAGTGCGCACCAATTCGTGATCTGCGATGGGAAGGGTGCCACTATCTTACCAAATTCATGCGCTTGGTGTTCGGAAAAGGATCTGAAAGTCGCTTAGAGTGTGCCAGGGAAAATCGCAGCACCGTGAAAACTTACTGTTGGTGTCCTTGGCACCGCGAGTCCTAGCGGGGCCGAGCGACGTCAGGCGTGAGCGAAGTGCTGCGCCTGGCGGCAGCAGCCGAGTAAACCATGGAGGTTTAGTGAACGTGCCTACACGCTGGAATTAGTATATGAGACGATGAGCTGATTAGATCTGACTTACCGGGGATGACGAAAGGAATGCCTTGACGGTGCCAAAGTTGGTGGTCCTGGCGCGTCGATCGACAATGTATGTATGGATCGATTTCCCGCGACCGGCTTGTGCATGGAATGATGAGGACGAGTCTGCAAGAGAGAGGGGAAGGCGACGGGCCTGGAGTGGGACGGCTAGATGCTCGGGACGTGGCGCGGGCCTGCGAGCAGAGCGAGTGTATTCTTCGCGAGCCTGTCAGAATATCGACATGATCAGCAATGTCACCGAATTGATAGGATGCAATTGACTTGCCAAATCTGAGGTGTGACAGTGTCGGTGGCACGAAGACGACAGAAATGGCTCCCGCGAGCGAAGCGAGCGGCAGGGATGCGTGGGCGTCGAGGAGACCGGCGTGGATGCCCAGCGGCGAATGGTGTCGTTCCGCAACAGAAATTCTTCCCGCGAGAGGGGCAGCCCGGTGTCGTCGACTTTAACGCTCCCGGCGTAGATGTGATCGCCATTTTGAGGGGCCGAAGTCACCGTTCTGGTAGGTCATACATCGGGCAGGGTTGAAGGTCATTGTTGGACCGTGGTGGCCGTTCTGCAACATAAATCTTTCCGGTGAGCGGAGCGCGCTTGGCCCGTTGGTCGGCAGCTTCAGGTGGGGCGAGGTCACGTTGAAGTCAACATTTTGCGGCAGTGGGTGGACTTGACCAAAAGTCAGGGGAGGCTGATGCACGCAACACGATGAACTTACAATAGAAACCTGTCCGATAGAAACCTCTCTGCAGGGAAGGACCATTGTGTCATGGTGTCGGGCAAGCCGCTAGTCAGAGGGTTAACGCATTTGAGGTAGAACAACTCGGCATTGACGAACCTTGTCCTACGTGTTGTCACATGGATGTCCCGCTGGCAGTCACCGAGCTCCGTCCGCATGAGTTGTCTCACAGCATCTTAGAATGACAAAAACAATGGAACAGTGACCAACAGACCTGAACGTTGCCTGAACGGGGAGAAGTGGCAACATATCTTCATCCGCTAAGCAAGCTCCGAGTCGTGGGGTCGACGTGAGTCGACTTGGAGCCATGAAGTTGCACGAGCTCGAGAAAGCTTCAACGATAATAAAGGGTGGATGATTCAATTCTGTGCAATGAGTGCGGTGGCGGGGAGGGAATGAAGTGGGGAAGGACATGGATGATCGAGTAGACAAGGAGAATGTTTTTCCAAAGCTGAAACGACTCGGGACTCGGATGCGGTTCTTGCGGCAAATGAACGAGAGCCGAGCAGGTCGTTCCAGACCTGAGCCAAGCCAATTCAGGGCGGTTTGTGTGTACATGGGAGAACAATCCAAGCAATTGATTTCCGTGCTATTCTAACTATAGATACACAGCATGGTCAAAGAATCAAGTTGTACGTACATACAGAGGGGTCTACATAACTAGACTTTCTCCCCTCCTGTAGCCAAGTCCCTCCAATATACACAACCTAAAGGTAAGACATGTTAGCATTCTGGTAAAATGAGAAAGACAGGAGAAAATGCAATACACGGCACACCAAGGACAGCAATAACAGTGTTAGTAGTCTTGCCGGCTGCCTGGAGTCAATAATCAATGCAGTGCCACCTGGACTGATTATTGCCTCCAGGTGCAAGGGAAGCGAAGAGGACACACCTATGGCAGCCGGAATGCCCGGTTGCTCCATGCCACGTCAAAGGTCCGTGCGCCGAGACGACATATATAAGCCATCCCCCATTTCCAATCTCCCCCAGCGAAGGGTGAGCTGTGACCCCGAGCTATACTATGCCCGTGCTCTGCGTGTTCTTCAACAGGACTTGTATTCATGGGCAATGTATGGGTAGACCGTTCTGAAAAGCCTGAATGTATTAGATAGAGTGTTTAAGTTAGCTCTTTTTTCGTCTTTTTTACCCCAAAAGGAAACTTTCCAGCTATAAAAGGGCATTCCCGACGAGCGCAGCCAAGCGCATCACAGTGAGCAAGCATCGATCAGCAATGGGAGCACCTCATCAATAGATCAACACTCAAAGGAGGAATCTGCGTAGGATAGTGAGTCTCAATCTAGCATGAGAAGCATTAAGCATCCTCACCACCAACTTGGATCCAGAAAATCGGTATATTCATTGATATTATACACCGCAGCAACCCTAATCGCCCTCGTAATATCCCCCTCCTCCGCATACATCTCCATCAGCCTCGCCCACGGCTTCACCGAGTACCTCGTCCCATCCAAACACCGCTGATACGCCTCCTTCGCCTCCTCCTTATGATGCAGCCTCACCCCAAGGTCGCCCAAAATCTCCCACTCCATCCCCGTCTTGCGGTACGCCACATGCTGCGTCTTGAAATGCGCCACCTCCGCGCGGAAGATCGTCCACACGCGCAGGTCCTCGTAGAGCACCATGAAGAGGTTGTCGAGCCACCGCTCGCACAGCCGCTTGTTGCTGAACGAGAAGGGCTCCGCCTGCGCGACCGCCGTGATGTCGCTCGAGTCCTGCTTGTCCTCCCCCGCCGCCTGCACGGGCTTCTCCACCAGCGCACTGACGCCGTTGCGCAAGTGCGAGGGCGTCGCGACAATATCGCCCTCCTCTGCCTCGTCGTCCTCGACCTTCGCCCGCGCCTTGCCCTTCGGATCAGCACCACGCAGGTCGACGCTGTCGCTCGAGACCTTAATCGTGGGCACCTCGGTCGGCTCAGGACTAGGCGGCGCGATGATCCCGCGCGTACTCGCCTTATCATCCTGCACAACCGTCCCATCCTCATGTATAATCCCCCTACTCCCACTCGCCGCATGCCCATTCCCCCCAACCTGCTTAATATCCCCCTGCGCCTTCTGCATCCGATACTCCTCCTCCATCACAAACACACTGCTCCGCGTCTTCAACAGCTCGTCCCACCCGATCTGCGCCACCAGCCGTGTGAGCAAACTGTACGCGCGCGCCCATGTTCCGCGCAGCCCCGGCGCGGGGAGGCGTTGGAGCGCGGGGTCGGCTTCGTCGTCTTCGGTCTTGGTGCGCTCGGGCAGGATCTCGCCGATGGCGCGGGTGAAGGGGAGGTGGATTTTGGCGACGGGGAGCGTGCGGTGGGCGTCCCGGCCGTTGAAGGTGAACATCGGGCAGGAGTTGAGGGTCAGCAATGCCTGCCAGAACGGTTAGCGAGGGACGGATGGAAGGGGGTGGACTTACTGAATCATATTGGCCCAGGTCGATGTAGAGATCGGTGAGTTTTTCCCAAGTTACGAATTCGCTTGGGGCACAGTTGACGGCTTGCCGGGCGAGCTTGACGGCCCATTCGTACTTGCCTTTTGTGCGGAGGAAGTCGCACTGGGCGTGGAGGAGCGTGTAGGATTGCGGGGTCTCCTTCATGGCGTTGGCGATGATCTGCACGGCTTTCACTTCCTCGTCTGTACGTCGTCAATTCCTGCCATTATAGATAATTGAATGACTCACTCATTCCGATGTAGCTGCGCGCAAGAAGCGAGGAAACTTCAGGCTCGTGCACCATGATCTTTTCGAACATGTTCGCAGCCTGTTGATAGCGCCCGCTGTCCCCAAAGTACTTCATAATGCCGGCAGTCAAGTGGTTGGACACGACGGTCGCGACCTGGATCTCGGGGTCCGACCCGACCTGCCAGCCTTTCGAGAACAGTGCCTCGGCGGCCTGGAGGAATCGCAGCTCGCCCTCTGCGTTCGTGATGGGGTCGAGCTTGCGATAGGCCTCGAGGGTGTAGGTGGGGTCGTCCGAGTAGAGGATGGCGCGCAGGAGGGCGGAGACGTAGGTCTCTTGCCAGATTTCGGGCGTCGCTTCGTGTCTGTGGAGGTGGGCGCTTAACGGCGTGTAGGGACTTTGGAGAGAGTGCGTACCGTTCGCCTCGTAGGTCAATGACGTACGCGTTGACTCCTCCGGGAATCTTGACGTCGACTCGCATGTCGACGCGCGAGAAGGCGTTGAAGCAGCTGTTTACGGGGTGAGGAGACGATGTGACGTGTTATCGAAGCAGAACGCACCAGTAGCACCCATTCCTCACTTTCCACTTGGCCGTGCTCGAGAACCACGCCGAATTCTCCTCGATGGCGTAAGTGAGGGAGTTGATGTAGGCCGCCAACGACGCTGAAGACGAGGCATCCACGCCCGACACGTAGTGATAGGATCCTAGCTGCAAGGGCCATGTCAGAGGTACGTCCATCCACTGCTGTGCGTACGTACATCGCGCTGCCCAGTCCGCCCGGTGCTCTTCACAACATGGCACAGATCCGGCGGCCCGAGCTCTCTAAACGTCGCTGTACAACCGTCAGTCACCCAAGTTACAAGTGCGATCGCGCAGGCCACGTACACAGAGCCTCCGTCCGCGCCGTCAAGGCCTCTCCGAGGTCGATCTGTGAACGTCATCAGGGCATGGCCAGGACCAGCGCAGATGGGGCTCACCTCAAATAGCTCCGGGATGTCCTTGTACAGGACCTCGGGCGGTATTGCCATCGTGTCCGCTGGGTGAGATAGCCTGGTCGTTAGAGATGACGACGAGGCGCTGCTCGTCGTCGATGCAACTGTTGTGGGCTGTTTGGCTGCGCCTTCTTCGGCAAAGGCCTCGTCGTCTGTTTGGCACCACCCGCGCCTGCACAGTCCCTCCCCCTCCACGTCCACCCCTGCGCCCTCTCGCCCTCTCTGCTCGCATCTGCACGCCTCGCAGCGGCTGCCCTGATGTGCCGACCGCTGTGATTGGCTCCCTGGACCCGTTTTCGACGCAAGGCTGCGCGGCTCAGCAGCTCTCATTCGCTGCGCGGCCCCTTCGTGCTCGTCCGCCAGCACCCCAGATCCCTCGCCTCGCCTCTCTCCAGCGCCCGTCCCCCCTCCTCTTGCTCATTGCCGTCGCTCCGCCACGCCACCCAACGAGGTACGCGAATCTAGTCTACATATCCGAGATCTACGAGCACCACCCGACCCCCAGCTAGCTAGATCCCAAATCGGCGGTGGACCGGCATCGCCATGCCTGCGAAGTTCTACTTCGACACACGCAGGGCCGCGAGATGAAGGCAATCGCACATCTCCATCGGTTGGGCAGTGCCAGAGCCCCGGACGGCGAATCTTGGCGCGAGGATAGGTTAGCGGCAGCTTACACGGTGAGTGCTCAGACGGCTCTCCCCTGATGAAACACAAACTCACTCACGTTTGCTAGAAGATCCATCATTCAATCGCCTCACGCCCACTTGTGAATCCCAATTGCCCGCACACGCACGCACGCCCAAACACAAGTCCATCGGCCGTCTCGCAACCATCCACTCGTCTTCGATCAAGGCACCCATCGCCCGGAGCTCGATCGTTCGGCGCGTTTCACACACGAGCGACACCTCGCGCAACTGCGAGCACCGGGCCAGCCAGAACCGAACGAAACGCGTCTCTGGGGCGCTATCAGGCCGGTAAGTTCTCAAACGGCTTCTCCAATGACTGCGAACTCACGTTCCATCCAAGCGCTTCACATCCACCCTTGGCCGCCCGCTCGCAAATAAACCCGACTTCCAGCAACCACCCGAACACGAGTCCATCGGCAGTCGGCACAGTCCACTCGCCTGCGCCGCGCCTCACAACACTCGCAGCACAGCACCTCGCGCAACTGCGAACACGAGCCAGCCAGCCAGAACCGGATGGAGGAAACGCGGGTCTGCCTGCATAGGATGGGGCTGCGCGAACGAACGGATATGGATGCGCACGTCGGGGGGTACTGCCGAGCTCAAGGCGAAGTTCGAACATCGCAACGAGCCGACGCGGTGCGAATCAAGTGTTTGCTTAGCCTTGTGCCGGGCCCGACCCCGAGAACGCGAGCACCCTGCGCGCCGATGGGCGAACTGGTTACTGCGCCACCGACGCTGTACGACGGGCGAGGTTGAGGGCGGTGACGTCTGGAGCAGAGACGAATAACCAGGTTAAACGTGAGTCAGCTCCTTTATCGCGATGCAACGGGAGTGATAGACTTACGAGCACAATCGTAGGTATAGTACAAGCGACGACGACGACGACGACGGCATCGCGGTGGGGCGAAGTCTAGCGATGAAAGGTGAGTCAAGTCCGGCATATATCTTGTGAAATAATAAGCTCACCGTAGAGTGTCGTCCAGACGCGACGGACAAGGTTAATGATAACCACAAAACGGCGAAGACGACGATTACGACGACGGTACCGATTCGAGGGTGGTTCGCCGGGGGGACTGAGACTGACCGCGTCTGGCACAGTTCGGTGAGCCTTCTCGCACTCCACTAGTTGCCGAAACGTACTCACCGTGTTCCCCAGATTTCAGGGCATTCGTTCAAGCTGACGTCGACGTGTAGCGCGGGAGGCTCGCCGTGTGTGGTCTTGCGAGAGAGGGCTTGATGGGTTGAACATACGGTAAGTGAATGTGGATACCTGCTAGAATGACTGATCATTCGAGAGTCGGCCTGCGCGGCACACGGCGATAGGAGGATATAGGAGAAGGGGTAGTTAGTAATAGTTGCGATGTATTAGCGTAGACGTGAATAGACTTACCTTTTGTCTGGGATGTAAAACGGCGAACTGGCGTTCGAGTACGACGACGAGGGTGGTCTTGGGGATAGTGTAGTCAGTTTCTCATGTCGTAGTAGTACAGTTGAAGATGAATAGACTTACTTTTGGGCATCTTCATTGTTCAACTCTTGATCCTGCTAGCAAAGCCGGCGGACGAAAGAAGTCGTTCTCGATCAGACAACCGGCAAGAGAACCAGCCTCGAAATCACGGTCAGCGACGACGGCTCCAGCACTGGACAGACCCATGAATCAATTCAATGTAAGCTATATCACCGTGGCAGTAGAAAATGAATACACTTACTGGCGTTTCAGCGTCGACGTTGGTGTGACCGAGATGGCTACGAAATGCAAAGGTAAGGTCAGGAATTGGAAGGAGAATCAAAGAAACACTCGAGTGCTCACTAACAAGTGATTGACATATCAAGCGTCTACGATTGAGGTCAGACGAGTTCTAAGAACACGGAAAAGATATCAATGCAGCGTCTGACGAATAGAAACCAAAATTACCTTGAACGCGTCCAACGTTAGTACAACCATGGCGAAGCCATGAAGATGTGAGGTCAGACGGTTTCTACTCTGAGCGGAAAAGACAGTCAATACGAGAACTAACAAAAACAGCTGAAGACTTACCATGAGCTCGTCGTGGTAGAAGGAAGTCTAAAGCAGTAAAGAAGAGCGAAGTGGGACTAGGAATGGGAGGGAAAGGGAATCATCGCTGGGGAATGATGATCCCAACCCTCCGAGTCCCCTTCACCTTTATACATCTGAGCACCCTTAATCGGCGGGCCTCGGCACCCAGCCCACATCAGGTATCCTATCTCACAGCCCATCGGAACCGCGGAACCGCGAATGCGAAGAGTCTAAGGCGCCCAGTGCCCGCTTTACGTGCATAACCCTCTGCGCCGATTCGCTCTTCGCTCAATCTTCCCTCAGGAACCAGCCTAGCAGTCATATCAGCTGTCTGTTGTCAAGTGATGGCACTTTACCGAGCGTGCCAAGACAGGGAAAACGCGGGATGTGGTACTTTGAATGGGCTCATTTGTGTCGAATGGGGTGAGGAGGAGGAGGGGACCGAGCACTTGTTTCATCGAGCATTTGGTAAAGATAAGGCTATGGGATAGGGTGGGAGGTTGGTTCTCACCGAGGGGTAGCATAGGGGTAGGGTATTGGAGGCCATCTGTGCCCGTTGGATTGTCAATGGTGCTGTGTTGTGCGATAGACGCGTCTGCGCGCACATCCATCTGCACGCTCGCTCCAACTCATCGAGAGCGACTCGGCACAATCGGAGGACGTTACTTGGTGTAAATACGTACGTATATGAGGTAAGGCTATCTAACAATACCTTAGATTCATTCTACGATGCGTATTTCGGGTCTATCTCCTCGTCGTCGTATTCCAGGCTACAAACACGATGTCAACGAAATTTTCGACTTGGATACCCGAGGTGCTGTATTAACATTCACCCTGACATTTTTCTCGGCTATATTTGACAGATATGTTACCAGCTCATATGTTGGATTGGTGCAAGAGCCGTTGTGCGAGTGCGTGCAGCCAGGAGGAGGAGCATTGCAGGAATGGATCGAGATCCAATTTGCGAGCGTTCCCGTCAACTTGAACTCTCAGCCACATCCATGCGTCAGACAGGGGTGTATATCCGTGCAGTATAGGTATTCACGGGGCTCTATATATCTATGCGAGGATGGTATTGTGCTCAAAGTGTTTGGGCGCTTATTTTGGATTTGGAAAATGACGCGTTTCAATGCGCGTCATCGGGCCATGTTCATACCACATACATATTAATGATAGTACAGATCCTCATTAAGCTACCCTAAGCTGTGATAATACAATAGGAGCAAAGGAAAAAAGGGAAGTGCTGGAATGCAGGGTATGTGTATCCAGGTGTCACCACGGGCAATTAACTGTCCAATGACCTGTGGCACTTTTATGTTTAGTGACCTGTCCATTATCGTGCGTGTTACATGCCTGTGCCAAAATGGCAGGCGCTTGGACCAGAATGGCCCAGACTCGCACAATGGACAGAACAGTAAACATCAAAGGGTCTTTTGTAATTGGACAGCCCTTTGCCCGTGGTGTGTACGTACCTGACCCGCCGTGCAATCATATTGCTCCTCTTCGCACACTTCGGTTGGGTTACTTGGCATGTAAACGTAACATACCCTCTGTTGCACTTTGATATAGCATTACGAGATACGATCCCCCAAAGTATTCCGGGCGTCCTAGCGGCCAGCGCAATCGTTCATTCTCTATGTCCCTCTCCCGGAACCCGGTTTCCATCGCCTGCTCTGCATTTAACTTTCTTCCCAGGTCAGACTCGGAAGCGATGACAAAATACATTACGGTAGCATCAGTACGTATGATGCTTCAACTTATGCTAGTCTAGAATAGGACCCCCGGCAACCCACCAAAATGCCTTATACCAAAATTCCACTTTTTGGCGATTTTTATCCGGACGGGATTTTCGCGAAATGGGACGATTGGCAGGCAAGGAGCATCTGAAAAAGGTCTGGGTCCATGCAGATAGACCTGGAAAAGAATCCCAGAAAGTTTGAGGAAGAGGGGCCAAGCGGTACGCCCTGTATGGTCGATAAAGTGAAAATTTGGACCTCCAAAACCGCAGAATTTTATCCGAATCGAGGTATAAGGCATTTTGGAGGGTTGCCGGGGGTCCTTCTAGAATCCCAGAGGTGGTGTAATGGCGGCGTTGCAACGAACAGTGTGAGGACGAGACCTTGACCCCAGATTCCGGCTGTGTGAGAGAAAATTCGCCTCATGCAGGGTAGTGGAGAGCTCGTGGGTAAGCCTAGTATACACCAAAAGGATTCTCAGTGCACTCTGGTGTGTTCAACTCGCTGTGGATGTGCGCAACACGCCCCGTTCGTTGGCGCCAAAATAAGCGCCCGTCATCGCGGGCATTCAATCTTCATTATGCGATCGGCCTGGCCGTGAAATGGGCTTCCTCGCAGAGCACGCCATTTTTCTACGGACCTTAACACTGAGTATACGTGGCTTTACCGTGCAGAGGTGTCTGCATAAGTGTGATGATATTCAAGTAAGCGTGATTTATTCATTCCGAGAAGAGGAACAGCGTTCCGGCGTACCCGCGCGCGAGAGCGCAGGGACGAGTGTAACGGGGGTAATGTACATAAGCATTACACTCTTACGCAGCTCGCTCAACCTAATTGTGGAAAGCGAGAGGGACGGATGGGCTGGGAGGACTAGGCGGCGATGGCGGTTGTGACGGCAAGCACACTCCAGGCCTGCGACGCTCACGGCAGCGGGAGCGCTCCGCTTGCCCTTTACCCCCGTTCCTTGCTCGGTACTCACCGCTAAAATCTAACGTACGTACTTATGCCATACTATCGGCATCTATCAAGTAAATTTAATCCTTCCATCGCTCGTAATCCGGCGTTGCTGTCTGAGGCTAGCGAGAGAATCGTGAGCGCTAATGAACGGCTTTGCCATATCGAGTTGACGTACCATAGGTACCGGAGTGCTCGCGCTTGCGCCTCGTACGTGTTTTCCCGGGGAAAAGGCCTTGGACCCATCCATATCTAGACAGAGTCAGCCCGCGCAAAGCTCAGGAAAACATTACGGACTGACCTGGTAAGTTGCTCACGCTGATCTCGTGATGCCAATCCTGCTGACCTCGTCACTACTTAAGATGTGATTAGTACCGAATGGGAATGATAAAGATTTGCTCTACTCACGTTCGCATCCGAGTCGAGTTTTCGCTATGTATTAGAGTTTTTACTCAGTCCGGACTCACGAAAGTAGATGAAGCGAAATGAAAAGGCTTACCGTGTGGTAATGACTGGATGAGAGCGAGCCGGCACGGAATCAATGGGTTCTAATGTGTGGGCGACGGCGAGGCGAGCTGTGTTTGGGGTGACATCCTAATGAGGTTGAGATGACGGGAGTCTCGAGTGAGAAATTGGGAGAGCGTACCTGCATGGCGACAGGCACTCGCCGCCAACTCGCCGCTGACGGCGTTGGATATTTCTGATGGAGGTGGCTGAAATTAGAGGCGGCGAATGCGAATTCCAGTCAAGAATGGCTTACCTATACGGTCTGCGAGTATTGCACGGGCTTCTGGGCCATTTGAAAAACAGAATCAGAGATATGAGCGACGTAACCCAGGGCTCAGATTGCTCACCGGCGCAGATTTGACGAGAGGGGCGAAAAATCGATTTTTGGAGGTCCGGGAAACGGCGTCGAGACGTCTATGGACGCCCTCCGTGCCTCAGAATATGTTGACTCAAAGATAACTGGCGTGGACGTACCTTCAGCTGCTTCAGGAAGCGTCCGCAGTGGTCCCGCAGCCTACGCCGAGCCTTGAGATTGAAAATGTGATTTTCGAGTGTCCGGGAATCGGGGTTGATTGGCGTTGGCCGCAAGGGGTGCGGCGAGCTCGAGATTCCGAAATTTGATATTCGAGCGTCCGAAAAACGGGTCAGATGGGAGGTCCGGCGCTGCGAGAGCTATCTATGCCCTCAGTGCATAAGCATATGTGGGAGTGATGTGAGCGTACCTTCGGCGGCCCCAGTGAGCATCCTGTAGTCTACAACGAGCTTGAGGTTTGGAAAATTGATTTTCGAGCGTCCGGAAAACGGTGTTTTGAGGTCTATGTACACCCTCAGCGTTGGCCGCGAAAGCGAAGAGGCGTAGACGTACCTTAGCTTTGCCTCAGCCAGTGCCCCAAGGAGCGCCCGATGCCAAGCTTGCAGTGAGGTATGAAAATCGAAATCGATTTTCGAACGTCCGGGGAATCGTGGTGAATTGGCGCTGGCCGTCGAGGGATGTGGCTCGTCTGGGAATCGAGCTGGATTGGTGTTGGCCGGAAATTGGCCGGAAACGGACGTGCAGGGTTTAGGTTCGAAGCGTGCGGAACAACGATTGCGGCGAGGGAAACCTTTTCCGAGCGGCGATGTGCTGTGGAAGTCATATTCAGCACTGAAACGGATCGGCGCAAAGCTGGGAATATACTTTACCATTTAGAAAACAGTTTGAACATGGAGTGCCATGCGGGAAGACCGAGACCGACCTGTGTGCTAGGAGTGTCCGCAGAACGACTGACCTCTTCTTTGACCGTCAGCGGCTGCGTGTCAAGCAAATGAAGACACACCATAGAACGAGCATGGAGGCGATTGTGCGAACCTTGTCCGTCGTTGCTGAGGCAGGTTCTGGAGTCGCAGACACAACGTTGGAGGTAGAAGGGAAATGGAGTGACCGTGGCAGCCGCAGACCACGACACATGTTGTGGGAGAAGTCAGAATGAATCGAGGGGTAAACCGTTACCCAAGAATAATCGGAGCATGAATTCACCAACTCGGCTCATCGAGATTCGAGCAACGCGCCGAGAATAACTTGATTTCATTAAGCCGGGGCTGGGAACCGTTGTACGTACATACAGGGGTCTACATAATTACTCTTTCTCCCCTCCTCCAACCAAGTCCCTTCAACGCACATGATCTAAAGGTAAGACATGTTAGCATTCAATTTCTGGTAAAGGGAGAAAGAAAGGGAATGCAATACAACGACACCAAGGACAGTAAAAGTGTTAGCAATCTTACCGGCTGCCTGGAGTCAATAATCAATCCAGCGCCACCTGGACTGGTTATTGACTCCAGGCGCGAGGGACTCGGAGGCGAATCGGAAAAGGACACACCTGTGGCAGCCGGAATGCCCGGTTGCTCCCTTGGCAGTTTGGCCACGTCAAAGGTCCGTGCGCCGTGAGGGTGTATATAAGCTGGACGGAATCCTTTGCATTCCCCAGCGAAGGGTGAGCTGTGACCCCGAGCTATACTATGCCCGTGCGCTGCATGTTCTTCAACAGGACTTGTATTCACGGGCAATGTATGGGTAGACCGTTCTGAAGAGCCTGAATGTATTAGATAGAGTGTTTAAGTTAGCGCTTTTTTCGTCTTTTTTACCCCAAAAGGAAACTTTCCAGCTATAAAAGGGCATTCCCGACGAGCGCATCACAGCGAGCAAGCATAGATCAGCAATGGGAGCACCTCATCAATAGATCAACACTCACACGAGCAATCTGCGTAGGATAGTCAGGCTCAATCTACATTGAGAAGCATAAATCATCCTCACCGTCAACTTGGAGCCAGAAAATCGGTATATTCATTGATATTATACACTGCAGCAACCCTAATCGCCCTCGTAATATCCCCCTCCTCCGCATACATCTCCATCAGCCTCGCCCACGGCTTCACCGAGTACCGCGTCCCATCCAAACACCTCTGATACGCCTCCTTCGCCTCCTCCTTATGATGCAGCCTTACGCCCAAGTCCCCCAAAATCTCCCACTCCATCCCCGTCTTGCGGTACGCCACATGCTGCGTCTTGAAATGCGCGACCTCCGCGCGGAAGATCGTCCACACGCGCAGGTCCTCGTAGAGCACCATGAAGAGGTTGTCGAGCCACCGCTCGCACAGCCGCTTGTTGCTGAAGGAGAAGGGCTCCGCCTGCGCGACGGCTGTGATGTCGCTCGAGTCCTGCTTGTCCTCCCCCGCCGCCTGCACGGGCTTCTCCACCAGCGCACTGACACCGTTGCGCAGATGCGAGGGCGTTGCGACGATATCGCCTTCCTCCGCGTCCTCCTCGACCTTCGCCCGCGCCTTGCCCTTCGGATCCGCACTCAAGTCGACGCTGTGGCTAGAGACCTTGATCGTGGGCACCTCGCTCGGCTCAGGACTGGGCGGCGCAATGATCCCGCGCGTACTCGCCTTGTCATCCTGCACGACCGTCCCATCCTCATGTATAACCCCCCTACTCCCACTCGCCGCATGCCCATTCCCTCCAACCTGCTTAATATCCCCCTGCGCCTTCTGCATCCGGTACTCCTCCTCCATAACAAAAACGCTGCTCCGCGTCTTCAACAGCTCGTCCCACCCGATCTGCGCCACCAGCCGTGTGAGCAAACTGTACGCGCGGGCCCACGTTCCTCGAAGGCCGGGCGCGGGGAGGCGTTGGAGCGCGGGGTCGGCCTCGTCGTCTTCGGTCTTGGTGCGCTCGGGCAGGATCTCGCCGATGGCGCGGGTGAAGGGGAGGTGGATTTTGGCGACGGGGAGCGTGCGGTGGGCGTCCCGGCCGTTGAAGGTGAACATGGGGCAGGAGTTGAGGGTGAGGAGGGCTGAATCGTATTGCCCCAGGTCGATGTAGAGATCGGTGAGCTTTTCCCAGGTTACGAACTCGCTTGGGGCGCAGTTGACGGCTTGGCGCGCGAGCTTGACGGCCCATTCGTACTTGCCTTTTGTGCGGAGGAAGTCGCACTGTGCGTGGAGGAGGGTGTAGGATTGCGGCGTCTCCTTCATGGCGTTGGCGATGATCTGGACAGCCTTCACTTCCTCATCTGTACGTCGTCAATTCCTGTCCTATAAATATTCGAACGACTCACTCATTCCGATGTAACTGCGCGCGAGAAGCGACGACACTTCAGGCTCGTGCACCATAATCTTTTCGAACATGTTCGCAGCCTGTTGGTAGCGCCCGCTGTCGCCAAAGTACTTCATAATGCCGGCGGTCAAGTGGTTGGACACGACGGTCGCGACCTGGATCTCGGGGTCCGAACCGACTTGCCAGCCCTTCGAGAACAGCGCCTCGGCGGCCTGGAGGAAGCGCAGCTCGCCTTCCGCGTTGGTGATGGGGTCGAGCTTGCGGTAGGCCTCGAGGGTGTAGGTGGGGTCGTCCGAGTAGAGGATGGCGCGCAGGAGGGCGGAGACGTAGGTTTCTTGCCAGATTTCGGGCGTCGCTTCGTGTCTGTGGAGGTGGGGGCTTAATGGCGTGTGCGGATTGCAGAATACCGGACCGACTGGCACGCAGGTTCGAGGTTCGAGGTCCGCAATATACCAGAACAAAAGCGTTTCAGGGTGCCCACGTCTTTCCATCCGACAACATCCATCTTAGTGGTTCCCGACGTCTCTTTCAGAATGTCTTTCCAGGCGTCAAACCTCCGATTCTGGTGCCAGTTCTCAGCAGGTCAGTACTTGAAACAGTTCTGGAGGCGAGAACCGCCATCTGCAGAACCAGCTCCAGAGCTGGTTCTGCAATCGAGAACCGGAATCGCGTATCAGTTCTCGCAGCAAAGCATAACGACGGCCCCAGCACAACGAAACATCCCTTAAATTTGCGGAAGTCGAACCGCGGACCTCGAACCTCGAACCTCAGGTTCGCGAACTTCCATGCCAGTCGGTCCACGCGGATTGAAGAGATGATGCGTACCTTTCGCCTCGTAGGTCTATGACGTACGCGTTGACGCCTCCAGGAATCTTAACGTCTACGCGCATGTCGACGCGCGAGAAGGCGTTGAAGCAGCTGGGTCCGAGATGAGGGGATGATATGACGTGTTATCCAAGCAGAACGCACCAGTAGCACCCGTTCCTGACTTTCCACTTTGCCGTGCTCGAAAACCACGCCGAATTCTCCTCGATGGCGTACGTGAGGGAGTTGATGTAGGCCGCCAACGACGCTGAAGACGACGCATCCACGCCCGACACGTAGTGATAGGATCCTAGCTGCGCCATGTCAGAGGTACATCCACGCGCATTCCACTGCTGTGCGTACATCGCGTTGCCCAGTCCGCCCGGTGCTCTTCACAACATGGCACAGATCCGGCGGTCCTAACTCTCTAAACGTCGCTGTACAACCGTCAGTCACCCAAGGTCCAAGTGCGATCGCGCGGCCACGTACACAGAGCCTCCGTCCGCGCCGTCAACGCCTCTCCGAGGTCGATCTATGAACGTCATCAGGCATGGCCAGTAACAGCGCAGACGGGGCTCACCTCGAATAGCTCTGGGATGTCCTTGTACAGGACCTCGGGCGGTATGGCCATCGTGTCCGCTGGTGTGAGATAGCCTGGTCGTTAGAGGGGACGACGAGGTGCTGCTCGTCGTCGATGCAACTGTTGTGTGCTGTTTGTCTGCGCCTTCTTCGGCAAAGGCCGCGGCGTCTGTTTGGCACCGCACCTGCACAGTCCCTCCCCTTCAAGTCCACCACTGCGCCCTCTCGCCCTGTCTGCTCGCATCTGCACGCCTCGCAGCGGCTGCCCTGATGCGCCGACCGCTGTGATTGGCTCCCTGGACCCGTTTTCGACGCAAGGCTGCCCGGCTCAGTAGCTCTCATTCGCTGCGCGGCCCCTTCGTGCTCGACCGCCAGCACCCCAGATCCCTCGTCTCGCCCGTCTCCAGCGCCCGTCCCCCCTACTCTTGCTCATTGCCGTCGCGCCGCCACGCTACACAACGATGTACGTGATTCTAATCTACATATCCGACATCTACGAGCACCACCCGACCTCCAACTAGTTAGATCCCAAATCGGCGGTCGACCGGCATCGCCATGCCTCCAAAGTTTTGCTTCGACACACGTAGGGCCGCGCAATCGCACATCTCCGATGGTCGGGCAGTGCCAGAGCGCCCGACGCCAGGCTTCCAAGTCTGCACCTTGGCGCGAGGACAGGTTAGCGGCAGCTCACACGGTGAGTCCTCAGACGGCTCTACCCTGATGAACACAAACTCACGTTTGCTAGAAGATCCATCATTCAATCGCCTCACGCCTACTTGTGAATCCCAATTCCCCGCACACGCACGCACGCCCAAACCCAAGTGCATCAGCCGTCTGCGACCATTCACTCGCCTTCGATCAAGACACCCATCGCCCGGAGCTCGACGGGCACCTCGCGCAACTGCGAGCACCGGGCCAGCCAGAACCGAACGAAACGCGCCGACAGACAGCGCTATCAGGCTAGTGAGTTCTCATTCGGCTTCTCCAATGACTGCAAACTCACGTTCCATCCAAGCGCTTCACATCCACCCCCTGGCCGCCCGCTCGCAAATAAACCCAACTTCCAGCAAACACACACACCCCGAACACGCACGAGTACATCGGCAGTCGGCGACAGTTCACTCGCCCCGCGCCGCGCCTCACAACACGAGCAGCACCAGCACTTCGCGCACCTGCGACCACGAGCCGAGCAGCCAGAACCGGAGGAAACGGGAAACGCGAGTCTGCCTGCGTAGGATGGGGCTGCGCAAACGAACGGATATGGATGGGCACGTCGGGGGATACTACCGAGCTCAAGGCGAACGAACATCGCAACGAGCCGACGCGGTGCGAATCAAGAGTTTGCTTAGCCTTGTGCTTGGGCCCGACCTTCGAGAACGCGACCTGCGCGCCGATGGGCGAACTGGTTACTGCTACTGCGCCACCGACGCTGCACGACGGATGACGTTGAGGGCGGTGGCGTCTGGAGCAGAGACGAATGGTTAAACGTGAGTCAGCTTCTCTGTTGCGATGCAACGGAACTGATAGACTTACCAGCACAATCGTAGCCATAGTCCTTACGAGCGACGACGGCGACGACGGCATCCGCGTGGGGCGAAGTCTAGCGATGCAAGGTGAGTCAACCCGGCATAGATATGTTGTTAAATGATAAGCTCACCGTAGAGTGTCGTCCAGGGTTAATGATAACCACGAAACGGCGAAGACAACGGTTACGATTACGACGACGGTACCGATTCGAGGGTGATTCGCCGGGGGACTGAGACTGACCGCGTCTGGCACAGTTCGGTGAGCCTTCTCGCCTTCCACTAGTGTGCCGAAACGTACTCACCGTGTTCCCCAGATTTCGTGGCATTCGTTCAAGCTGACGGCGACGTGTAGCGCGGTAGGCTCGCCGTGCGTGGGTTTGCGAGCGAGGGCTTGATGGGTTGAACATACGGTAAGTGAACGTGGATACCTGCTAAGTAGAATGACTTACCGTTCGAGAGTTGGCCTGCGCGGCACACGGCGATAGGAGGATATAGGAGAAGGGTAGTTAGTAACAGTAGTGATGTATTAGCGTAGCCGGGAATAGACTTACCTTTGCTTGAATGTAAACCGGCGACTGAGAGCCGGGAGGTTCTCGATAAGTCAACCGTCAAGAGAACCGGCCGCGAAGTCTTTGCCGACAGACCTGTGAATACTATGGTAGTCAATGAAATGTACGCTATATCGCAGGAGAAATGACTACACTTACTTTCAGTTGAGCCCCAATGTTTGTGTGATCGGTATGACTACGAAACGGAAAGAGAAGGTCAGTAATTGGAAGGAGAGTAACAAGGGAAAGGTATCGATGCAACGCCCGATGAATAGAAGTGAGAACCTACTGAGAGCGAAGATCTGCTAGAATACACTTACCTTCGGTGTAATTGGATAGCGAAGGAGCGATCGTGAGGTGAGGGAACTGCGAAAGGGAGAGAAACGTCAATAAATTGGAAGGGAAGAATAGATAAAGCAAAGAAGTACTTACCAGAAGTGTTTGACGTTAGAACTGTCTACGAGTTGGGTGAAGACTTGAGGTCAGACGGTTCTCAAGAGCGCGGAAAAGAAATATCGCGACTGACAGCTGAAGAGAGGCGAGCATGCAACGAGCATGAGCGATCGACGACGACGACGAGGTATGAAAAACTCACCAAGAACGACGCCAACCTCATCTCAGCAGACGAGAGCAAATCCAGTCAAGCGACGAGGACCGCAATGAGAGCGAGTAGTTGTGAGGAAAGTGATTGAGGGAAGGAGGAATCCCGTTGAGGAGGGGATGATGGGAAACTCACCGGTTCGCCCTCCACCTCTTATACCCCCAACCCCCGAGATCTCGCACACCGCCAAGGTCTCCATCTCCCCACCAAGACCTCCGCACTCCACCCAACAAACCCTAATTCGACACGCGAACTCACCCGGCATGAATCGGACATGCGCGCAAAACGCGCTATCCAGTAATCCGCCTCCGCCGTGCCCTCAATCTCATCGAACACAGGGTGGTCAGCACCCATGGGACATGGTGATGGCCTAAGTGAGTGGCATGATGGGCCATTTCCGATGGATCGCCAGATCTCACTTGGGTCAGTCAATGGCATGGCCGGTATGGCTCACTTGGGCCGATGCCATCGCAATGGCTCACCTGAGCCACCCTGACATACCAAAAGCGGCTCGGTTGGCCTAATATGGCCGAGAACGGAAACCGTGATGAGCGGCGTGCGGCATAAGTATAGTAAGGATTGTCGGTACGGTATGCTCTTGGCGGCAGTGTCGCTGTGCGGTATATGGTAAGTCGGTGCAAGACATAAGAGCGGTAGTACGCCGGGTCCGGGATGCCATCAAAGGGTCGCTTCCCTGCGCACCCCGTTTTCATTTCGGTAGGACGTCGGGTAGGAGGGAGCCTTGCGCTTCCCACATGTTCATTCCAACGTTGAGCCATAAAAAAGAGCGGCGATATTTTCTAAAGTTTGGACAGGCCCCGCCGAGCTACCGACACGCACACGGAATGGGCGACGAAGACTTACCATCCGGGTTGCGATTCTGCCGTCTCTGCTCCGACTATGCGCAAAGTCTTCTACACGAGGCCACAGGCAAAGGACCTGCCGTGGATTCAGACATTGAGATTCCATACCACATTCGCGCCGAATTGGAGAAGATGGTCGGCCGCATACGCGAAGCATGGGGCCAACAAGGTTCGTACATCCATTAATGCCCTGTAGACAGGCCGCTGCAACCAATTTTATTTCAGTACATTTATCCTATTCTACCGACAACATCCTGGACAAGCTTCGGTCGAGCACCTCAAAGACCAAGTCCGAACAGTTAAGAGAGCATTTCAGAGGCCCATTCGCGCCGAAGGAAGACGGGACGGGAACCGCGCAACTGTTTGAGAAGCCGATGGTGTTTATTGACCGGTCGGGCGTTGTTGTCGCGTGGTATCTTCCCGGGCTATTTACCCGACAGCGTTGCGTACGTCTAACCTAGTTGTCTAACCTAATTATGTGACCATTGTCGCTGATGGTCGGTCAATAGCGGCAGGTTTATGACGCTGTCAAGGAACTTACGGCCCATCCCCAAAGCCCGATTCGGATTGACGGATCAAGCCAAAATTGGCGTGAGGACATGACGACATTTCAAGGCGCACCCGACTCTGCGTTAAACAGCGGGCACGCCAATATGAGCATTGCGTGGTATGGGCAAGGCCATAACGTGGGTTGAGTCGCATTCCAGGGTCTCCCCAAAGCGCTGACAGATCCCTTCGTTCTAGAGTACCAACGCGAGTCCATGTCCTTCAGGCCCACCTCAGAAAGGAGACAGAAATGGTGCCAAGGCATTTATCTCCTCGCTTACCGAAGTTAACGCCCTAATCGGAACCGCCTTGTCGCTCGTCCACCCCCGACTTTTCAAGATGCAACTCCAGGTCCTAATCGAACTCTATACTGGAAGGGCTGACTGTAACCATAGGGAGCTCATGTTGGAGCTATTTGAGCAGTGGTCTACCCCGTTCACGGGGTTTGATCTCATATCTAACCGGGAGTCGCCTTTCCATCGGGACTCGCGTGGCGGAAAGTTGCTCTTCGATTTTCTGGCTGTTTTTGGCGAACATCGCGACGGAAGATTTGAAGTCCCACTCCTGAGCGCCCGCTTTGCGTACAACCCAGGTACTGGATTTTTCCTTCCCGGCTATCTCTTTGAACATGGGGCAAGCCAGACACATGGGGATCGTATCTGCATTGCGTGCTACTTCAAGCCAAATGTCGGACACGGTGCGCTGTCCTCATATGCGGAAGTTCATCTCCCGACCGCGGCAGAGCTCTGTCAAAAGCATGGACTTCCTGCTGAGAGGGATCATTAGCAGGCTTCATTGACAGGCCGTCGTTCGTGCGGTTCATAAGGATCTAAATATATACATCTGATGCCAAGCCAAAGCGGGATTGTACTTCCTTCAAATTTTTAAAAGACTCCAGGGCAAAGTCCGCGTGTATTTGAGCGTTTGCGACATTCGTATCCAACAAGCTGAGTGTCAGGGACGACGTAGGGAGGGAAGACAGGGAATCGGAAAGATGATCACGTATAAGACGATATCGAGGATACGGTACATGGGTGCCGGATCCGAGTATATAAGAAGCAGATAGGAAAGGAGAAGTGAGTCTAGTCTAGATCATAACAGTCGCCCCTCCTCAGGTCCGAGGTCCCTCGAGGAACAAAGCATGAAAGCGAAAAAAACCAATGGAAAGAATAGAAGTGAAGTTGAAATGGTAACTTGGGTTAATTTATTTTCGTTGCAGTACTCTTTGACGACTCCATTTGGATCGTATAAGAGGTGGGAGTCTTCCCATACCGCGTCTTCTTTGTTGTCCGATGTATCCATCGAAACCAGGAGGTGGAACGAGTTTCGCGTGATGCGGTGGTCATGAACTTCCGTAACACGGGGAGGAATGAGTTCGATGTTGAGCTGGTCTTCAGGAGGTCGTTGTGACGGGAAGGAGTTTTGGACGTATGGTGTTAGTCGGTCGATGTTGAAAACACGGGAGTGCCGATACGACGATGGTAAGTCCAAGCGATACAGTCGCGGTGAGATGACTTCGGAGATGGTAACTGGTCCTACGCGTTTATCCGACAACTTTTTAGCGGGTCGACCGAGATCTAGGTGTTTGGATTCGATGAGAACCTTATCTCCCTTTCGTAAGATTGGGAAGTCCTTCCTCGACTTGTCGTAAGATCGTTTCATGGCTTCGGCAGCGAGGTCCATGGAAGCAGCTACTTCGTCACGTAAGTCGGCCATTTTCTTTGCGAACTCGTTGGCGGCAGGGACGTCGGTAGGTGAAGATGATACTCGATTAGGGGATAGAGGATTCGTGGGATGTTTGCCGAAGTTCGCGTAGAAGGGGGAGACACCAGTTGCCGAAGAGATCTTGTTGTTGAGAGCGAATTGGGCGCATGATAGCCAGTCAGCCCAGTCGTTCTGTCGGTGGTTGCAGAATATGCGAAGAAACAATTCGAGCTCTTGGTTCATCCGTTCGGTTTGTCCATCAGTCTGAGGACGGTAGGCGGTAGACGTGTTCTCTTTAATGCCGAGGAGTTCGTTCAACGACCTGGTGAAGTTGGAGACGAAGACTGTACCGCGGTCGGAAATGATCTTCGCAGGAAGGCCGAACGTGCTCCAGACGTTATCCCGAAAGAGACGAGCGAGTTTGTCGGAAGTTAGTCCTTGCTCTTTGGTCGGCACGATGCGAACCATCTTCGAGAGTCGATCGACGACCACAAAGATGGAATCGAACCCGTTTGACTTTGGTAACCCAGTGATGAAGTCGGCAGATATGACGCTCCATGTCGTGGTGGGTGTTTCGTTAGGGGCAAGGGGACCGACCTTCGCAGCTCTCGAGGGTTTTGTTCGTTGACAGGTTGGACAACCCTTTACGTAGGTGTCGCAATCCTTCGACAACGAAGGCCACCAGAAGTCTCGTTGTATGATCTCTTGGGTTCGGTAACGACCTGGATGACCTGCGTCTCGTGAATCATGAGCCTGCAATAGAACTCGTTCTCGCAAGTCAGACTTGTTGGGAACGAAAACCCTGTTGTACCATGTCAAGATCCCCGCCTGGAATGTCCACCCTGGCAAGTTCCTCTTCTCCTCCCATGTCTCTTTCAACTCTCCTTCACAAGACGTTTTGATCTCGTCGACAAAGCTGTTTTGAGGTCGGACAGTGGAACTGAGTCGTCGAAGGTTGTCACAATGGAGAATCTGTACAGGTGGGTTCTCCTCGCGTCCGTCGTCCCAGTCTGGGCGACGCGACAAAGCGTCGGATACGACCATGGCTTTACCAGGTTGGTGAACGAGACGGTAGTCGAATTCAGCAAGTTCGGAGTTCCACCTATCTTGGCGACCATTGAGGGATTGCGCTTTAAAGAAGAATTGGAGGTTGGCATGGTCAGACAAGATCTCGAAGTGGTTGCCAAGTAGGTAATGCCGCCATTCTCGAAGTCCCCGAATCATGGCGAAGAGCTCTCGATCGTGAACTTTGTAGTTCTGTTCGACTGAACTGAAGCTCTTCGAGGCGAAGGCGACTGGTCTCCAGAGTCCGTTTTGAAGCTGAGATAAGACTCCTCCTGAAGCGTATAGAGAAGCGTCAGTCTCCATGCGATAGGGAGCGTCGTCAAGGGGTAAGGCTAGGGTGACTTCGTCGGCGATGATGGTCTTTAGTTTGTCAAAGGCGTCCTGATGTTCGTCGGTCCACGTCCACTCGACGGACTTGCCTGTGAGCTTGTGTAGAGGAGCGGCATGAGTGGAAAACCCTCGAATGAACCTTCGATAGAAATTTACGAAGCCTAAGAACTGTTGTAACCGGCGCCTATTACTAGGGACCGGCCACGACTTGACCGCCTCCACCTTCGCTGGATCCATTCGCATCGACCCTCGTCCAATCACCACACCCAAGTACTCCACCTCCTCCGCATGCCACGTACACTTCGATGCCTTCAAACACAGGTTATTGTCCTTCAACCGTTGGAGGACCCTCTTCACGATTCGCTTATGCTCCTCGAGATCACTGTGGAAGATTAGAATATCATCCATGTAGATCACTATGCCCCCTCGGCTATCATGTCCTTGAACAGATCGTTCATCATGAATTGGAATGTAGCCGGCGAGTTGCAGAGTCCGAAGAACATGACGGTTGGTTCGAACAACCCACGAGATGTTATGAACGCTGCTTTGTGTTCGTCCCCTTCCCTTATCCTGACGTTATTGTATCCCCACCGCAGATCGAGTTTGGTGAACCATCGTGCTCCCTTAAGCTTGTCCATAAGATCTGAAACGAGGGGTAGAGGATATCGGTTGCGAATAGTGACGTCGTTTAGCTTCCGATAGTCCTGAACAGGACGTAGTGATCCGTCTTTCTTCTTGATGAAGAAGAAGGAAGACGCGAATGGAGAAGAGGATGGACGGATGCGGCCACTGCGAAGTTCCTCGTCAACGAAACGGTCGAGTTGTTTTCGTTCGTCTCGCGAAAGCGGGTAAACTTTTGACGAAAATGGTGCAGCGTCTGGTTTGAGTTCGATTGGATGGTCGTACGAGCGTCGTGGAGGTAAGGATTCCCAAGCAGAGTCTGAGAATACTGGTGCAAAGTCTTCAAGGTATTTCGCTGGATATTCCGCTTGTTGACGTCGACTTTCGGACGCTGCCTGGATCGCTTCCAACTCCTCCAACCGTCTTACCATGAATGTCTCCTGCATGTTGATCATCATCAACCGATCACCCTCCTCTAACTCCTCGCGAAACGCTTCCTCCATGTCCTTTCTCGCCCCTTCCAGAATTTCATCTAGCGACGCAACCTCCACCTCCTCTTCCTCCGAATCCTCACCGCTAACCTCCTCCGGTTCCTCTTCACACCCTCGCTCTACCGCCTTCGGAAATGTTTCCACACACAGTGCCGGGCATCTTGTGAACACCAACTCTCCAGTTCTCCAATCGAGTTCGGGATTGTGCAACTTCAACCATGCGTGTCCTAGGATTAAAGATGTCGATCCTAGGTTGGTGATATACATCCGCAGAACTTCGGAATGGTCACGTATCCGGAGAATGATGTCGACGTAGTGTGTGATGGATCCGTTGGCGTTGAGAGAGCCGTCGGCGTTGTAGACACCGATTGGGAATGGTAGAACTGAAGGGAGAAGTTGTTCTTTTGCGACGAACTCGGAATGGACATAGGAATTCTCAGCGCCACTATCAATGAGAGCCTCGGCAGATATTTCGGCGTCATCATCGAGTACTTTGAGTCCTACGGCTGTAGTGCACGAACGAGCTCCCATTTTTGAAATCATCATGGGCGGTTTTTTGAGTTGACGTAAAACCGTTAAAGCATCGTCGTCGTCGGCAGAGTAAAGGAATGACAGGATTAACTCGTTGACTTCTGCTTGTCGACCTCGATGAACCCAAGATCGTAGAATTTGCAGACCAGTCTGAACTGATAGGAGCCGAAGTCGCTGTAGAACCCTATTGATGCCAGAGAATCCATTCAGGACTGAAAGGTCGACGGGAGGTAGACGAGAGATCGAGATTTGGGACATAGAAGAAATCTGTGTGTCGCATAAACGCTCATTGATTAACGTTGTAGCTACACACCGAGAATCCTCCTTGGGCGATACTGCGTTGTCCCTCACAGATCGCCATGTCCAAAATCCTCCTCGTCCATCTCGTTCATCGCCCTTATTAACTCCTCTGCACAGTCCTCTCGTCCTCCCTCTCCCAACACTTCCGCCATCTTCTCCAATACGACAGCTATCTTCCCAGACTTCGGTGGGTTCGGACACTCAGGTCGTCTATGTCCTCGTTCTCCGCACTTGTAGCAAATGCCAGTGAACTCCGTCGTGGAAGAAACAGCGTTTGGTGCTGGTAACGCGAGAGGAACAGTAGGAGCGGGAAGAGCAGGTGCTGTCGATGTACGAGATGCGCCAGTTGAAGAAGAGTTCGAAGCGCGAACGGCTGGTGGGTTGTTGGAGCGCCACGAAGCCTTTGTGAAATGAGGAGGAGCGTCCTTAATGACGTTTGTCCTGGCGTCGTAGTGTGCATCCGCCCTTTCTCCCTCTCGGCGTTCGTTGTCCTCGTTGATAACACGTTGACGGAAGATCTCGTAAGAAATGACCTCAGTGCCGATTTTTCGTACAAGCTTCCTCGGGAGACGGTGACGAACGGCCTCGATGCTGGTGATGTCGTAGATGGGTGAAGCCATGCCAGCTTTGACGCGTAGGTTATCGTATCGAAGGAAGAATGCGGCAGCCGACTCGTCAGGGTTCTTGACTTCTAGATCCATCTGTCGACGAGCCTCGTCCTTAAGGTACTGGTCGCCGAAGGTGATAGTGAATTGAACCTTGTACTCTTCCCAGGTTCGTCCAAGCCAAGCTCCCGAAGATAAAGCCGCGATGCATTGGTCGTACCAGAGCTTTGCAGAACCTTCTGAGCAGTACTTCAAGGAAAGAAGGATCTTCTGGCGGTCGGTAAGCACCCTAGCTTCGGCATCGAATGCTAGTTCGCATACAGCGAGATGCGACTGCGCGTCCTCCGGCTTGCCTGAGAACTGCTTTAGCTCGAAGGCCCAAGGTGGGGCTCGCGCATCGCAGCTAACATTGAAGACTGGTGCCGGCGGAGGTTGCACAGGATTCGGCGGAGCAGCGGGAGTTTGCTGAAGACGGTCCATGAGTTCTGCTAAATGCGTTCGGTATTCCTCCCTCTCGGCACGATCAGCCTCCCTATCCTTCCTCTCCTCCTCCTTATCCTTCCGCATCTGCTGGAAAAGTGAGACTAATAGCCTTTCCGTCCCGGATGCTTGATCTATTTCTCCCTCCTCTTCCTCCTCCTCTCCCCCCCTCCGACTCCTTCCTCTCCTAAGTCCAGCACTTCCTCCTCCACCTCCTCCGCCACCACCTCCACCTCCACCACCAGCACTCCCATCGTCGTCCGGTCGTGTCCTTGGGGGCATAGTGCGAGAATTAAGAAGTAAAGGAAAGAAACGATGACAAAGTGAAAGTTGAAGGAAAACGTGCTTGGTTTGAAACGATGACGCCTAATAAGGTCTTGATCGGAACGGAGGACTCGAAACGGGGGCAGATTGAGACGGATCAGGGGTCGGTTTGAAACGGATCAAGGGGAACAAGGGCTTCGATGTGGGGTCGATGTGGGGTGTGTGTGTGCTTGCGGGGAAATCGTGAACCGAAACGATGAAATTGAGGACGTCGAGAAGATGGTGATGATAATGCAAGGAATCGGTCGAGAGATTTTTGGGATCCTCGATATACTGTCAGGGACGACGTAGGGAGGGAAGACAGGGAATCGGAAAGATGATCACGTATAAGACGATATCGAGGATACGGTACATGGGTGCCGGATCCGAGTATATAAGAAGCAGATAGGAAAGGAGAAGTGAGTCTAGTCTAGATCATAACACTGAGAGTCTCCTTGAGAAGATCCGGCAGCTCTGGCGCCACCGTCGGGCCAGTGATGGCCGCCCCTTGATCGGGAAGGCGACTCGCCCGATTAGGTTCGCTAGGCCGCTCGTTCGCGGCGATGGTATAAGCACCGGCGTACGCCTCTTGCCATTCTTCAAACACAGAGGCCGGGGTGGGGGAAGGTAAATCGGCTCTCCACCACTCGGGAATCTTGAAAGGACACGACTTCAACAGGGGCCCACCCATCAACATTCCGTTGTCTAGCAGGCAGCCGTTGCAAAGCGCCGCCCAGAGATCCTCGTCTGAACCGTTATGCAGATGCAGGCGGTTCATCAAAGTTCGGAACGGAACCGACACAACGTTGCGCTCTACAACCAAAGAATGCAATCCATGTAGGGAGATAGCCATATCCTGGAATTTCGAGGTCGGTTATTATTTACGATGGTAACTGGGACAAATATACAACTCACCAATTCCTCTTCAAAGAGATCGAGGTATCGTTTGTTGAATGTAATTGAAAATCGGTTATGAAAAATATGGTCAAGGTAGAGCTCCCTCCGATAGGTGATGTAGGCTAGAAAAGAGCCCCACAGTGCGGGGGAGCTGATCGGGGGGATACCCAGCATGCTGGGAAGGTGTGAAAGACTGTCTAAAGATAGTCGGTTCATGCTCGCCTTTAATATACAGGTACGGAAAGGATCCGACGTACCGACCTTTTGGTTGCTCCGAAGTCGGAGAAATTGTCTTATATAGCGCATCATGCCAAAGCTATGCTTTTTCAGAGAGGGGATTAATTGTTAAATACACATTGAAGAATTCTAACGATCGTTTAAGACAGTATAGTTGGGGAAAGCCGGGGCATGGGAAGAACAATCGGTGGCGGCGGGCGAGGCGGGGCGGGGCGGGGCGGGAGGGAAATGATAATCGGGGTGGTCGGATTACAGGGTCGGAGGGTAGATGGTTACCGGGGAGGAGTGGGGATAAGGTTCGCAATTCTAGTCGCTTAGAGTTTGCTAATCCTCGCCGCAAGGTCCTGAAGAGCTCCAATGGAAGCCACAAGACTCGCAAGGTGATCGTACGTGACGGTCATCTCCGACTCAATAAAATGAAGCGCATCGGAGGCTGCCAGAAACGCATCTCGGAGTTCGTTATCGGTTAAGGCGGCAATATTGAGGAGGGAATGGCGAGGTTGAGCGACTGCCGGGGGTAGATCCTTCCTTTGTCTCTCCCAGTACCCAAAGACATCGAGAGGTGAAGAGGCGGGCGTCATGTTCGGTCCTTCTGGGGAGTACGATATCCACCAGTTCCCTTCGTATCTCGCCAGAACAGAGTCCTTCGGGTCCCGCGTATCGGTAACAATGGCCATAGTGGCGTCGAAATCATCGGCTCGGTCTTCAAGAAAAAGCCGGAGTAGTCCCCTAAGCGCCCACGGTGGGTGAATGCGCTCGTCATGTACAGTAACGCCGAAGCCAAGTAGGTGGTTGGCGGTCGTCTGAGGTTGTGGATGGTGAGTGGACGTGCAAAATCGAGAGTAGTTCAAATGCGTACCAATTCTTCCAGCAGGCAAGTCTTGTAGAAGGCCAAGGCAGGGTCGGAGATCATAGAATGTCGGAGGGAGTAACACATAGCGGCTGCTCGACAGCGGCTTGAGGCATAGTTCACCAAGCTCTGAATATCGTTGGGCTTGAGAGTACGAAGACGTGCAAAGAGTTCGCGGTTGGGAGGCGTCATGAGATCAAGACTGAGATCAATACGTTGCTACGAGGGAATAACTGATTTTACAAGTTATAAAAAGCCGCCTTAATGTCCTCCAACTCCATCTTCACCGGTTCTTCGTCTTCCCCGTCAACATCCATCATCATTCCCTTGGTATCCTCAGCAGAATCATTGAGTCCATGCGGCCAATCCACTTCTTTGTCTTCCTCCTTGATTTCTTTTTTGACACCGCCTTCGATGCCGCCTTCGATCGGACGTAAGACGACCCCCGCTTTCTCCTGGAACTTCAACACCGCATGTGCACCAAGTCTTCTCCACATATCCGCCTGTCGATGAGCGTATGACCGGGCACCATCGCTTTTGGCAACCGCAGCCCAGCCTTCAGCTCTGGACCGTCGAAACTCCATGAATCTGACGAACCAATCCATCTCTGACTTGAGGAGCACAAGCTCTTCCGTCCATCTGTCGTTCCTAGACTTCGCCCGAATCCAGCTGACGTGGTAGACTGCCCCACCGCGATCAATTTATCAGCATTGGCCTAACATGAGAGCAAATGATAATCACCCACCCTCCTCAATATAGGCACCCTTGTCGGAATCCCCTTCTACATTTAGATGCCAGATCCAAGAGAGTCCTTCGTCCCGAGATCCCGCTTTGTTTGGGTCGTACACCGATGACACCGCAATGGTGTGCTCCCTGGTCAGCTTCTGGAATCGGGGGTACTTGTCGGCAACACCAAGTCTTACCAAGGCCCATAAGGCGCATCTATACCTTTGGATCTGGTACTTCATCATTTTCTCAACCTCGTTTATCGCATCGTAACCCCGGGTCCGCCCCCGCTTCCCCGAAGCCAATTTCTTGTTGTCCCGATATAGCCTGGACTTCCGCACAATCTCTTTCCGAAGCTCCTCCAAAGCTTCCTCAGCCTGGGCTACCCTCAGCGTTTCTTCCTTAGCTGCGACGGGATCCCAGCCGTCGGGTCGTTGGTCAAAGCTGGATGGAAGCGGCAGAGGAGATAGTTCCAGTTCCGAACGTTTGAAAAGGTTGTTCAACTTGACGAGATCTTCCTCCTCGCATGTGCATTCGTCCTCGTCCTGAAAGAGTTAGTTTCAGCCACCATCTCGTTAAATCAACCAGGGTACTCACTTCGCAGACGCATACATTCCTATTGTCATCCCAGGGCGTGGCGCGGAGTTCCGCCAGGTCCATTTCCGGGAATAGATCCTGACCTTCATCATAGAAGATGTTCATCAACCTGATGATAGCCTGAGCTTTCCGAACTTCGTCTACATCCCGCTTTTGCGCCGCTTTTGTTTGTTTCTTCTTCCCCGTTAAAGGAGAATCGGCCGGCTTAGAGCGGAGAATGGCTTTGAGTTTAATCCTGCAGAAAAGCGTGAACCATTGACAAATTAAAATCGTATCAATACTACAAAAATGCAAATAAATACTGACTGAGCTTCCTGAAGCTCGATTCCAAGAGAGATCCAATCGGCTACCCCCAACTGATCTTTCTCCTCCGTCTTCTCCAACCCCATCAGTCGGGCCTGGACAACATGGCTCCCTTCAACTAAAAAATCATTTCAGCTCTCACAGTCGGGAGATAGATCGGGGAGACAAAGTACCTTGCCGAGTGTTCATATTGTACACATCCATCGATTCGTTGTGCGTCGTGGATCGGCCTTCGTTCGCTTTGTCCATTAGCAGAGTCCATGCGGACCTTTGGTCTTTGGAAGCAGTGCTATCCAGCTGTTTAAACGCTTCGGCTGCTTGGGCCTGTTCAACCGCTGACTCGTCAAGCCGCTTGATCAGGTACGCCACTATGATTAAGGAGTTAGTTCGGGCTTTTGTTGGGCGGATTTCCGAACTTACCCATCCCCGTGAGCTTTCTCCAGTTGCCGTCGTTCATGCACGCGTCGAGCATCTCCGCACGGTGCGCCAAAGTCATGTTCCGAGTCATCTTAGCCGCACCGTTTAATGTAGACCACAGAGACTCCAAAATTTCGCCGCTATTCACCCCAGCGCCAGGGTAATAAGTAGGGGCAAAACGGTGTAGACATTCCTCCTTGTGACCGTGAACGTGGAACAGCCCTATGAGGAAGTCGAGAGCCAGATCCTTCGGGAACATCGAGGAGAGCCTTTTGCTCCGGGCGATGCGAGCGTGGAAGTTGATGCAGTACTGACAGCTGATGTCATATGCAAGTATCGACTTCGGCATTGCCTTCGCGTTTGTAGATTGCAGCGCTTGGCAGAGGGCATAATCCACGTTTAGTTGTCTATCCGAAGATTGGCGGCAAGAGCGGGATTCGTCGGGTCGGCGCGTCAAATGTCGGGGCGGGATGTCGGACGGGTAAAGGTCATTTGCATGATCAGAATTAACTCAGGCATATAGGCGAAACAACGAACCTCTCTCCTTTCTGCATGTCAACCACCGCTCCAGGTGCGAAGCACCCATGCCGGGCGCAAGCCACGGCGACCAGGCCAGTCGAATCATAGCCCTTTTTGGCGTGGTTCTTCTCGGCGATTGCGCGATGCTTCGAGCACATAGGTGCCTAGACCCAAAGAACGGATAAGTTTCCGAAGACAAAAACACCAGTATAATTGAGTATAATTGAAGTCAAATAGGCCGCATATCGTAGGGGAGACTAGGACGTGGGCAAGAAATTTCTAAACCCACCTCTTTGTATTCTTTGGAGCCTTTGACATGCTCGGCGTACGCCTTCGGTTCTGTCATATACGCCGCCCCGTCGGTCAGCGCGACCGCCTCCTCCGATCCATGCTTGCCAATGGGGTGGTCGAGAACGAAGTTTCCATCTGTGACCAAATAACGGGTATAGACCCATCTGGGAAGTCCACAAATGTCAGCTTATTTTCCCTTTGCTCAGAGTCGGACAAACGGGGACGTACCTGGGCCCCACCACTTTCCAATCTTGGGGAAGGTTGACCTTGTCCTGGGGGCACGTTGCGCAGAATAAAGCAAGATCGCCAGCACCCGGAGAGCTGTCCTTAGCGGAGTTCGCGAAGCCATTGCGTTTCAGATTGGTGAGATGGTTGTATTGCTGCCAGACCCTTGCAAGCTCCCGCCTGCGATCCTGTCGGTTGTGAATGGAGTCAGTAGTCGAACATATCCCAGAAACAAGAAAACGCACCAGGGTCTCCGATGGAAAGACGTAGTTCGTCAATCGCCTGAGGATTTCCGTGTAGCTGTCCGTCGCCATATGGGTATGGACCTTCAGAAGGTGGATGTGTTTCAAAACCTCGAACGTGAAAACTGTTGAGACGGACTTCGAGGTTGTGGGGTAGAAGGCGTGGCGGAGGTACTGCACCTCGTCGGCAGGGGCTGTCGGACAGAAACAGGTGAAGACGGGGAGATGGTGATACCCGTTCATGTGGACAAAGGCTGTAACCTCCCCTGAGCCTATAATCCTGTGCTTCGGGATGGCACCGAACGTCGGGTCATTGGTAAAGTCATCGACTTCGTTGATATTGGTGCAGCGGGCTTCCAGAGCCTCCCGAGAAGCTTGGTATCGAGGGCATGGTTCCATCCCATGACCTAGACAGATAATGGTCCCGACATGCCATAACCACGCAGGCACCCAGTGGGTCCCAGCCCACCTCTCTACCCTGTGGAAAGGATTTGTACGGTGGTCGACGAGGCAGCATTCCCGACATAATCGGGGAACGCCAACGCAGCAGAGACAGCGCCAGACTGTCGGAGAGGCGGCGCATTTCTCACATGTAGGAGAACGAAGGGCTTCCGACTCAACGATCACGTCGAGGTATAGCCCAACCTTGGCTTCTTTCCAGTGCTTCATGTATTCGTGCGTAGTCTAGGAATGAATTAATGGAGAGTCCACCTAAAAGAGCAACTGACAACCCACATTTCCCTGGCTGGTTTTTCCCGAATGTCTACTGAATTCCGAGGCCATTTATGGAATCGGGTACTTTCCGCGGCGGAAAAAGCGCCAAGCAATTTCCGGAAATAAAGCAACGTGACCTCTAAGTCACATGGGTGCCAAGACACAAGTCCCAAGAGCTTCGGGGTTCAAGCACCAGTGCGGCCATTTTTATTTTCTCAATAACTCATCTTATTATCCCGCATATTCGGTTGCAATACAATATCATTTTCACTATATACAGCCATCCTATATTGCCCAGCAAACCCAAGCAATTCTCTGAAGCTTGGTTGCACCGACGCCGCATTGTCGGCCAGCCGAAAATTTGCGTGTCGAATCGATGTTTGTTCATCTTGATGAAGGTTGCCCGTGACACATCCTCTCTCTTCCCCCCACCATGCCGCATCCAATCGCGAGCCCTCTCTCAGTTTGTTAAGTCGATTCCTTATTCTAGCACGTCTACAGAGCGTAGATAGCGCGCTCCCTCATCTTGCAACTTGCAAGTGCGATTAGCTACTGTTGGCGACCGTTTTCCTCCGCTTCCCCCTTGGCCCCATCCGCCACCGCGCGCAATCGCACCACACTCGCACAACCTGAACATGGTGGAATGCAGGGGCGACCATGGACGGCACTGCGGCGCAGACGGTGATTCTAGGTCCAAGGGTGTGTCACTACTCAAGGCTATGGCGTATACCAACTGACTTACCGTGCGCAGAAGCGCGCTTGCGCGCCGTAACGTTAACACCATGACGACGAAAGCAAGGCGACCTGGTCTAAGGTCTTGGCGGCCTGTTTATTGGCGGAGGAGAGATCCCGCCGCCGCAGTGTTTTATGAGGATGTAGAGGATGCCGGCGTCGCGGTCGACGAAGCGGTCGGGGTAGCCGATGATGTGTTCGTGGTGGATGACTTTGAGGGTGTTACTGGGGGTGGAGGTGAAGCCGATGCCGGAGGAAAGGGATGTAGGAGGGAGTCGAGGAGGATGGGTGCTGAAGGGGCGGAGGGGCGATGAAAGAGGGGCGACGAGGAGGATGGTGGACGACTACGCGAGTCGTCCATGCACAAGGTCAGTATCTCTTTTCTAAAAACTCTGCGCGTCTACTCACCTTTCGGTTAGACCGTAAGACGCCTGGCGCATCAAGCCGTGAGTATCCCTCGCCCTCTCCACCACCTGCGCACGTCCCCGGCCATGCGCTACACGCACGATCTCTCGAACCAAACCGACGACGACGGCGACGAACGTACCTCCCCCTCGACTCTCCCCTAACAAGCACCCTGCCAGAGCACCGTCAAAGATGCACAGCACGCACCAGAAACGTCGGAGACTTACCGCGTACCCGACCTCCAAACCTCCAGCACTCTCCAATGTTTTGGCCTCACCATCACGAACGACGACGAGCACCCATCCTGTGAGACGAAAGAGTGTGCGTCAGCCAACACGAGCTCGGCGCCATGCGACGACCGGCGTACCTGCCCGTCCTGGAGCACGACGATGACGACGACCGGCTAGAGACACCCTGAAGCCCGAGCCAAAACGCCGACGACGACGGCGAACGCACCTCGACGTCGATGACTCCCGCATACAACACCCTGCCAAACACCAAAACAAGGACGTGGAAGACTTACCACACATCCGCCAGGCACCCCGCTCCTCTTCGACGTTCTCGACATGCCGCCGCTCCAACACCGCTATCGGCGAGGAACAACGTTCCGGCGAGCGACCAACGAAAGGGCCGCCAACATCGCGCACCCAGGGGTCCCGGGATCTCGAATGGCAAAGCGAGCGCATGCATCTAGGCTTAATGGTGTGTTATAACTTCTTACTTGGCGATATGGTCTGATACCATTCGCCACCTGTGCAATGAAAGGATCACCGCGGGCTGCAGCAGGACCTGAACATCGACAGCGCAAAAGTATCGGAGCACGGCACTCACCATCGTTCTACAATCCCACCCGTACGCCAGATCACTATTCCAATGTCAGGCCTGCGGGACGTCTTGGAGGTGCTTCAGCATTTGCGACTGAAGTAAACACAAGCTAACATACCATTCAGAAAGCCTATGATTCGCATGATGCTTTCTCTAGACAATTGCACAGGTTAGTCCGATCTCGACGATTGTCGGTGTCGCACAAGCAAAACGAAATTCACCTTATCTCGCAGACCGCTTGTCCACCCCACGGTTGTCCCACGGCCGACATTCTCCATGCGCCGGGACATGGACAACCACAACCAGCGCACACGAGATCGAGGTCATAGGCACCTGCCGACGCCTCCAAAGTCTTGAAGAATCCGTTGGCCGCAAAGACCGACTCGATCAAGCCATATACTCACCTCGCGGTCCCTCGAGGTCGCCCTGCACCCAAAGCCACGAACAGACGCGCGTGGCTTCGCCTCCAGACACCCAAAAGTCCTGCCAATACCATCAGCACGCGGCTCCGACCAGCCGACTTACACTCACCCTTCGCTCTGCCCCAAGTCCCGGGATCGCCAGCAGGCCCTCGACGACGACGACGGTCTAGCCGCCAGTCAACGAGCTCGTCCTGACCGATCTCGATGACCTCCCGACACCCCGAAGAGAAAGGCAGCCGTCGATGACGACCCGAAGCAACGGCAATGGAGGCGTAGGCGAAGGCGAAGAAGGTGGTGGTGGTGAAAGAGAGGAGGTAGCTGCTACAAAAATAACGGTCAGTCACCAGTACCCTCCCAATGCGAACGAAAAGAACTCACCTTCGTTAACAGACTCCCTCTGACTTTGACCACCCATCCTATTCACAAGGAACGTCAGCAAGCCCTCGACATCGGCGACAACAGCGCACGTACGTGCATCAGCATCGACGGCGGCCTACGCACTACCCACTAATTCACTGAGCTGAGGTCTATTCAAGGTGAGCCAACCGGGCCCTCACTCGACGCGATAAAGGCTAACCTGAGTGCAGTGTGCATGCCGATTCCAGTCCGATACGTCGAATCGCGACCTCGTCGACGTTCTGGTGATTCGTAAGTAAATCAATCTTATATCAACTTCTACATGAGTGACTGACCTTTCGCATCTCCTCCACTCTAGTTCAGCCAAGCCTTGCATCCCAGCCACTAGCCTACAACCTCGTTGGCCACGTTCGAGTCGTTGTACCAAGGTGAGTGCAACTTGCTGCTTTCGCCGTCGTGTGCTGATGCCTCGTCAGAGCGGCGAGGGTATCGCATGGTAGTGTATGAAAGACCTCGATCGACTTGCGCGTCGAGTTTTAGCTGAACATTGGTGTAGCTATTGGCGTCTGTGCTAAAGGTGAGCAAATGGACTTTACATTAATTGGGAGACAAATGACTGACCTGTTGTACGATCGTAGACTCGTAGCCCGACGCAAGACCACGTTCAAGCCGTTGTAACAGGTGAGTGCGGCTTGCTGTTGTCACCGTCTAGTCACTCAGCTTTGATTGGAATCTCCATTGCAGGCACCCGGCCTTCCTCGTTGCGCTGCGCCTCATGACACGAACCATACCCAGCGCAACTGCGAGCACCGAGATGGCCAGGATTCAACGAAGAGCGGTGGCTCAGAGGGAAGAGGCTCCGCGTAGAGGCCCACATGGACACCCAGGCCTCACCACCATCGCATCGACACATTCCCGCCAACTCAGCCGAAAGCACTCACCTAACAAGCCCGGATACGGCGCCGCCGCTGGAGTGAACGGCGCGCCCGATTGCAAGAAACTTCCGACTGCAACTCCTCGCCCGCCCACTCGCAACCAGAACACCGATCGCAACGCACTTGATCATCCATCGCACACACAAACATGAGTCGGTCATCTCCTTGCGCACCCACTCGCAACGACGAACACACGTATGCCCAACGCGTCGATTCACTCACCTTCACCCGGAAATAGGTCGTTTTGGCACGCTGCACGACACGAGCGGCACCTCGCGCATATGCGAGCACCTGGACATCCAGAACTGAATGAAAAGTGAGTCTTTGTTTTGCTAGCCAGACCTTCCGACCGCCTTACGCCCAACGCCCATCTCTTCGTCCGCCCGCTCCCAAACCCCAATTGCCGGCAAACGCACACGCTCAAACACGAGTGCATCGGCCGTCTGGCCAGGACCGCCATCGTCCCGAACGCCGTCCCCCACAACGTACCTACCGACACGAGCTGCACCTCGCGCAACTGCGAGTTCCGAGACCGCCGGTATCGAGGTCTGCGCGTAGGGTGGAGCACCAAAGATGGGGCGAGCACATCAGCGAGGCCACCGCTGCTACGGAGATGGGTGCACGGCTGCACGGGCAAGATGCGACGACTAGCAGGACATAAGTAGTCGTCAACTCGCGTAGTCATTCCGAATGTATTAAATATGCATGCAATACACTTTGTTTGTGGGTATGTCTTGGCCCCGGTGTGCGAGATCTCGAGGGTGTGGGGTATCAGAGGTGGAGGGCACACCGGTGAGTTGTTTTCTTGACTTGCATTCTAATGTAACAGCGACGTATCTCACTAGGATTGACGACTCAAAGGCACATCCCGGATAAGAGGTCAAGCTTTCAGATCATGGCATCCGAGTTAACTCGGCTGTCTATGTCCAGGTGCGCGTTCTACTCCCCTGCTCTGCGCGCGCGTTGCTTATACTGTCATTCCAGATCTTCAAGAAACTCGCGACATCCGAGGGCGCCCACTGTGCAATGACATCGCCCCTGCCCACGGGCCTTGTCAAGTGCAGTGTCTGATTGTTTACTTTTCTCTTTCATTTATGTTGTTTCTTCACTTTTTACACGTAACAACAGAGCCTTGTTATTGTGCTCTGTGCTCACTTGCGAGTCATCGAGGCCCTGACCCACAAATCTTCGCAGGTCTTTGGGCTCGCTGGAAGCTGGCTGGAAGCACTTTACCTTGTGCGCAACAGGTCCAGAACCTGAAGGGCTTGTGTTGGATGAGAAGTTACAAATGTAAGTTGATGATTTTCCAATGATTCGCTATCGCAGCTACACCCACGGCATCTCTGCAGGTCTGCGACGCAGCGCCCAGTCAAGGGACCGTGGACCCGTTTTCTCAACCAGTATTCCTGCACAAGACCTCTCCCCATCTCGTCCATGCTTTGGATTCGCTGATGGCCTAAATGAAGACAGACCTTTGGAGGAATTTTCGGCTGGGTGAAAATCAGGCGTCACCGTCACTGCATCGCTGCAAAATCATGACCAGGAATGGCCTCGGATTTTGCCGCGCGCAGCGACGGTCCACTTCCCACAAGTAGATCCTCCTTGTACTCCTGCTTCGGGTCCTGTGCCGATGACTGAGGGAAGTCTCCTGAAAGTCCTTCTGGATGATCGTCTCCGCTTTCGCTGTCCGGTGCGCCGTATTCTGGTTCCATCCTGTGCATATCGGGATCGTAGTCTTCTGTCTTCGGCTTCTTTACCGCCACATGGTCGGACTTGGTTGGTTTGGGAATGAAGGAAGAGAGTCGGGCACGGCTGGAAGGAACAAGTTTCAATTTATCGCCCCGTTTTGTCTTTCGGACCACGAGATCGGAAACAGTGAAGCCGCGTCGGTCAAACCCGACTTTGGGAGGCATATAGGTGATGGGATAGATGTGTGGGTTAGAGATGAGCTGGATATTCTGAAGATACAGACCTACCTATAGCTTGGGGGGTATTTATACCCGTCCTTGGTCTCCCTTCCATAAATCGTGTTTTTCGCCAGTTAACTTCCCAGCGAGATCCCTTTACATTCCATAAATCACCGACTTCGCCAACCTACTTGCCTCAGACCAACTACCCAACAGCGTGATCGCTCTCTCTTCCATAAATCGCCGACTTCGCCAATCTACTTGCCTCGCACCAACCGACTCCTCCTCACCGAGATCCCTCTCCCCTCTCCCTATGTCAGCACTTGATTCTCCCGAAGGCGGCGCCCCCATGTCAGCGGTAGATTCTCCAGAAGGCGGCCCAACGGTGGAAGAGGAAAAGCCGGCAAAACGACTTGACGACCGATTTACGGTGTACCAGCTTGCCTACCTCGAGGAGCGGAGGGACACCTATCGAGCTTCCACTGCAAACGAGCGTAAGGAATTGTGCCAGCATACAGTTGATCATTTCGTCGCCGAGATTGAAAAGACCGGTGATGAGGAAAGTGCTGGTTTGCGCGGAAAACGCACACACACCAACACACCAACACACGGATCCGCATCTTGATCTCTGCCATCATCATCGACGCGAGCGCTTATCTGCGCTCGGGTGTCTCTGCAGGTACGTTGTCTCATAGCCGCATCCTTAGCTGACTTGGGGTATACCCAGGCCACCATCGGAGTACGTCTCATAGTCGTGAAGCTCACGAAGGAGCTGAACGGGGTAGCCTCGCGCGAACAGAGTCACAAAGACAGTGTTGCACAGACATTCCGGTGAGTCTTGGCTCGTGGTTCACGGTGCCTTGCGTGGCTCATAGTCGTTCTTGCTCGATCTAGTCTCGATCATTCGATATGCAGGAATTTCGTCTCGACGTTCTCCGACCCAGGCAGCACGGAGCTTCTCAGCTTCGATACACCGTCAAGTGCAGTGCGCCTGCTCGACTATGCGAAGGTCCGGAACGGGCTCAGAGGTCCAGGGATGGTAGGGAAGTCTGGGAGTTGGGGAAGCGCGAAGGTGCACGGGTATGCCCCTTGCACTCTATCTCGTCGTCTGAATTCATATCTCGATTTTTCTCAGCGACATCGTCTTCACGCGCGAAATTGTTGCGGTCTCTCTCCCCCAAACGAAAATCTTCGCCGTCCACGGCGTCGTAATGGGTTCTCGGGGCGTAGAGGCGAATCGAGGTGCGTATCACCTCGATCTCCTTCCACAGGTGCTGAGGGGTCTCAGGAGCGGCGAGGCGGGAGAACGAGGGCTGGTCTCCACGTGCAAGGGTCTCGTTTCGATTCCTCGGGCACAGGCAGCGTGGAGTTCGCCGCCGCACTGGGTGCAATGGGGTTTTCGAGGTGGGTTAAACCTCTCAAAGTTGTCGTTCGGCTGGCCGCTAATCCTGGACTTGCGTCATAGGCAATCGCGGCTCGTCCTTCTCGCTTCACGCGAGTTCTCAAAGTCTCGGCTTGGAAGTGAAGCTGAGGTCACGATGGGGTCTTCGCGCGTTACGCGCATGGAGGGGTACGTAGGCTTGCGACTAGGCGTCTCCCAGATCTCGGTAAGTCTCACAGTGCTCTTTGGACTTTGCTAAATCGATTTCTCAAAGGTTGTTTCTCGAAAACTCGATGAGCGCGACACGGTGGTCGATAGTGATCACCACGGGTTGACCCCGGGTCACGGCGCAGCAACCCGCACCCGCACCCGGGCCAACCCTACCCGCGAAACCGCGGGTTTACCCGCCAAAACGAACCCAAAAACAGCCAAGTCGGACGAGATTTGGCTGAGATATGGTTCATTTATGTCCTAGCACATAAATGGGCCATATCTCGGCCAGTTCTCATCCGATCTGGACGTTCTTGGGCTTGTTTTGTAGGGGACGGGTTGGGGAATGCCCACCCGCACCCGCACCCCACGGGGTACAACCCGCGAACCCGTGCGGGTCGCGCGACCCGTGGTGATCACTAGTGGTCGAAGGATTGTTGGTTCAACTCGCGTACGGGCTCAGTGGGTCTCCGTGACTCGGTGCGAGTTGCTGCTCGCTTTTGGGGGTCTCCCAAAGGATGCAAGGCCGTTCAGAGGATGTTTGGGTGCCTAGGCATGTGCCATGGCTTCCCGACGCTCTGTACGTCTCAAAGCTAAGCGAGCCTTTTGCTAACTCGATTTCTCGCAGAGTTTTCGGGATCGCGCAGTGCGAGTGAAACGCCGGGTGTCCCGATGCACTCAGCACGTCAAGGTCAGGCGATTTGCCTTTGCACCGAACGTGCTGACCTTGTGGGGTGGGCATAGCGAGGTATTCGGTCGGCGAAGGCCGCTTTCGGTCTACTGAAGTTCTTCGAAGTTCTTCGACACATCTGTACGATGAATAGAGGCGTAGGGAAGGCTACGGGTCTCCCCACTCTCGGTTTGTTTCTTGTGTCTCGATTCTCTGTTTCTAAGGCACACAGGGCGGGTCTCATACAACGCGGTCGCGCGCAGAAAGTTTAAACGCTTTCGAGGGACTGGGTGAACTCAATGCGAGGTGTAGTCAACCACGTGGAAATGGAGGACAGTTCTGAAAGGTTGGGAGGACGGGGATTACCCGCGCGCTTCGCATCTCATCAGGTGCGTCTCTTTCTCTCGATCGATTCGGTTCACTTGGTCTTTCTGATTCTGGCTCATAGTAATCTCGCAGGGCGGCACTTTGACATGCATGTCCCCAGTACGAACAATCGGTATCCAATCCTCCATGATTCATCGAGCACAAGACTCGATTCCTCCACTTCACAGGCATGGGTCGCGCCCGCGAAAATGCTGGCTTTCTGGTGCGTACCATTGGCTGATCTCGCTCTTCTTTTCAACGAAAGAAATCGCTGATGAGGGTTACTCATATAGTCATACCCTTTCCAGGGTTCTCAATATCACGGTAACCGCAGCAACAACGACGACGTGCAATGTACGTGGGGACTGCGATGCCAGCATAGCGCAAGGTGCGTCTGTTTAACGAGTTCGATTCGATTTACACGAAGCCTGGTGCTCATATCTCGCGCGTCTGACCAAGTCGGCGTCGACGCTCTTTTCCGGAACTCTCATTCCGATTCAAATTCGAGGTACGCGTTCCTAGGTGCGTACTCTTTCGGTTTGTATCTTAGAGCTGACCGTTCTTTCGAACAGATCTCGATCTCGAATGTCTTCTCAAAATCAGGACGTTTATAGGCGCCTCAGGACTTCTCGTATCTCGCCAACCTCGACTACGATTGCACGACGAATCAATTCGCCGAACACGCAGCCGTCGGAGGGTGGGGACGAGGGTAGGGTTGGTAGGGCCGGTCTTGACTCTGGAATGAGAGTTCTGTGCGCTTCTGCGCGTCTGGTACGCTTCACTTCGTGTCTCAACGTTCTGCTCATATCCACACAGGGTTTCTCGATAGGGTACCCCACCGGGGTAGTTTCAAAGGTTACCGCCGGTTTAGCGGTCACAAGGGCGAAAGGTGGACAACGTCGGATGTCGTACACACTCGCCCGAGTGTCTGTGTGCACGCAACACGATATCTCGGTTGTGGAGATGTGTAGGGCTCTGGGCTGGATGCAGTGGTATTGCGAGGCGCACTCGAGTCGTGTTCCGTAGCACCGGGTAGGTAGAGCAACAGAATAAAATCCTTGCGCTCCCCGGAGTTGGAATGCACGGCACGATGCAATGCTCGATACGAGGTAGGGCTCGATACACGGTGCGACTCAATGCGAGGCTCGAGGAGGACATAGTGACCGAGGTCGTCGCTTCCTCGAGCCTCTCTCTAAGATTCTTGTGGCGGGGACTCGACGGGCTCGCGAGCTGCGTGCAGATCGTGCACCTAAGTCAACCGAAACGCTCAAGTCGAGGCGAGGCCTCTAGAATATGATGTACGGCTTCTCTGTGAGGTGCTCGAAGCGAGGTCTTCGCTCTAGAAAGATTTAATGCTCAGGTGAGCTCAGTGGGTTCCTCGGAACTCTTGCACGACGTGTGCTCGAGTCCCGGGATGGTTCTCAATTCGCTTCGGTCTAAGCTGGCGAGGTAGCGAGCTCGGTTCTTATCTCGGAGGTTCGATTAATATTCACGAGCACGCGGGCTACGTGAAGATAGTTCAGAACGCAATCAAAGGAGATGTGCGGAACGGTAGGAGCTGGCTGTGCTAGGCGCTTGGTACGATGGGCACGAGAAGGATAACCTCAGTCTTCCAAAAATTCACAAACAGGGACCCTAAGCGAGCAAAGGCTCGAGCACAGAGGCGATGTTTGCGAGTCTTGTAGACCGGAGGTTCGTTCAGAGGTGTGTTTCGACCCCTGCGAGCGCAGAAGCTACGCAGGGTTTACTCGAATCGATCGGCGCTTGTCTCGGTCTAGCGCTCAGAGTTCTGAGAGTTCTTCCTTGGATGAGAGTGGTACAACGGGCGCAGCCGACACGACGATATCACTTGCTCAATTCTCAATGAGGATCAACGCCTTTCGAACGCAGAAGGGGGTGGCTTTGATTAGAGATTCCCGTGGATAAGGGAGCTCGTTCAGAGGTGACTCGCGTCTCGATACCGGCGAGCACAAAGGCTGCGCCGGCGTTCAGAATCAAATCGGTTTCTCAAATCAGAGGTTCACGATGAGCGGTTTGTGAGCGGTCGCTCGTAGTCTGACTGGAGAGGCGCAAGGCGCGTGCACAGATTCAAACAAATCGATGTTCGATTGCTCGACGATGGGTGAACTTGAAAAGTTCTCGGGGTCTAGGGGTTCTTGTAAGGCTCTTGGTCTGAAGGCTCGGGTACGAGTTCGTTCCTCGCGGTTTGCGGGAAAAGGGGATTACGATAGATAAACCCCTCGCGGTGGGCTCCAGATGATGAGGAAAGTGCTGGTTTGCGCGGAAAACGCACACACACCAACACACCAACACACGGACACTTTATCGATAGGCGCCGGCGTGGACTCAGGTCTCAAAAGGGGTCTCAAATCAATATAAACGATAACCCACTCGCAATGAGATGGGTTTCTGAGGTGGGTCTTGGGTAGTGGGGTTACGATAGGCTGTAGTCGGGGTACGACGGTTGGCCGGGAGGTTCTTGGGGAGGGCTCACTCGTCAAGACGAGTTCAGAAGATGGGAGGGAGAGGCCGGGAAGACGAGACGATCACCGACGAGGGGTGACGGAAGGGCTCAATCACAAGCTAATGTGAGAGCTGGAAGTTCCAAGGGTGAGGGAATCACGCAAACGAAAGATCACAAAGACGGGGTACAAATTAGCTCCTATCAAAATACAAACGGTTTAGATACTTATACATATAATAAAATCACATGAAAGGAGGAGGAATGAGTCAGAAAGAGGATCGGATAAGAAAAAGAAGCATAGATGAAGAGATAGAAGCACGGCAGAGGGGATAGAAGGGACCGGCGCTTGCTTGGAGGCGCGTGACGTTGCCGGTCTGCGGCACAATTGATGGTTTGATGGCGGCGCGGCGTTTGCCGCGCGGCCTCTCGTCTCGATGATCTCGAAGGGAAACTGGGGTGCAATGGCTCTCGCAGGGTATGGTGAGGCCTGGGTGGAATGTACGAGGGCAGATAATAGGTAGGAGGCCCCCATGGGTTGGTTTGGACCAAGGGAGGAGGTGCAGCTACTCAGGGAGAGTTTTCGGTACTCACACGAGCATCCGATGCTACGTGTTTGTTACCATGCTCATCCTGCTCTTGTAGTCTCATTTGATAATAGAATATCATGTTTTGCAAATCCTCCCCTGTCCCTTCGCCTGGTGAGGAGAGTGAGAACTCTCCTCTGGACAAGTCACTTGGATACCCGGTGCGTGGGGTTTACACGCACCGGTGCGCGAAAATTGCTATTTTCGGCACCGGGCGTATCACCGGTCGGATGATCAAGAAGCCAGAGCAGAATGGACTCGGCGAGGTTGGTTTGGGCGCTAAAGTCGGAGTTTTAAAAATAATCTGATTCTTTTTCCAGAACGTGCGAACTTGGTTTGCGCAGCGTGGGCGGAGCCGCAACGACCCTCCGACTTGGGCTGTACATTGGACTGCGCGACAATGTTTCTACCGCACCAACATGGAGAAATGCAAGGCTACGTGGAAAGAACTCCAAGAACAATCGCTGGGTCGTCGGGCTACGTCGGAGGAACTGGATCTGGATGACCTCGAAGACGAGGACGAGACTCCCGAACCCGAAGGTGAGGGCGGGGATCCTAAGAAGACTAAGCCTTTTAGCACGTTTCAAGCTGCCATTAGTGCCGAGATGGCTAAGCTCACCGATAAGGAGCGGGAAAAATACGAGAAAATGGCGATTTCGTGGAGAGAGCACGGTCCTAACGCGGAAGAGAAGAAACGGTACGTTGTAGAATTATGTCTTTCTGGTTTTCAAACCTAACCTGATTGTTCTCAGTCTCGCAGAGAAGAACTTACGTTCCTGGGTTAGACAGTTCTCTAGAGACGTGTATAACCAGATGGGGGCGCGGATCGTGTTTCTAACCGCTCACGTCGATACGAACGATCAGCTGCATATCGGTAAGCGAGGGACGTCTCCCGAACTGTATTCATAGCTGATTTCCGACATTTAACGCGCGTAGTGACAATGGACTTTAACTTTGAGCTCGGAGGAGGGCGGCCGTTTAAGTCTACCGCTCGTGGTTGGTGGGAGAAAGCTGACCCAGAAGGATCGTATGGTCGATTTGTGCAGCACGACATGCCGTCTCCTCCGACTGAGGATGGAGAGGAGGAGGAGCCGAAGTCGAACGAAATAGTGCTCAAGGTCAATGATCATGGAGAGCCTCTGATCCCGAACCCCGAACATGTCCCCGCTGCTTGGAAAGCCCACAAATATTTCGTTAAGGTTGTTCGACTAATTGTGAGAGGATTCTACGGTGCGTAACAGCAACTATCGCTAGGGGTGTCGAAGCTAATGATATCTTTGTTATTAAACAGCCAGGGCAAAAGGCGTCCCAGCAGGGAATAGAAATGCAGGTCCGCCTTGGAACAGCATTACGAAGGACTTGTCCCAGTTCGTCGCAGACGAGTACTTTCCTGAAGACTTCGGCTCTTTCGAGGACCCAAACGTAATGGGCGTAGACAAGAATCAACGCCTTCTCAAGCATTGGTATGAACGCCAAAAGGCCGGTTTGATTCCTTTCCAATTCCGTCAATATCTTAGCGGGACCGTCTTCATGCCCAGCGAACCTAGAACACTTGTGTCTCAACCCCCGAGCTCGGGCTCAGACTCCACCAAACAACCTCCGAACCGACGGCCAAGGCGGAAGGCCGCGTCTAAGCCAAAGACCAAGGCTCCAGCTCAAGAATCGGACAACGATTCGGAGGACCCGCCCCCTAGGACTAAGCAAAAGGTGAGACCTAAGCCCAAGACGCCGAAGAACAGGAGTGGAGGGGCGGAGTCGGAATTGAAGTCGGGGGGAAAGGCATCGGAGAAGACAATCGGGATTGAGAAGTCGGCTCTGGGAGTAGGGAAGTCGGGCGAGGCAGGTCGGGATGCGAAGTCAGTTGGGGTAGAGGGATCGGGCGAAGCGCAGGGAGCTAAGAAGCCAGGTGCGACGGCGGTACGGGTGGAGAAGTCTGGAACGATGGTGGGTGCTGAGAAGTCGGGGTCGGGTGAGGCGAGTCGGGATGGAGAAGTCGGGGGGAAGGCAGTCGGGGTGGAGAACAACGGCGCGCAGCCGGTTGGGGTAGATCCATGGATGGATGTCGAGTTCGGGGGTGATTTTGGGATGGACGTGGATGAGCCAGGACCGGTCCCAGAGGCTGCACAGGTGGCTAAACAGCCAAGGGGGTCCCAGGATAAAGGAAAGGTGAAGGAGAGAGCGCGATCTCGTCTAGAAGGCAGGACAGTAATTAGCTCTGACGAAGACGGTACAGAGCCGATCGGGATGCCTGAGCCAGGTACGTCTTTGCATTCAGAATACCGTACTTTTGCTGACTTCTTTAAATAGCTCGCGGCGTGCATAGTCTTTCAATGACGACTGATGTACCGCCAACACCCACCCGACAATTGGTGCAAGCGGCATCGGCTTTGACTATCCACGGCAGGTTAGATGTGCCGGGCGGACCGCCTTCTAAGCCAGGAAGCATTCCCGCCGTCGAGACCTCCAATCCTCCGGCCGTCGTGTCCCCCAGCAATCTCGCTGTCGCGCCTTCCACGACTCCCGCCGTCGCGCCTTCCGCAACTCCAGCCGTCGCGACCTCCCTGACTCCAGCCGTCGCGTCCCCCACCACTCTCGGGGTCCCCTCCCCCACCACTCTCGCTGTCGCGCCTTCCACGACTCCCGCTGTTGCCCCTTCCACAACTCCAGCCGCCGCGACCTCCATGACTCCCACTGTCGCGACCTCTCCCACTCTCGCCGTCGCGACCTCCACGACTCCCACTGTCGCGACCTCTCCCACTCTCGCCGTCGCGTCCCCCACCACTCTCGCCGTTGCATCTTCCGCCACTCCCGCCATCGCGACCTCCACGACTCCCGCCGTCGCGCCTTCCGCCACTCCCGGCGTCAACACGGCCTTAGAGGCAATGATCGCCCTCATCCGGGCGAACCCTCACCTTCTCAATGTGGCCACGGCGGCTGGAACCCCCGCTCAAGTTCCGACAGGCAGTTCCCAAACTCCGCCTGTCAACCCCAACTCGGATGTGGAAATGGAGGATGTATTAGAAGAAGAAGATCCCGATTGGACCGACAACGACAAGAGAATCTCCAAGAAAGCCGGGAAAGGTAAAGGCCGACCGAGAAAACTGACAAAGCCAAAAGTGGCCACTGCCTCATCCTCCAAGGTCCCTCAAAAGTCCAAACCGACTGGAACTAAGCCCAAGAGGGCGAAGGAGGATGAGATGCTGATGAAAGTCAGTGAGGAGCATGGAAAAGAGGGCAAGAGGCAGAGGCAGAAGACACAGAAGGCTTTATTGTTGGAGAAGCTGCAGTAGGCTACCTATATCTCCGTGACATTTGTTTCTTTTACCTGAATACGTATATCATTTATTCGCCTCACAATCGGGCTCTTTCTACCTGCCATGCCGCTGTCCCAGGTTGGATAGTTTGGCCCAACTCAGAGAAATCTCTAATTAAAAACACATTTAAAGGAGTGGAGACCAACGGTGAAGCTTTGAAGCCCCCAGTTTGGAATTCGCATGGCGACCACATCACCTATGAGGCAAAGCGGCTCACTCCCGAATAGCTCCGACAACGTCTCCCCCGCGGTCCATACCTCCCGCCCCATCGACCCTGCCCCCGAAGAGCCTACGGCTGAAATGATGGCCGAGCTAGAGGATCGGGTGGCTAAACTGTCGGCCATGTTCGATACCCTGAAGGGCCTTATGAAGGAGGCGGACATCAAGGCGGACATGTTGCAGGAGAGTAAGGAGATGCTGCGTGGGATGCAACAACGCGAGGCCGATATTCTAGGTGGTCGGGAAAGCTCTCCGACGCCGTCGGCGGCGCAGGCCAAAGTTCCGCCTTTTGACCACTTTAGCAAGGCATTCTACGTCATTGGGAAAGGGCGGGCGCCCGGTATCTACTCCAACCAGTAAGTGGAAGCAGTGGGCAATTTGTATGTTGCGACTCATGCTATTTTCAGAGCTTGGGCCGACCATCTTATTGCGTACATTGACCCTACTCTGACTGAGATGGTCGAGGTCAACAATCTTCCCGAGGCATGGGAACTCTGGATTCGCTTCCTTCCCAACCTCTGCATCATCGGACGTGTTCCTGGAGACGAATCGGTCTATGGACCTTTGGCTTTTTCCGTACCCCCATTCCCAAAGTTTGATTGATGCCGTGTACCTTAGTATATTTGTTGATGATTTTTGCAAGTGACATCCTGATTCCCGACATGCGTGCGCCGCCCCGCTCAATTTAGCGTAGGCGCCCGCCCGACTGTTGGCTAACAGACATCCGCTTATGTTCTTGGCCCGCAGGATGAGTCAGAAAAAGCATGTTTCTGGGGACATGGAATACATTTGAAAGAAACAACAGCAAAGAACGGTGCTCGGAAGACATGGCTATAACCGGAATCAGATTAAGCGCCCCAGCGTAAACCTCAAACCCCCATAGACATGTCACCCTGCTGCCACTGGTGGTTATGGGGAGGTAGCAAGATTCCCTGCGGACCGTTACTAGATGGTAACCCGGATCCTGTGGAAAGATTCGTGAGTGTAGAATTATCCGCAGACCAATTATGTCGGGGTGAGGCGGCGCCTGAAGACGATGGCAGCGACGTAAGCATGGAGTTATCTGCGGACCATTGACCTGGGCCTGGATTTTGGGCGGACATGCTGGAATCTCCGCCGCCTCGCCTTGGTCCCGCAGATGCCGAGTTACCCATTGCTAAAGGTCCGGCGCTTCGCACGTCTGGCGGAAAGGGACCTGTCGCCGACTGGATCGCGACTCCCTGTAGATCGCTTGGATAGCCGATGCCAGAATGGTAAGCCAGAGGGGCGATCTGAGAGGGAGGAACTGGCGCGCTGTGATGGAAATTGCTGCGGTGATGTGCTGCAGAGGAGAATGCGATAGGGAAGGCTTCTCTCAGCCTTCCAATTTCCTCTCCACACCTGTTGACGTGTGTGACTACCTCACGATGCCGCTCGTCCATCTCTCGCCTTAAACCCGCCACTTCAAAGTGAACCGCATCCATGACTCCCCGCGCCACATTTCCAACTTCGGCTTTGATCCGATCCTCCTGCGCCCGAAGCATTGTCTCAAAAGATAGCATGAGCTCTCTCCGATGATCCCTGTTCCCCTCTTCACCAGAAGCCCCAACATCCACTACCCGCTTTTCCAACGCTCCGAGCTTCGCCAAAACCTGTTCATCGTTCCTGGACCCACTAATCTCTCCTATGCGACGCTCCATATCGGCCACCCTCCCATCCCCCGCATTCGCCCTCGCCTCTATCCCATTTAGCCGATTTTCAAGCGACGAGACAACTGCTCCATCTACTCGGAGATCCCCAAGTCCTTTCTCCACGTCGCCTAACCTCCGCGCCAAGTCGAAAGTCTGAGAAGCTTGGCCACTCAGATGCTCGACTTTCATAGCCAACTCCCGATTCGCTCTCTCCGACGATTCCACCACGACGTTATGTCTAGCCTGGAGTTCAGCTACCTTCTCTTGCAGCTCGATCGGCCTCTTTGCATCGCGTTGAACCGCTCTAAGCCCACCTTCAAGGTCTCTTACATCATTCTCAAGCGTCCTATGATCTTGAGTTAGGCGAGAGAGGGCAGTCTGAAGACGAGTAAGTCGCGATCCAAGAATATTTGTCGGGCGCTTACGTTGATGTTAGCGCTGGACAACTCCCCTTCATAAGCGGGCGTCACCCGATCAATCTTTGCCGGCGGCATTTTCGCCCCGCGGGATTTAGCGGACTTGCCGGAGTCACCGGCCGTCGGAGCACGATCTGACAACTGATTCCAGCTTTATCAGTTTCAACATCTTCGACAGGCAAAGCGCGCTACTCACCGGAGAATCTCGCAAAGGACCCTGGGCGCTAACATTCCGACCTGGTGCGCCAACATTCCGACCTGGTCGGATAGACTTGGGGGCGCTGCTCGCCGACAGATCCAAGACCGCGGCCCCTGCCTCGGCATCCACCTCCATCGGGACGTCCTCTTCTATGTCCTCCTCCTTGACGTACTTGGCCGATTTCACCTTTCCTTTCCCTTTCCCTCTCTGGGTCCTCTCGTATGAAACTGTCTTCCCCGACCCCTCGTTACCTCCATCTTTCGCATCCTTCCCAGACCCCTCACCTACTCGCTCCTTGACTCCCTTCCCAGACCCCTTGCCTACTCGCTCCTTGACTCCCTTCCCAGACCCCTCCTCCCGTTCCTCTTTTGCCCCTTTCCCCAACCCATCATCACCCGCTCCGCCCTTCGTGGATTGCTTGCCTGAAGCCCTACCCCTCCTGCGACGCGGGGTAGACCTAGGCAAGAAACCGCACTTCTTCTTATTCCACGAGCAAAGGTAACATGCCTTAGGCTTCTCCGGCGGTGAGCTAGTGACCATGCAGCATTTCCTCTTGAGTCTGACGCACTGCTCGCAAGGCTTTTCGTACTCCACAAGCGTGGCGAGGTAAACTAGGTCAACCTTTTTCTTCTTCTTGGTCTGGGTATCCTCATCATCGCTCGACGGCTCCGTGTGGTGGTCAGGCGTTTTTCTCTTGCTCCCGGTCGACTTCCCTCTCCGATTCTGTTCTTCCTCGCCCCCTTTCCGACTCCTTTCTGGCTTCGCCGATTGCTTCACCTCCTCGTCGCTGTCCTCGGTCTCGTCGTCCTCCCCGTCGTCCTCCCCATCGTCCTCCCCATCATTACTTCCATCGTCATTTTGGAAGTCGAGGCCATCCTCATCATTGTGGTCATCTTCCTCCTCTTCCTCATCTTCATTACCTCTCTGCACCTTCGCCCTTTCCTTTCCTTTGCTCACCCCCTTAATCCCCTCCCCGTCATCAACCTGCATAGCATCGTCCGCCTGCTCAGTGTCCGACATTTCCTCTGCGTGAGGTACGCTTAAACGCTCGACATCGTCATGTTTGACAACTCCCTCCGCCCCTGCAGCACTTCCCGCAGCACTGGTTGCGCCCGCCACGCCCGCACCTGTGGCTCCCGCCGTCACCCCAACACCGACCGCGCCCGCACCTGTGACACCCGGGCGCGTCACTCCGACACCGACCGCGCCTGCACCCTGTACATCTTCGCCCCTACCCTTAGCAACTGACATCCACAGGCGGAATGCTCCCGCCAGCGCTTCGCCTGGCGCGACCTCCGGTTGCCCGACCCCCGCATTAGCTGAGCCCTTGCCCATAGCCGGTTCTGCGGTCGCGCCTCGATTGCCATAGACTGCATTCCCCGACAGTGACCCACTACCACCCTCTGGTTTGACTTGACCTTCGCCGGCATCTGTCTTATCAACCACGCCTATGTATGTAGTTAGAATTCAATTCCATCTCACTTGGATATCCTGGACTGACCGAAAGGAGCCGTCGTGACGCGTGCACCTTCCACCTTCGCAGCATCCTTAGACCCTCCAACACCCAGTCCTGCACCGGCCACTGCTCCGCGCGTCACCCCGACACCGACCGCGCCCGCACCTGTGACACCCGCGCGCGTCACTCCGACACCGTCTACGCCCACATCCCCGACCCCTTCGACGCCCGCGCGCGTCGCCCCGACACCGACCGCGCCCACACCCCCGACAACTACGATTCCCGCGCGCATCGCCCCGACACCGTCCACGACCGCACCCCCGACACCTGCCACGCCCGCATCCGCGCGTGCACCTTCCGCCTTTGCAGCAACCTTGGACCCTCCAACACCCAGTCCTGCACTGGCCACTGCTCCGCGCGTCACCCCGACACCGACCGCGCCCGCACCTGCGACACCCGCGCGCGTCACTCCGACACCGTCTACGCCCACACCCCCGACCCCTTCGACGCCCGCGCGCATCGCCCCGACACCGTCCACGACCGCACCCCCGACACCTGCCACACCCGCATCCGCGCGTGCACCTTCCGCCTTCGCAGCATCCTTGGACAGACCTCCAACACCCAGTCCTGCACTGGCCACCGCTCCCTTCAGCTCGACTGGTTTAGGATGTGCGACGGCCGTGTTCGCCGGTGATCCTCTGCGACTATCACTCGTACCGGCGCTAACCCTGGCGGGCGCAGCGCCTATAGGTGTACCTACAACGGTTGTAAGTTTACGCATCTCTATACTATAGCTCTAGGATGTACCGAAGGGAGGCTTCTTGAATAGAGACAAGTCAAGGCCTTGATCTTGATTCTTCCAGTCCCGGAGCCATGCGTTTACGCGGTCATTCTTGTGCTGGAAATTGTGGTGACCATAGGTAGCATAACCATGCAAAATAGGCCTCTACAGAAAGAGTTGGTTATCTAGGCTAACTAGCAAAGTTTTAGATTACTCACAGACGGCAATTTGAGTTGTCGAAGCAGAGAACCCAAGTCATCCTTCTCCTCGTTCCACGTTTCGGCCCCCTCCAATAACTTATCTAGGATTTGGATCTGCTGCTGACAAAATTCTTTTGTGACCTGCGCTTTGGCTTCTGTCTCCCGATTAGAGCTTGCCATGACAGAAGACGACGTCGATGATACTTGGTGAGTGGTTTGAATTCGGTTCGAACCTTGAGGAGGGAGAATATCCAATGGATCAAGTCTCAAACGTTCTGTCGGACACCCCACATGGCAGGACTTCAATCTAATCCGATGACCTATTCCGATGGTTCGGGAGTATCAGCGAATCTTGGTGTCTATCCGCATTCTGTCGGCATTAGAGCGATTCCTTTTCGGAATCACGATGGTTATCTAGCCAACTGGTTGGCAGCTAGCCACCAGCACTTCAACCGTGTTGACTAGATTTAGATAGTGGGACCCATACCTTCGTTGTTTTTCATTCTTCTTTGTAGGGAATTACCGGTTTCACATATACCGCTTTGCGGCGATTCCCCGAACGTGTTTCGCAACCTCGTCCTCCGAGCCCCAATCCAAGTTGACCGTTTCTGCTTTTTTCTCCTTCACATTCGCTCGAATGAGCTCTTTCGGCGGGGTCCAAGGCAGTAAGGGGAAGGAAGGTGAGCTTACACCGGTTGAAGTGCAAATTATAATATGGCTGACGACGCATGTAGTGGACTATGTTATGAAATCAGTAGAAGATAGTGGGGAGGGGAGTGAAAGCGCGCCACTTGAAAGCACTCAGTCGGGTGAGCGATGTGCTTGGACTATGAAGACGAGTATTGCTTATATATTTGTGCAGAATTTCAGGTCACCGACGATATTCTCTCGCTTGCATTCAAGTCGCCTGAGCGCAACCGCACCGTACACGCCCTCCAGTCCCCTGCTTCTCTGCAATCCCCTCTCCAAAAATTACCTATTTCGACTTTGGAACGTAAATACATGGCACAAGAAGATTATCGCCAACCTGCCTCAGGCTTCAACGACAAGATAGCTGCAGGCAAGGCCAAATTGGAGAAATATAGTCGTGTTATGGCTCCGCACGACCGCGAGGCGCCGGCCCCCAGCCCCCTTCGTTCTCCTACAGTTCCCCGCCCTACCCAAGGCCTGAACGAAGATGCAGTGAAGATTGGAGAGATGGCGTTCGAGCATCTCTCCAAGTTGTATCAGGGGACAAGCACTGATTCGGGGGCAAGGTCGACCGCTGCCTTGCTCGATGCTCACATGAGCAACCTCGTTTGGATTCAGAGTCGGCTTATCAGCCACTATGAAAATCTGGTACGCACTCGCAACTTGGTTCAGAAGACCGTCAATTCCATCAGCATACTGTCGTTTACTCAAGCCAGGTCAGCTGAGTTCGGTCAGATCTTTCAAGGAGAAGCAGATTCAGCTGAAGGAGTATAAACATGTATATGTTCTCTGAGCTTGTTATACTATGATACAAAGTGCTGGCGATGTGAAGTTCCTATCCAGTCCTCTGATTGAACCCCTTGGTCAAACGCAAGAGATGGCTGATATAAAAATCCGACTTCGCAAGATAGGCGCCGTGGGGCTGACGCCGCGTTATAAGCGCGCAAAGGCCGACGGAAACAGATCGGGATCGCGGGTGTGTTTTCGGACCTAGTTGGACAGGCGCCGTGTGAGACGCAACGGCGTTTGAGCGAATCTTCCGACCTTAATCAAGTCCGACCATTTGGCAAGCAACAATGTGATTCACGGAGCTTTGTGGTTCTCCGAAAGTTCCGATCGTGCCCTTATGATATTGATGTTTGGGTAAGATTTCCCCGCACGTCGGTTTCGTTCCCCAAACTGCCTTAATCCTCTAAGCAGGTTCATTATGAATTTTCAGTCTCAAGGTCAGATACGCCGGTTGAAGGGTTTGCGGTCTCTGACATTTCATTCAGTCGATTATGAAATGAGGTCCGACGACGGTGGTGAGGATGGTGAGGAACCGCTGACAGGCACTCAATCGGGTGAGTATTTGCAAGCTACAATACGGAATATGCTGACGACTTACAGAGAACAGCTTTGCGGTTACCGACGATGTTTTTTCCTTAGCCTGGAAGTCTCCATCGAAACCCGCCTTGGATTACAGTCGACCAAACTTCGAGGAGTATCGTCCGCGCCCCTTAGCAAAACTACCTCCCTTGCCGGAATGGCGTACTCAAGTTTACAAAGGCCCAACTGTGGAAGAGCTCACTGCAGACTTTGACCGTAAGGTCGCAACAGTCAGGGAAAAGATAGAGGCGGACAAGGCGACCTTGGACAAATACAGTCTCCTCCTTGGTATCCCTCTTGACGATGGCCTATCGTCGACCCAGATGCCAACCCCAGGCGCAAGCCGAATCCCAGTCCAATACCCATTCCCCTCGGCACCTAGCCGTTCGCCTCTCCACCCGACCGCAGGCGCAAGCCAAATCCCAATCCAACACCCACTCCCCTCGCCACCTAGCCGTTCGCCTCTCCACCCGACCGCAGGCGCAAGCCAAATCCCAATCCAACACCCACTCCCCTCGCCACCTAGCCGTTCGCCTCTCCACCCGACCGCAGGCGCAAGCCAAATCCCAATCCAACACCCACTCCCCTCGCCACCTAGCCGTTCGCCTCCCTACCCGACTGCAGGCGCTAGCCAAATCCCAATCCAATATTCACTCCCCTCGCCACCTAGCCGTTCGCCTCCCCAGGCCTCAAACCAAGATGCTGCTAAGATCGGCGAGATGACTTTCGAGGATCTCGCCAAGTTGTATGATGGTGCGGGCGCGGTTTCGGGAGTGGGGTCGACTTCCGCCTTACTCGATGCCCATCTGAGCAACCTTGTTTGGATTCAGAGATGCCTTGTCAACCACCAGATCGAGAACATGGTACGCAGCCAGCACTTAATTCAGAAAACCCTCAATTCCATCAACATTCTGTCCTTTATCGAGACCAGGACGACCGAGTTTGCGCACGTATTCCAGGGGGAAGCTGATGCGGACGAGAACCCATTCGATGGCCTCGTCGAACGTACGGATGTGTAGTTACTAGTTTCCAAATGTAATTTAGCAGATAAATTATAATTCACCACTGTTCAGAGTCACAATGGACAGAAGGAATCCCCGTATCCATATTCCGAGGCATTTTGGCTCGGGTACTCTTACGGTGGATTTCCCCGCGCCAAGCCTTTGAGCCTCCCTGTGCATCAAACGATCAAAAATCCGTTCCGCTTCGCCGCCTCCGTTCCGCGTCGCGCCCATCATTTTCCCTTTGCCGCAGCCGGCCCGTCCCATCCCTTTCTACAACGGTCCTCGCTCCCTTCCTTCTTCCCCTGCATCCTACCTTCTCCCCCCTTTCCTAATCAGCTTCCTTTTATGCGTTGGTACGTATTCCTGCATTCAAATGTCCCTCCTTCATCATCTCCTTAATTAATCCTAGCTACACATACTATAGTCTCTAGCTTTATTAGCCTTGTGCAGCCCGCCCCACGCGCATAATCCTCTTCTTCCCGTCCTCGAGGTTAGTCCTATCGCGCTGCAGCCTTGCGTGAATGTAATCCACGTCGCAACCACCGTAAATTTGGGACGGATATGGTATAACAAAAAGGTGGTGCCGATATAGTATATAAAAAGAGTGTGAAACATCAACTTCAAAAGCGGCGAAGTAGAGAGCGTACTAAGTAGCGTAACCAATAAATGAGCGTGAAACCCCAACATGACAACCCCCGAAGTAGTACGGGTCCAAATGGAGGCATAGATATAGATAATTAGAGTAGGAAGTCGCTGAAAGGAGTGGAAAGTGGATGTCCCATATAAGGGTCGTCTCGAAATAGTGGTCCATAAGACTGATGTAATTATACTGAGAAATCACTGGAAAGAGTGGATGGTCGAGGACCCATATTCGGTACCTCTCCAAATATTGTTCAAACGGGTATCTTGTGCATCGCCTGCGCATTCCTATGTCCTCCGTCACCTCCGTTATACCCTCCTCAGTCGACGTTCATCGCATCCCCGCGCTCCCCTGCCTCAGCTGCGTCATCGCCTCCACCTTCCCCTTCCACTCCGTGCACGTCCTCGTCGTCGGAGTCGGGGAGGTCCGGTAACATCTCCCCCTCCTCCAACTCCCCTCCACTTACAGCCTCTGCACTGTCGTCCTCACCTTCATTGCCTTCTACATCCCCACCTCCCTCTCCTTCCCCATCCGCCTCGCCCTCAGCCGCGCCATCCCCATCGCCTTCGCCTCCTCCTACCGTGGAACTTCCATCGCTTCCTTCAACTTCAATGATCTCTCCTTCTTCGTTCCCGACCTCAGTTTCCGTCACCGGTGCGAATACGGGCGCAGGAACGCGCTCGCGACTGTCCTCGCTCCTTCGAGTTCTCTTCGTCCCATGCGCGTCTCCACACACCTCCTCCTCTGTGAGATATAACCTCTTCCGACGCGGTGTCCTATTCAACGCCACAAGTGCCATCGTCATCCTCGTGGTGCGTTCGGACTCCTGTGTAGATGTTAATGACCCTGGACACAGTCCGACGAATGTCCTCTCACCTTTCTTATCGTATTATCCAGAAGCGTCAGACCACGCAACTGCAAGAGGATGCGCATGCGTTGCCCTTTGATGGGTACGCCAACGCAAGAGAAAGCGACCTCGACTACGTCTCCCACCTTGAATACGCTGGGTTCGCAAGGGCCGTAACTGCGGTTGTGCCGGTCAGCGAGAGTACTCCTCACGGAGGGAACGGTACTCACGTTGTAGACCCGTTAGCGACCGCTCGTACGCAGTACTCCACGACGTTGTCGGCCGCGTGGATGAATTCGTCGGGTTGCAGCTTCCGGAGGACGTCGAAGGGGTCCACCCCCGGGAGAAATGCCTGGTTCTTCTCGTACGGCACGAGAGCCCTGTCCGTGAAGTACCGCGAATGCACCTCCAGCGACTGGTGCCCTTCGTATGGGATAAACTCGATCTGGTCTACTTCCCTGTCGCGCGCGTGCTGGGCGAAGGCGTCGTGGACCGTCTGAAGCTTGTCCATGTATGCGTCATATTCGCTTGACCCGAATCCAGTGACCTTGACGTGCTGTCTGAGGTTCCTTATCCTGGATAGGCCTTTAGACCGAGGAGACGATACACTGTACTGGGGGTCAGTGCCCTTGACGGATTGCAGAGCTGCGTAGGGACTTACGGCGACTCCGTGAAGGGTGGTAATAGTTTACCGCACATAACTCCCTGCACTTTGAACACGACCTCGTCCTCCCCGTCCATGATACGAGTCGAAGGTGGGTACTGGATGTCCATCAGGCGCATTTTGTCGATCTGGAGGCTTAATATTAGTCGTGTCCCTCTACGGTCGTAGCGGGGGCGTACAGACCTCTGCCTGCGCCAGGCTCACGAAGCCGTCTGCGATCGTCTGCAGCTGTCCTTTCCCGATGTCGCCCAACAGCCGGGCTGATTGGACACTTGGGTTAGTAGACATCGTCGGCCATCTGTATTGTACTCACTGGCTTTGTCGACATCGTACTGGTGGTTCATTTGATGCGGGTGAATACGATGGGTAGGGTTATGGGGTCTCGACTTTGCCGTTCATCAGTTTTATATCAGATCGATACTGTTTCGATGCTTTAGCCTTTGTCTAATATGGTGTCATGTCTCCATCGTACACGCACCTCCTAGTGGCAGCTAGTGGCACCCGCCCCGTATTCCGATCTCCATGCGCAGCCCCCAACCGCTTTCATCACCCCTCCGATGCATCTAAGTGCCTGCGGTCTGAGTAAGGAGTACCATCGGGCGCAAGTACCATGCTGTCGCTGCGCTTCAGATCCTATCGTCGCCTGTTAATCGCTTCGTTCTTTTTTAATTCCCCATATTGCTCTGCGTGGGGATGGACGTTGGTACCCCAGAAATATAGAGTGTGAGGGACGGATACATGCAGGGGCGCGGCGCCCTCGCCTGCCCGGTCCACGATCCCTGATCTTAGACTTATCTTTGATCAGATAAATAATCGGAGATCTCCGGGGGCATGTGATGTTGGTCTCGTGTCCAGGTACGACCCTGGCATGACGATGGAATCTGTCTTTGACGACCTCTTCTCTTCGGATGCGCACCCTCTATCCGCAAATTGTAGCTCGTCTGAATTTGGGGCTGGTAAGTTGCTGCTAGGCGCCCACATTTCCCTTTTGATTTCTTCGTGACACCATGTGGATAGCTTCCTCGATGGAGGACCAGCATGTGTTCCTCGGCTTTCCCAATGCTACGGGAGGGTTCTGTCTTTCCTGGCGACCTATAACTTGTTCGCTTGTTCGTTTTGGATCCCCCCTCGGCCATCTACCTGACCTTCGGTTTTACGATGTCTACCAAACCGTCTTACGCTGAAGTTGCTTCGCGATCTCCGTCCCCTACCTCTCGGTCTCCGTCGCCTGTGCACATTCCTAGTACTCCCACTCCCCGAGGAAAGCGTAAGGATGGAGCCTCCAACGTGAAGGCGGAAACTCCCCGCACCCCCAAACCGGCCAAGGCTGATGCATCTCCGAGCAAGCGGTGAGTTCAATTGGCCTCCGCTTGTCTGCACCCCCACCTGATATGCTGCCTTGTAGCTCTAGTTCGTCTGGATTGTGCGTAGACTCGTCGCGTCTCTTACAGCCCTGTGGCTCTAACGTCCTTTGTTTATTGTCTCAAGTGTCACCAAGTTCAAAGCCGATGGGAGTACAGTCGAGGTTGAAGTCGACACCGCCTCAGACGACGACTCCGGGCAAGACGCGTATGTTCTCACCCACCCCTCTCTACCCTTGTTTCCTGACCTTTGGGTGTAGAGGTGTAGGGATGGATCCCAGCGACTCCATGTATTCGGGGAGGGCGTCAAAGAATCGCATTGAACCGGCGGCCCCCTCGATTATCGAAACTCGAGCCACGGCGGCTCGAAGAGCCTCCTCGCGCGTTAGAGCCGGTGAACCCCCTGCTTCAGGCAACTCTGGAGAACGATCGAGGACCCAAGAGACCACTCGCGGCAGGAAGTCCAAGGCGTCCTCCAGTAAGCTCGCGGATGTTGTCCCTCCATCCGAAGTCATGGTCGAAGACGTTCCTTCAACCAGTACCAAGAGGTGTGATTCCTGTCCTCCTTCGTACACCTCACATTAACCCTACTTGCAGTAAGCGCCATCGCGCCCAGAACTCCGTCGTGCTCTCCGCCAATGAGGACACCAGCGACCATGACGCGTCTAAAAAGCGGTGCGTCGTCGAGTTCACAGCGCTTTATTAATTGATGTTCACCCGCATGAACTGCAGCAGGAAACGCGTTCGCTTGGCCACGGATACTCCCCAGCATGTGCCATCTGACGACGAAGCTATGCCTGGGCAACTGGAGCAGTGCGTATAATTTAATGGTACTATCGGTCGGCGACACCCACGCTCATTGTCGTTCCCTTAGCTGTTCTTCCGACATGGACGCGGAGCAGGGCCCTGTAGCTGCTCAGCTATCCGATGACGACATGAGTGAAGGCGAGGCAGACTTGTCGCCTTTGACGGATATCGACATGGAAGAAGGAGAGGTTGATGCCGTTTCGTTCTCGGCTGAGCAGGATGTCGAGCTCCAGGACGCGGCCTCTGCCTCGAGCGACGCCGATGCCGACGAAGGAGACGAGGAGGGTTCGGCTTATGGGCGCGGCTACGTGGAAGACGACGCCGTCATGTCTGATGGAGAGAATGTGGGGGAAGGTCGGGAAAGTAGTACCGGGGGTCGCGCGAGCGCCATGTCATCCCCGCCAGGACCTCATGATGTACCTTTGCACGACAACGAGACCGTCGGCTACGATTTGGATGACCCCTTCATGTCAGTTGAACACTCTGCACGCCATTGCCCGTATACTGACATGTCTTCCAGTGATGATGGTCCAGTCGCACCCGGACAATCGGCGGATTTTGAAAGTCCTACAGACGATGAGGACGGAGACCGCCACCACGACGGACCTGCCCCGGCCAATCCTCCCTCCGTGTCCGAACATGGAGAGGGGTGTGGAGGCGATGACGAAGCCGTTCACGAAGCATCCATATCGGGGTACGTCTCCTACTCTCCGCTGTCTGTCGTGCCCGTATCCGTAGTAACAGTGCCATCTAGCGACTCTGCGTCATACCAAGGCTCCGAAGATGAAGGTGGCAGCGACGCTGCTTCCGTATATGCTCTCCCCTTGACGCAGCCTCGCCCATGGAAGACTCCAGGTGGAGGTCCCTCACTCCGTCCTGCGAGTAGCTACGATGAGCCGTCGTCACCCGCGACAGCTCCCCTTCTCGAGCACCAGGCAATATCTACGACGCGGCCTCAGCGGAACAAAAACACCAAGCCATCCGTTCCCGATCCAGGTGCCCGTTCGTCCCTTTTCTTTACTTTCGGGTTGTGTTATGACTTATCATCGTTTATTTTCGTAGAATCCACCGTGAAGCCGAAGCCCTCTGTTTCGCAGCCTTCGTCCACGGCACATGTGACTCCTGCGACCTCCGTCGAAGTGCTGGAGGCCAAGTCGAGTCAGTCAACTCCTCCTGCGAACGCTGTATCCTCAAAGTCGTCACCCGCCTCAGCGCGCCGTGTACGCTCCACAGGCTCATCAAGGAAGGACACCAAATCCGCCACGACCGCTGACCACGCTCCGCCTTCCACCGATAAACAGGTTGGACGTTCTTCGCGACGTCGCAAAGCCGACAACAAGGAGAGCAACGAAGCGGGTAGTACACCAGACTCCCATGCCAAAGACCCAGCATCCTCACGGCTTCCCACTGATTCGGTCGATGTACCTGAGAACAACCGTAACACAGAAAGCGCACAGTCACCCGACGGCGATCGACGGTCGTCCTCGACTCGTACGACGTCCCAGCCCGTCGATTCGTCTCCCTCCCCCCATCCACGCCGCGATAAGTCCACGAAGTCGAAACCCCTCGCCCCTCCACCGTCTTCGTCTGCTCCCAGTCAGGATGTCAAGCCAAAGCCGATCAGGTCGAAGGAGCCTTCTGCATCGTCCGCGCCGTCTGCCACCCGTCAAGTCGATAAGTCCAAGCCAACAGTCACCTCGCCTTCTGCTCCGGTTCCCTCCCTCAACCAGGGTACAACGCCCACTCTTGTATCTTCACCCCCTCCTCCGCCATCCACCCCTCGTCCCAAGTCGTCAAGGTCCGGTGCCAGTGCAACGCCGACGTCCGCTGATCAAGTGTCCACTGCGACATCCGCCGCCACACCCGCCCATGTTTCCGCCATCTCGCTCGACAAGAAATCTGCCTCAAAGTCAGCTGCCAAGAAGAGAACCACCAGCGGAAGAGGGTCGACGTCTACTCCCGATGTGGCTGCGTCCTCTCCAGCTGTCACCTCACGAGAGAAGAAGTCTACTTCGAACACGACCGTGTCCTCCGGACTGTCGAAGCCTGACCCCGAGCAACCCGTCAGCATCGTCTCCGCAGGGAAACAGAAAGCGTCGTCCCGTACCCCTGCCGCGCGCCCGTCTAAGGCGTCGGACCCCACGGCTTCGGTAGTTCGAGGATCGAGCCGCAAAGCAGCCTCTGGTAGCTCCCGTTCTGGTAAACGGTCCGCACCTGTCGATGCAGTCAAGCCGCCTGGCGACTCCGTTCACGAGGCTGGCGAGCAAGGAGAATCCTCTGAGCCCGTCGCTGGTTCTGCAGTTGAGGCGGGCGGAGGGTCCGAGGATGCCAAGCCACCTGTGCGCTCGACTCCGGTCGTGCAAAAGTCCGAGGCGGGCGGAGGATCAGAGGACGCCAAGCCGGCTGTCAGCTCTACCCCGGTCGTGCAGAAACCCAACGCCGCTCGTTCCTTCAAGTCTATGTTCAAGGAGCGGAATCCGGCTGTACCAGGTCGCGCACTCGCGGGCGCGTATTTCAACAAGGCTCGCACACCTCCCGAAACCTGTCAGGTCATGGACGAAGCTCTGCAAGACCCGGCCCTGAAGAAAACGTACGAAGACTTAGATCCTGTATGGTTCGTCCTGTTCGTTGAAAGATAGGTGGTATAAACGACTTACCAGCTCTATCGGCGGTTTACAGGTCGGGCAAGTTTCAATTGTGGACGGATGTAGCCGGGAAGGGTACTTATTCATTCAGCAACTGGATTGACGACTGTCCTCTGCTCGACTACGAGTACGTTGCGATCGCTTCCGTCTGACCGCTCGCTTACCGTTCCTGTATATCCAGTTCAGCCATAAACGCTATCGTCTTCAAGTCGCACAAGCAATTCCTCAATCCGTCTCGCGCATCCACGCAGAGTGTGTTGGTGCGCGAGCTCCCGCCGGGTACGAAGCTCCAGCTCTACACCAGCGATCGTAGAGTTGCAATCTGTCTGTCCGCGGTCCAGGCGACCCAGTCGTATATCACCGAGCCCTGCCCCGTCGGCGTCAAGCAGAAGAAGCTTCATGGCGTATTCCACAGTCAGGAGTTCGAGCGGATGGTAGGATTTGTCTGCTCCGCCTTTTCGAAGGAGCTTCTTGGTGCGCAGTTGGGGATGGACGAGATGCAGTTCTGCTCAAAGTCTTTGTTCGGTGGTAAGATACTTCTAACCCTCGCATATATCGTACCTAACCTCGCATTTATGAAGACGGTGATGTTCCCGCCCCTAGAAGATATTCTCCCTCGAAACCGAGTCCGGCCACTGCCTCCGCGTCGGGGTCTACGTCTGCACCTGTTGGGGACTCGTTTAGCCTTGGCATCGAGGAAACCAGTACGTGTGCTTTCCCTTCTTCTCCACTTTATCTTGCCATATGCTGACGTGATAATATGTGTCCAGTTCCCGTTTACGATTGCACCGGGTTCGTTCTGGACCTCGAGCGTGACCTGGACAGGCTCGATCAGCTACCCCGGTGGGACGGTGAGATCCCCCGTAATTCGTTCGTTGTCGTCGCATACACTTTGTCCGTGTTCCACGGAAAGAAGGGACAGTGGAAGGTTAGTTTCAATATTCGCTGGGTCATGCTTATCGGAAATGGCGAAGCGAGATGATATCGTGAATCTTTTACCTCAGTAGCCTATCCAGTCGTGCCCTGATACTATATCGTCAACCCGCACTGTCCTGTATATCATAGCTTTCTATCACCTGTGGCAATGTACAGAGATTAAACGTTTGTTTGTATATGTTATCACGTGAAGGCTTCGACTTGTGATTACACGTAATGGGACCGTTCTCCTGACTATGTACCCTTCTCTTTCGACAGCCACGTCTCTCCTACCATACATCCTCAACGGTTGTATATACCCTACTTATCCTCTGAAATGCATATCGACACAACTCGCCCTGACGATGCGTTACCCGTTACCCGTGATTCTGGTGCCGCCTCCCTCTACGGAGGCGGCGCACATGTGCAGAGAAAGTTTACCTGGGCAGAGCTTGGGCCCTTTCTGGTGCAGAATGACCTTGACGGTCCCGCCTACGTGTCTGGAACATACGAACTCGTCAGATATGCCCCTCGTGGATCGATCGGGAATATACTCGGCTCTCATGACGGTGCGTTGAGCTGGATGTCCCCTTAGAACTCCTTCTTCCCCACCTCAACTTGACCGAGCTCAAGTCTGTCGCCAAAGTCCACGGGCTCAAACCGCAGCGAGGTCAATCCAGGGAATCCATTGTCTCCGTCTTGCGCGAGCATGTCTGTGGTGGTTGTGAACCCCACACGTCCATTTTCACTTGCTCGTCGTCTCGGGCGGGTCAGCCCATTCCCCGACCAGAGTATATTAACGACGCTATCAGAAGCATTAAGAGCTTCACTCTCGACGAGATCCTAAAGTTCGCGAATATACCTTCCGATGTTCAGCCAACGTACGCGTCCGGAGCTCGACTGTTGGCACTGGATGTCGTCGAAGATGCTGGTACTAGAACAGGGACGACCATCCTGGGGGACTCTTTCGTGTGTCACGACGTTCCTTGGATGACGCTAGCCAAGAAAGGTACTAACGGCACTGTGGTCTGCCTGGCTAGTCTCCACGGTGTGGAGTTTCCTGTACGTACCTCAAAGGCTGGGGGAATACTGGAGCTTGGAAAACACGTGTGCGTAGACTGCCCGTCCTATCATGCCGTGTTCGTCCCGTTATCAAGCCAAAGGCTGCGCAGAAAACCCAGGGCTGCTGACGTTGAACCCCATACTGTGGTCCTGGTGCCAGAAGAAGATGAAAGGGTGTTTAAATATCCCCCGCCTCCGTTGACCAACGCCGATAGACTGTCTATTGTCGTGACTTCTGTGAGGACTTGCGACCCGAACATTTTGAAGAGTCTGGATGCGCGTCATGTGGGCAGTTGACCCTCCTGACTGAGCTTACGCCTCTCGAGTCGTTAGCGTGTTCGCTCGACCCCTTAGTGGAGCCCGGTCTAGCCAGACGCCGAGCGCCATAGCTCGAAGGATCCAATTGAATATGAATCTGGGCCCATTCTAGATAAATCTCTAACCGCGATATGTCCTGTTTGTGTCGACGCACTCAACAACGGCCGACGACCCCATAATGCGCTTGCGAATGGACTATGGGTAGGCCCTGCTACCTAGTATCCTGGCCGATCTTACCTACGCTGAGCAGGTCTTGGTTGCCCGAATTCGAACTAACCGCTGCGTCGTTCGTGTCTCGTCTGCCCCGGTCGACCGGCGCACTCCAAAGATGATTGCTAACGCGATTTCATTTGCGTGTCCTACAATGAAAATTTATCACCAGCTGCCTCCTCCTCGGAGTGAGGTAGACGAGGTATGGCCTTCATCTTCACTGGGGTCAACCCACCTGAAGAGATGAGATCGTCAGGTCCCCGATGCTGGGTGCGCCCGTAACAATGTCAAGAATGCTCCTTGAATGGCTCAAGCTGAACCACGCCGACTATGCCGATTTACTGATTGACTACGAGACCCTAGGCACCTATCCTGAGCGCGGATCCGTCGTCAAAGTAGTTGTCAGAGCGTTGGAGGACGGCACGAATGTAGTCGCGTCGACGACGAGTGTTCATGACACCTTTGAAGACGATGGAACCACCAGCGGACCTTGCCCATTCACCGTGAATGGCCTGATCGGGAGCCGTCTTGATAGCATGTCTCTTGACGCCCGAAGGGCCGCAGCAACTAGGCATTTACGAACGGGGGATAGTACCGTCTTGGCTGTTGGCCATTCGGACACTCCCGAATCGAAGTATAACAATCCTCAACTATATCCACAGATCTACCCCTGGTTGTTTCCCTACGGCTCGGGGGGGTTGGGTACTGCGAGACTGCATGGCAGGATGTCCGAGACGACTCAGAAGAAATGGATGCTCATGTACCATGACAAGAGGTTCCAGACGGAAACCCGCTTCATTATCGTCGCGTTCAACGATGAGCAGATTAAGGAAAGTAAAAACGGTAGTATTGTCTTAACTAGGCGCAGTAACTTCGCGTCCATCGCTTCAAGAGTACACAAGATTAACCCGGTAGTCATCAAGGACATCGCTACGAGACTGCAAGAAGGCGAGCGGGTCATCCCAGAGACGGAAGAGGAGAAGCTATGCTTTTCTATAATGGACCAGATAGATCACGTTGGGAGTAGCGTCCACGGTTCTCTCGCTGGGAAGAAGAATATGAGAAGCGAGGTTTGGTCACTCATTGCGAACAGAGGTGCACCATCGTGGTTCATCACATTGTCACCTGCAGATAATAAGCACCCCATATGTATATATTGGGCGGATAAAAAAGTAGAATTTAACCCTGAGCTGAGAGAGTACATGGAGAGAGCCCGACTCGTCGCCCAAAACCCCGTGGCCGGGGCGCGCTTCTTCCACTTCATGGTCCTTCTGCTCATTAAGCATCTTCTCAGATGGGGAGACCCGGAAGGTAGAGCCGGTATATTCGGTCATACAGCAGCCTATTACGGCACTGTAGAGCAGCAGGGGCGCATGACCTTACATTTGCATATGCTGGTATGGATAGTCTGTGCTCTGAGTCCTCAACAGGTAAGGGATCGGTTGATGGCTAAGGATAGCGAGTTCGTGAGCGAGCTCATATCCTATCTCGAAGGAAGCCACACTGGCGACTTCTTCACCGGATCTTTGGAGGATATGAGCGCCAAGTTCTCTACTAAGCGCCAGCCTGCCCCTAAGTCGGATGTCAATGTTGAGGTCGCACCTGACGCGGATGACTCAGAGGAGATCGATCTTCTCGTCGAGCCGTTAATCGACGACTCTAAGTATCCGAGTGGACATGACGCACCTGTCATCGAAGACCCAATCCAGAAGCTCCCTGTCCCTCCTCCGCTTACGACTTGTCCTGCAGTGGCCGACTCCTGCACCTGTGAGGAATGTTCGGAGGTCGACAAATGGTTGGACCATTACCGGGAGACCGTGGACCATATACTGTACCGATCCAACGTGCATTCCTGCTTCGTTAAGCGAAACGTGAAGGTCATGGGGGTCGACAAGCAGCTCATCGTTGGGAAAGGCTGTCTGAATAAGGAGAAAGTGTGCACCGCGAGGTTTCCCAGGAAGATCTCCAAGGTCACCGTCGTAGACAAAGAGGGACATATTCACCTCATGAAGAATGAGCCCAACATCAACACTGTCAACGATGTCATGGTGTACTGTTTCGGATGTAACACCGACTGTTCTTCGCTGTCCTCAGGTACAGCTGTTAAAGCGACCGCTGGGTATATTGCAGACTATATCTGTAAGATGGGTCTGAAGACCTACCAAATTTTCCTCCATATACGATGTCTTCGAACGAAATCCAGACGTGTGGGTAGAAAGTAAATCCGAGAACGATGCAGCCCGGCAACTTAATGAAAATGGCAAATTCTCTGACATCGAAAATCGAGATAGGCGGTCCTATGGCCGCTATGTATCTGCTTGGTCACCCGGATCATTACTCCAGTCACTCCTTCGAGAAGTTATACTGGCGAACTTACGTGGTGTATGTACAGAACGAGTGGGCCGCCGCAGAGGAAGCCTCCAGAGCGGAAAATCCTCGCTCCAACGACGGCGCCGTGGACAACTCCTTCCCGTTCCGGTGGGAGACGACATTGACCATGAAATGGAAGACGTTGAGCCCTGCTTCGACGACGGCGGCGACGAGGACGAAGAGGACTCTGTGGCGATCAAACGGACCTACGGAAGGATTTTGAGTCGG